>CM061533.1:170162472-170363961 GCA_030545055.2 Neoaliturus tenellus | reverse complement strand
AAACAATCAATTTTATTCTTCAATTTTTCCCACGGATTGTACTTTCAACGACTAATTTCGCCTCTAAACAATATATAGAAATTATACAATACGTAGGTCTTCTTGAGTCTATAGAAAGGTTATATAACTATAGTCTAAACAGTATATTTTTTGCGGAAGACGATGATAACGTATTCACGTGAAGCCTTAAACTTATAAATCTGTTTTTAATTTTAAACAAAAATATTGCTTTAATAATCAAAATAATTGGTTCAAAAATGAAAATAAAATTTTATACCGTACTTAATAAAAAAAAATCACAAGATAATTGTTTGTCAGATGATAAGTATATTTAATATTCTTAATTCGTCCTGGTTATACAAAATTACACAACAAAATATTAATCATCTTATACTCAATCTCTTTACTTATGATATCACACACTTTAACATTTCTAACTTAAAAGTTCAACGTTTCTGGTTGGATGACGTCGAACCACAACTAAACATCTGTTATTGAAAAGTTTGCCAGCTGAACAAGTTTATTGCTGCCCATCAGTAGTGGGGAATGGCTACAGTTGGGCCAGTTCAAGGTCATTGGTTGGAAGAGGCAGGTGTGGGGTTGGAAGTGTGGGGTGACAGTGATGGATGGGTTTGGGAAGTGGGTCAAGGTCATTTGGAGGGGGTTTTAAAAAAGTGGGAGCCTCAGGGGCTCGGTGGGGTTTGGGAGGGGCGGCGCCGGGCCGCGGGAGGTTTTCGTTTATTTTTAAAATTAAATCAAAGTCGTGTTCTTGTGCAGAGAGGCGTTGGAGTGTCGTCCACCGGTGAGGGAGTGGTAGACGCCGAAGGTGGTGGCGAAGAGAAGGTAGACGCACAACATGCAGAGTACGAATTTGAACAGTTGCAGCAGGCGAACCATTCCTTGTTGATTTTCCGTTTCTAATTGCAGCCTGTTGATCTCTAGTTTGAGTCTGTCCTCTTCCAATCGTGTTTTAAGTGAAACATCATCCATCATGTTTGTGTGCTTGTTTTAATTTGTGTTGGTGAAACGGGAGCGGTGTTGACGGTCGGAAAGTTGGCGATGAAATGAAAAACGAAGATGAGGACAGGGCATATTTACTGGAAAGTGGTGGGGGGTTAAGAAAAACAGTTGTGTGTCCAATCAAACGTCATCGTCAGCTGTTGGTGTAGGTTTGGAGGATGCAGGAGTGAGTCCTAGCAAACCATCTTCATCTCCACTCTCAACTCTATCGCATGTTGGACAACCGTAAACAAGTTCCAAATTCATAGTGATGCAGTGGAATTTGTCTATAATATCTTCTAAAGTTTCCATTAAATCTTTTAAATCATGTCTTGTTCTAATTATAAAAGTAGATTTCATATGTGGTAGCGGATCGTTGTTCATCGTACGGGAGTCGGGAAACAAATGGCGAGCGTCAGTCAGCGGCTCGCTTATATGCTGGCAAGGGCGGTGGAGGGGGAAGTGGAGGGGTGGTGGCGTGGTGGGGGAAGTGGAGGGGTAGTGGTGTGGTGGGGGAAAGGCGATATACCCCCATGCGAACCGTTGGCCAGCGCATTTCGCTGCGAAACGCCGTTCGGGTAGGTAGTAGGAGGTGTACTATAAATATTAAATTTATATTTAACCAGAGCTTGCATTTCTTGTTCCTCGTTGTTTAATTCAATAATTTTAACACCATTAGTTGTCTGTTCCTCTTCCTCTTCACTTTGCGACGATGAAGACATGGAGGTGCTTGAAGAAGATGATGACGATGAAAATATTTTGGTAGGATTGACATATTGCACTGTGATGTTGATCCATCTTAAAGGATGGTTATCCATAAGTGTGAGTAAGTTTTGGAATAGGGTTTCCATCTCTTCTCTGTCGGTAATTAAATGTTGAAAGGAAATGAATTTATCATCCATGTTGTTGTCAGTGCAAGTAATGAAATAAGAATGAGAAGCGTATCGAATGATCCGTAGAATATATGTTGTAAAAAATAAGTGGTGGGGGTAATCTCAAGGTCAATCAAATGGAGTTTTAAAAAAGGGCTGCAGTCAGTGACTACAGCTATACATTCGAAGCTTCAACAGGTTCAGAAGACCAATCTGATCTATACTTGCACGCACTTATGATGCATGTACAAAAGTCGTCTTTATAATATGCATTGCACTCTCGACAAATGACAAGTTTTTCCGGATGAAACTTGATACACCTCTGGGGACAGCAAGTGTGGAAGTATCGTGATTTATAAATCTTGAAGGTTCGCAATTTTGGTGGTGGTAGTTGCTTTGTTTCGCATCTGCAGTAACAGGATCCAAAGAATTCGCACTTTGTACAGGCTAATCCGTCTACCATCCATCTTCCTAAATCGGTGCATTTCTGTTCACAACAGTAGCGCGGTGAGTCCTCGTTTTTCTTCTCTTCCATGTTGGCGCTTCTAAGTTTAGGCAAGAAATGAAGTTGTATAGTGTAGGATAGAGTGTTTTATAGATTAAGAAAAGTGGTGGGGGTAATCTCAAGGTCATCCAAATGGAGTTTTAAAAAAGAGCATCTTACAAGTGTAAGATGTATTTATTTAAGATACTGAGTTTTCATCTTCTTTTTCTTTCTTTACATCTTGTTTGTATTTTTCTTTTTCTTCTTTAGCCATGGCGATGAGATCTTCAGTGGAGAGTGGATGTACTTCAGGAAATTTTAGAATTAATTTTGGTTGGAATCCCTCTTTAGTCAATACTTGAAGATCGGACGTCATTTGTTCTACACTTTGATAGTCTTTTCCGTAGATTTTTCCATTAAATTCAATCATCATTCTGTACAACATGGTATTAGTAGTTGTTTTCGCTGCGTCAGTTGGAGAGCAAATGATGATTCTGTTAGGTTACACGGTCCTTTTATAGATGCTACAGCGACCACTTGATATTATTTAACATTAGTAATATTTCTGGAACTTAACATTACTTTGAGTAGATGGTGTTGTAGTTGAAGGTTGTGTGGAAACGAATACTTCTTCGTTGCAGAACTTCTGTTTAGGAAACATCCTCATGTTGTTAGAGTAAACATCAATATTTAAACGATAACCACCGGCAAGTAACACTCGCAGTTCATTAGTAAAATCGTCGAGTTCTTCAAAAGTTGTAATGGTGGTGGTATCATATGATGCACACTTAACCTTAAGAGACATGTTGTTATTCGTAATAACTGGAGAGCCAACAGAGATGTGTACAGCACGAAAGGTAGTCGTAGACTGATGAGATCCTCAAGAAAATTACGGCCTTTATATACCCTCGAAACTAGGTCAAGGTCATCCAAACGTGTTTTTAAAAAAAGCAACATATCGATAGTGCAGAAACACTATCAATATGTTGCCTTTTCTTATTTTTTTTCATTTTTATTTTTTATTTATTTAAAATCAGTTACACATATGTACAACAGTATATATAAACTACAGACTAGTTGCTAGTAGGCATAACATGAAGTGTAAGTTCAGTAGAGTTGGTTCCACTAGGACCGTGGGATGCCAAATAGAGTGCGCCGGGGTGAATCAGTCGTAAATCTTCATTCTGCAGCAGTTGAACGAAGCGTTTGGGAAGAAATACTTGAAATTTCGGTTCATCACCAGGTGTGTAGGGTGCTTCACTCAATGTGCAATTGATGGCGTCTCCAACTGATGTTTCCATCTTCTTAATAGTGTGAATAATGTAATGTTTTTCTTCTTTCAATTCTGAACATTTCTTAGTCGGTAGTATTGTAGATTTAGAATGTTTGTTGAATTGATCAACAAGCGACTGTAGAAAAGTTTGCGATGCCATTATGTTTTCTTACTATTGTTCGTCTTCTTCTTCTTGTGCTTGCGCGTCAGAGGTGTTGACTCCTCGGAGGTTAGAGTAATACTCATGCATTGTCATAGTGCCGCTCTCGCTTTTATACCCATCGCTTCCCCCACCACTTTGCTGGAGATAGACATTCAAACGATATGCGTTCTTTAAAGCACATTGAGACTGCCGATGTTTAAAGTTTTTAGATGCAATACAGATGTTAGCAAAGTAGCAATAAAAATCTTTCTCCATTTGCACATTTATCACTTCATGGTTTGTATATGCTTGTATCCAATTTGCTTTTTCCAATCCTCTTGTAAAAATAGTTTTGAACTCTTTGCAGAAATGATTCATAATGTGTGGCATCATATTGTAGGTTATAAAACCTTCATCCCATCTTAGATTATGAAAATGTTTCATCAACCATTTGTTTGTTACTTTAGCTTTGGTTGTTAATCTGTTGAACGGCAAAGGAGGCATGAATAAAAAATGATAAACAACAGATGTTATCATATCTAGTACCACTAACTCTTTGATTATAAAATTTCCATCATTACCACGGAATGCCTGAAACTCTATGATACCTCGCTTTACTTCCATTATTTCCGTCTTCTTAGAGAATGAAACTCGTTTATCCATGATGACGTTCAGTAGACAACTGGTATGTCAATGCAGATTGGCAGCCTTTTATACTCCAACATTCTTCTTCTTCTTCTTACTTACAATATTCTTTGTTTGTTTAATTTGTTGTTGATTGTTGATTGTTGAAACGTGATTCGTTTTCCTTGGTTTCTTGCTTTTCTTCTTCATCTAAATTAAAGTTGGTTTGATTGTGGTGTAACTGTCTCCACATCTCTACTTCATGCGGTATCCTATTGAAGATTGAAGTATCTACTGGACCGTATAGGATTGGAACATATGGTTGTCTATCCAATGCATCAATGAAATAGTCTTTAATAATTGTACTTGAGAATATTAGCTGTTTTAAATATCTTGTTATAGGGCCAGTAGCACAAGTTAAAGCGTAAAACTCTTCTTTTGTCAAATGTATTTTTATATTATATTTAGTTAAATCTCTAAATCGAACTAGTTGTTGACCACGTTGTTTAACAATATCAATTTCAATATTTGATTCAAACAAACCTAGTTTTGTTTTTCTTCCAAAGGTATTGTTACTCAAATAGCATTCCAAAAGATGTATATGTTTCATAAAAGATTCCCAAGAAGATTCAGTGAAGGTTACCATTTTAGATCCGTGATTCAAAATAATAGTTGGAGAGTAATCCAATGATTTCATTACTCCAGCAGACACAGTCTTTGTCATACAAGAAGAAATAGGATAAAATATTCGAAGAAATACCTCCATTAAGATGTTGGTAGAAATGTTATCTTCAATTTTCCTTTTCTTTGTTTCTTTTTGAACTTCCTCTTCGTCTGTCTTCTTATGTTTAAACTTGAGGAACTCTTCCATTTCCTGTTCAACTTGTCTTTCTATATCCAAACTATTGTCAGCCATAAGAGGTGTAGTTTCTTCATTAGCACTTGATGTAGTAGAACTCATCTTGCGGACGATGTTACCCATACGACAATCAAAGATGAAATGAATTTCCAGCTCTTCTTTCTCGCTTTTATACTCGCAGATGACCTAGATATTGTTGATCTTTTGTAAAAACCTTACAAATCGTGCAGATGTTGTATTAATCCTTTTTAAAGTACATTCTTCACAATTCCTGTCAGCGGTGTGTAAGTAACTATTTTGTCATGTAGAATTAAACAGTATGCTGAAGTTCCATCTGGTATTTTATCTTCAAATTCCATTTCAATTTTTATATCTACACTTGAAGATTTCACAGATTCATTTTGTTTTGAACAATCGATTACAACAATTGGAGCTTTTGAATAAAATTGTTCTGGTGATAGTAGTGGTGTATTTGTCTTACCATAATATGACGATTGAAATCTTGCATACATGTCATATAGAATGGAATAACGTTTCTTGTCAAATGAAACATTTAAACTGTCATATGGAAAGAACTGAGAGTTTAGAAAAACTTTGCAATTCTTTATCTTGCAATGGTCAAACTGACCAGCGTGCGCAGTTATAACATCTTTTCGTTTAGTCTGAAAACCGACTATTATGTACCTTGCTCGTTCTAAATAAGTAGAGGTTTTAACAGTCCATGTTTGTCTTTCTGTTTGAGGCAATATGGGGTATTCATGAAACTCCCAACTTCTAAATGGTATTACGATATCACGGTCAGATTTTAATTTTTTCAATAATAATACTCGATGTTCATCCGCCAATCTGACATGTGGTACTCTCCATACAACTTTATCCAATTGAAGTTGCCATTCCAAATCGGCATCTTTTGTTCCACTTGGCGCTTGTATTACATCCTTATTCGTTGAAGATCTGAGCAGTACCAGTTCTTGCTTTACATTTATTATTATTCTCTTGTAATCTTCTGCAAATCCCAAAAGCAATCGTAAAGGCACATTAAAATCAAAGTAACCTTTTGAATTAGGAGTAATAGTGTCTTTATCAGGAGTCACCCATCCAGCCGAGATTAAAGAATTCTTTTCATGAGGTGTTATTGAAGTCAATCCTTTTAAAGTTGTTGATATACCAACTTTTTTTGTTGAATCAACTGTTACTCCAGATATCTCATATCTAATTTCATCAAACAGATATGCCATAGGGTTATTTATAAAAGGAACAGTTGAACCAGATTTTCCATCCAATGTTGTTACTCTTCCTTCGATATATAAATAACTTTCACATGGTAATGTGTAGATATCTTGTTGTTGAATGGGAATTCTTATTTCATCATTATTATTTAATTTTGATGAAGTGTAAGGGTTGTGAGTGTGATATTCCTTCTCCCATAGGGTTTCGTCGAATGTCGGTCCTTGTGCTATATCCAGTATATCCATGGTTGGCAAGTTTTAGTCCGATCTTCTGTAGGAAGCGTATGTTGTCCGGTGTTAACTCGTCGAATGTTGAGGAGCTACTGAGCTCCCGACTCTTCCGTTGTGGTTTAAATGATAATCCCACGTTGACTTTATGTTGCCGCTCTGATATGTAACCGTATAGTTATTGTTTCTCCTCTAAAGTCAACACTAATGCCGTCTTGATCCAATATGTTCAGTACGATGTCTGAAATGAAACTGGTGTTTAACGGTAGGTATATTAGGTTTTGTGGCTTCTCAACTATTTTAAAACCAGGAGCTACTGTCGGGTAAAATGTGTGTAATATATGTTGATTTATTCCATCTCTATATGATCCGTGTATAATATTACACGTTACATCAATACTGTTCACCTTTAATATTGTTACTGTTGTATCGCCAGTATAATCATTTCCAGGAGCTAAAATTCCTTTCTTCTTTGAAAATCCGAGCAAATTGCCGATTGAGTGGTCTAAGCTAAAATCTATATAATACTTTGAAGTTATTTCTGCTTTTAATGTATTATTATTACCTTTTATAGAAATATTTTCTTCTCCAAGTTTCTTTTGTAATACTTGGTTTATATCGTCTATTTCATATGCTCCTGTAGATAATGGAATTATTTTTAATTGTGAATAATTTCCTTTTTCGTCTTTACTCTCATAATAATGTAGTAAATTATTTTTTCCTTCTGTAACATTGGGAATTGAATTGTATGTAGTCAAATCCAATAATGCTGCTTCCCATAGTTTGTCCGTAGATAAACGTAACGCTGGGAAAAGTGTACTTTTCAATGTTGACGAATTTCCACTCAGCGACACTGTATACGATGACATCTTAAAGCTGACTGACGCTCTTCGCTAGGAACTCCAAACATAAATGTCCGCATATTTCTGTATTGCTAGGTTGCTCTCTTTTGTAGTTGTAGAATATATTATTGCAGTTCCGAAAATAATGTTGAAGTTCTTTTGGTGGCGGTAAATTTCCAAAACTATCAAAGTAGTAAACATTTTTTCCAAGTTTTTTATAACATACCCAATGAGTACCTGGTCCATAATTAGAGTCTAAATTTACTATTCCAGTTTCATTTTTCCACACTCTATTTGGTAATGTATCTTTCATAAAAACTCCTCTGAAGAATGGTATTCTTAAACATTTCACATACTTTGACAATTGATAGTTTGTTAATGCTTCATTTGGAATTATCAATTTATTCTTCTCATTTAATACACACGGTACGGTCTTAAGTAAAGACCCGATCCGTTTTTTACCATTGACCATATGGATGTTTTCTTGACTTTCCTTTTAGGGTTAGTGTGACGTCTTCTTTTGATGTTCCCGCCTCTTTTTGCAGCTTCTTTTTTACTAGGTTTTCTCCCGCGTCGTCTTCCACCACCAAACTTAGCTTTCGTCTTCATGGCTGTTGTCACTGCCCAAGCTGCTGCTTTTTCCGCAATACTGGCGTCACTTGATTTAACCCTTTGCCAAGCTTTTTCCGCTAGCGCTCTATCCGCTATTGATCTATTTGTTGAATCTGCAAACTTGGAATACGCTATATCGTGTTCTTTGCAAGCTTGATCTAATTTATTAATTCCAGGATCTCCTCTTGCTAAACGTTTTGCCAACTTAGTTCCGGGTCCGCAATATTGATAGCCTCCGGGCAGATGAAATTCGTATGGTAAAGCGTCTATTGCTCGATTTAGAACAGCACCAACAGGAATCCGTCTTAGCAGGGATAACGCAGCTGATGTTATACCACGTCCTTTCTTGCCGCTGTCTTGACGACGACTGAGCGTTGCGGTCTTCATTATGTCGTCTTATATAACCAGCGTGTTTACTCCACGAGCTGCTTTGCATAAATGAATAACTCATGCACAATTTTTATATTTAAATACTTAATTATTCAAATTAATTATATACTGATTTATGATTCTATTTTTAATCCAAGCTTCTCGTTCATCAGGTTGAATCATCACATGACTCGTTGTACTAGCTATATGATTGTGGGTATCGATAAGTAAGTTTCCCACTATTCTTATTAAACAATCTAAAGTTACAGCATCTTTCGGATGTTGAGGATCGTGTAACTGCATAATACGTTTATCATTACACGTGTAAGCGGTCGAATCACTTTTTGACGTTGTTATGACTTGTCCAATAGTAGCAGCATCATTTAAATCTTCTCCTGGTAAAATATTAATTATTTTCTTCATCTTTGCATCATATTTGGTCCCAAAGTGTTTATCCCAAGTTATTGTTTGTCTCAATGTAACACAATCATCATCTTCATAACCAGGATAAATATTTTTTATTCTTCTATTACGACCATCGTATGTACCTAATCTACCACCACTCGCAATTAATGTTTGTACCATCAAAGGTACATCTGAATCTTTTATACCAAATCTTCCATTTGTTATTGTTTTATGTCCTGCATCCCATTCATCATTTTTTCCTTGCATTAAATCAAACTTTTTATTTCCATGTATAAATTTATCTCCCCGCTTTAACACGGCATCTTCATGTTTTACAAAATTTGATGTTTCCTTTTTTAATTCTTTAGATAAATGTTCCATAGTAACAGCATCTTTTGGTTGAGAACCAAACTTTACATTTGTCAATGTTTTACCATGACAATCGATTCCATTAACATCTTGTAAAATACAGTTGTCCTTGATGTATTTTAGGTTTACAGCATCACCGTCTTCCTTTGGGTATCCAATGTCATTTATAATAAATTTATAAAAAGAAAATCCATGTTCAGTTTTTTCCGGTATTATAGAATGTAAATATTCTTTATTAACTGAATCTTTATCATTTTTGGGATTTCCCACGTTGGTTATTCTATAATTTCCAGCATCATACGTTTGTCCATCTTTTAAGTTATTACCCCATTGCAATTTTAAAGTATTTGAAAGTTCAGATGATAAGTACTCTTTAGTAATTGCATCAGAACTGTCAGTTGGTTTACCAACATTAATTATTCTATGTGATTTAACATCATAAGTATTCTTGTTTAATTTCAATGATGTTGAAGTTGCTTCTTTTACTGTTTTTAAATTTGCTCCATCTGTATCTTCTTCTGGGTCTTTAACAAATTTTAGACGTTTGTTACTTATATCATAGTCACCTTCAGGTGTTTGCGGCAATCCACTTCTTTTTCTGTTTTCTCCTCCTTGTACTCCTAGCCCGGAGTACCGTCCGAACTTGTCAACGCTCATGATTGAACTGATCCACTGTATGCTCACTGCTCTCTTATATATCCGTGATGATTTATACAATTATTCCACGATTTCGAAGTTCGTCAACTAAAGCCACCCATTCATTATTTAAACCTGTATGACCAGCTTCCATGGCTTCATGTAATAGTCTCATTCTATCAACCAATTTGTTTATATCATTATAGTAAATCACATTTGTATTATATAGGTTTTTCATTAAACCTTTACCAGACGTTGAAGCTTCTCCTTTTTTCTTTTTACCATATTCATCCATGAGTGATAAGTCCATAAGTGATAAAGACTTCCTCTTTAGCGGTTTCTTTAAAGCGGGCGCAGTTCGTAATGTTGGTAGTTTTCTCAGCGGAAACAATCTTTTTATTACAACTGTATATTTAGTTGCGCGTGTTCTATTTATCATTGAATCTTTGGAGTAATTCTTCTTATGAGCATTAGTATTTTGCAAAATTTCTTTAAAAGTATTTAAATCTTGTAGCGTATATTTTATAGGTATATTTTTAAAAATCAGTTCAAATAATCCTTTTGTTCCTTTATATTTATGCTCACCAATAACAATATCATCATCTTCAGTCAAATGTACTTTTGAATCTCCTATTTTTAATTCATTTCCATCAATTCTCGCACCATATACATGTGACTTGTGTAATTTTGGGTTATTTTTTATTTCATGTAACATCTTCATGATATACTTTCTTCCAAGAGGTCCTTGTTGCAATATATCACTACTTAATTTTGTTAGATTTGGAATTGATTGTTCTGCTTCAGGTATATGTTGTTCTTGTTCTTCTTCTTTTTCAACATTTATTTCTGGTTCTTCTTGTCTTGTTTCTTCTTCTTTTTGAGAAACTTCACTATCACTTGTGTAAGAATCATCATCATCTTCTTCCTTTTTCAAACTCTTTACTTCAAATTTAGAAACAGGTAGCAAAACATCTCCTTCATAATGAGGTTTACCAATAGTTTCTGTTATCTGTTTTAAAGGTTCTGTAATAGGTTTAAATGTAGTCTCCAGAAATTCTTCTCTTTCATTCAAACCCATTCTTAATGCTCGATTTTTAAGTCTAATCGAGTCACTCAGTGATTTTATTTCTTTTAATAGTTTTTCTTGGTTCACCATGTTTACGCTGCGAGGTCCAATCTATTACTAAACGTATCATCAATCGTTCAATGGATTAATACAAATTTATCCAATCCTATACGATATCTTCCATTTTTTATAGCTTCTTCTTTCATAATAACAAGAAATCCATATTTTTCAGCCCATGCTTTGCCACACATTTCTTTAAATTTATCAAATGACATGTCTGCATTCACATGATCATTATATATGTGCTTTAAATTTGTTTCATCTTGCTTAAAGATAATTAGTAGATTTGCATTATCTCTTATAAGTTGTTTTGGAATTTTACTGTAAGTTTGACCAATATAAATGCTATCAATATTGTAATGTCTTCCCATGGCAAAATAGCTTCTGATAGTGTCATGATTTTCACAAGATACATCATCAAATACAAATATAGAAAATGGTTTTGCCTCGTTTGGCTCCATTATAGTTTCACTAGCATTAAACTTATAAAAATTAACTTCAGGTACACTTGCAAGTACCTTATCCAGTAATTGGTATTTGGGTTGTTGCAAAGATTTGGAAAAGATATAAATGTTGTTGAAACGTAATCCTTTAGGATTTGTTATTAAGTTAAAAACCACATTTGTCTTGCCACAATTTGATGGTCCAGTTATTAAACATCTTATTGTGTTTGGCAGTAGTTCACCATGTTTTCCATGATTTAACTTGTCGTTGTCAACTGTTAATTCATCAATATTATTAATAAAAAATCGATCCTTTTGTTGCACAATCTCCATCTTGTGTAAAGGTTAAACATGTAATGAGTTCATAAATTGCTACACCAAGTCTTTTGTAGGGATCCAAGAGTCTTCACTTTTATCAAATCCCAACCAACGTACTTTAACCTTATCCTTTTTTCTTTGTAAAATCTTTTCAACAAGATATACATCGCCAACTGATGATTTTAACAACTCATGTCCGTAGAATCCACCTTCGAGTAATTCACCCTTGTTGTCCTTTAAGATGTAAGTTTCAGGTATTGTTGGTTGCACTTTATAGATTGTAAATACTTCATTAGTCCAATTTGGCAGATACCTTTTACTAAATACTCCTTTGTACTTACTTATACGAACTTTATCATCAACTTTAAATGTTTTAGGCTGCATTTTTTCACGTTTAGGAGTTGTATTATTCCTAATACGTTTTAATACCATCTTAGCATTACCGCTATTTACTTGGTTAGGCTTCATACCAATGGTTCGATGATACTTGTTGTTATATTCTTTTATAAGTTGCGGTAAGATATCATACCAAACATATGATCCTCGTTTGGAAAATGTTTTATACATTGCTCCTTTTAATGTTCTATTGAATCTTTCTATTATTGAAGCTTTAACTTCAGAATTTGTAGAATAATGATTTATTTTATACTTCTTCATTAAAGCTGCAAAGTCTTTGTTAAAATATTCTTTCCCATCATCAGTTTGTAGATGTTTGATGTTGAATTTATTTCTTTGTATAGCCGTTTCCATAGCTTTTGTAACACTTTTACCAGTCTTGTCCTTTAGCGGTAAGGCATCAGCCACTTTAGTAAAACAGTCTATAATCGCTAAAATGTATTTGAATCCTTTATTCAACTTACTATGTGGTATCATTTCAATAAGATCGGCTTGGAAAAGATCATTCATTCCTTTTATAATTGTATTTCTTCTAGGAAATTTTCTTCTTGCCGGCTTATGAAGTTCATTTACAATCTTGTTCCTTAAATCTTCCATCTTCAGTTGTGTCTTCCACACCGCTTGTAAGAGTACTGATCTCTAAAATGGTTTATCCTCTTTTATATGGTTAGATTATAGGTCAAGGCCATATTACATTGGTGTAAAAAAGAGGGAACATGACATTGGGCTTGTCATGTCCCCTCTTCTTTACGGAAAGGAAAAAGGAAGAAGGTAAAGGATGAAGAATAGGTTTACTGGTCGATGGGGTATAAGGAGTAATGTCCGAATGGTAGAGTTTTTATATTATCTTCCAGGATGTACCTCTTATCATCCTTACAACTCAAAGCCCATTTGGTTTGCTTTACACTGAAGAGACGATGGTTGAAGCTCCTTATGGTGTTAAATGTTGCTGTTGTCTCAACATTTTCAAATAAGCATCTCTTGTATTCTTCAAACTGTACATTCTTCTTCAGGTATGAGGTTTTTATACCCTTGGCCTTCTTTACGATTTCATGTTCTCTTCTTTCATTTTTGTACAGTTTAAATGAATATAGTTTAGACATTAAAGCTACAACCTCTTCCATTGGCACGCCATTTGTCTCGTCTTTGAACTTTCCTAATACCTTTTTATTTCTACCGTTGTCGTAGTTGGGATGGTTTTGTGGATAATCAGAAAAGTCAAAGTCAGTAGTATATATAAAAGTACGTAGGTCTTCATACATGTCTTCTGTTTTTATCCAATAAATAAAAGCATCTGTATCCATATATGCAATCCCGATGTTTTCTCTTCCATAAAACTTCACCATCTTGTTGTAGTGAAAGTCATACATGTGGGTTTTAGAAATATCCAAAATAGACATTCCCACATATAGAGGACGATCCATTGTTATTGAGATTTTGTTCATGGAAACAGCTACAAGATTTTTGTTGATTATTATGGACGATCCGAAGTTAGGTTTTTGTACCAGCTTTTGTAGTTTCACCGGATCACTAACTAATTTCACATTCTTATGCTTTCTTTTGTTTTCCAGTGTCTTGCCAAATATCGCATTATTCATCAATTTAAAAAAGTCCTTTTGAAAATTAGATGTAGCCGCAGTTCTTCTTTTTGTGTTATTGTCAATGTATGACTTTAACCAACAGGATTGAGAAAATTGTAAAGCTCTATTAACTTTTGTTATTCTCAATCCTAATTCTAGGGCTTGTTGTATTACCCAATAATGAGCAACATATCTTGATTTGTTGGTTAAAGTCATCATCAATTTAGGCCATCTACCAGTTGGTGATATTTCCGTCTTGGCCAGTAGAGGTAAATCATAATGGTGGTCATGCAAATGTTCAGGGTACTCGATGTCTACATCCAAAATATAACCAGTATCTCCATGTTTTGCCATGTCCATGATGTTTCCAATAGAATCAGGGTCTACCCATTTAAAGTCGCCATATGGGAGAGGATTCGACATGGCCCATCCATAAAGGTTATTTGCATCAAAATAACCTAAATATGTACTTGGTTTTGATGCATCAAAATTGGGCAGATATTTGTTATTTGCCTTTACATGTCGTGTTACACTTTGAGTTAATCCTCCTCGAACACCTGATTCCAACATCAGTATCATGTCTATATCTGTAAGAAGTTGGAGTTTACAGTTAGTTTCCTTCAACATTGCTTGCCAAGCTAGTCCAGGTGATGTACAAGAATGCAGAGGGTCCAGTCCATACGCCTTAAAACATGTATTTCTAAACTCTTCCATTATATCACAAAGTAAAGTTACATCTAGTTTAACATAAAAGTCCGAATATTCTCCAAGTGTTTTGAATCCTAATTCATTCCAAACTCTACACGCATGTTCATAATCTTCATGGGATATATCCGTATCGTATAGTTTACTTTTGAATTCTTCTTTTGGTGGAAGGGATGTTTCATTAAATCGTTCTAAGCTATCTATATAATCATATGGGAAAACACCTTTGCGAAGAACTAAATTAACCTTGTCATTACTTACAATCTTCTTGGTTTCTATTAAATCTTCTGTTCTCAGGTTTTCAGAAAGTTTCATTAAACTAGATGGCATAAAACGGTAAGAGTCTAAAAACCGAAGTTTGATATTTCCAACTTTTTTAGTAAAACTTATAAACTTCTCCATGGTTTCTGCTATGACATCAATTTCTCCATTATCTCTTCCTAATTCCGGAATGATAAAATGCGCATCATAACCACTAAGGTTATGTAATATTACAGGTATATTTGTGGGGATCTTGTAGTTGATATTGCAGCTGTTACATGCAGCACCTCTATAATACCCTGTCAGATGGTCATGATCATGAACCTTGTGATTTTCCACAGTAAATTCATTTGTACATAAATAACAATGAGTCGCATTTTCATGTTGAATCTCTTCTTCTTCATCCAAAGGTATCATCGGTATAATATCACTATACAATCTTTCAACACTTTCTGCTATTGTATACAACTGATCAAGGAATATTTTAGAAGCATTAACACCACGATAGACAATAGGTTTTGAAGTTAAATTAAATCTATTTAGATGTTCTTCAGAAAGAGTAGATTTAACCATTAAACAAAAACTGTTTGGATCATGTATCTGATACTTAACACTTTTCTTTGCTACATCGCCATCATTATCTTCAATAGGAACTAGTGTAGATTCAAAATCAGCATAGATAACAATGGGAATCCGGTATTGATGGGAGATTTTTTCAAATTTTAACTCTGCCTTACTTGGACACGGTAAGATAATTTTTGCTTCATAGTTGTTGTTACATAGTTTTTTATGCTCTTGTAACCATTCGTTTCCTTGTCTTCTTTCTTCACAAAAATTAAAGCATCTTTTGCAAATTATCTTCTTATTTCTATTTTTAGATAATTGATTGCTAACAAGAGTTTCAAATTTTTTAATCCATACGTAGTGGGAAACATCACCTCTTGTAAGCAGTAATAAGTCTGTATGATCTGGGAGTTCATTCTTCACCACACGCAATGGGTACACTTTATTCGAACTGTCCAAACCAAAAACATTGACAGATGTTCCAGGGTTTTGTTTTTCAAACTTTGAGATGTCCTTTAAAGCCACTGGGTAAGTCAATCCTTGGAAATTATATCGATATCTTTGTATTTCATATTCTTCATTGGGTCTTACTGCATGGTCAGGTGGTACAAATTTTGCCGTCATTGCATATCTAAAACATTCCATATCTTCATTTTGAATATTTATGCACGATTTGGTGTTTGAAATTTTCTTTGGGAGCGGAATATAACTGCTACCCCTTAATCCATACCCATGTTTATGAACTCTGATATCCATACCCTCAATACTAACCAAACTCCAACCAGATCCTCTTCCTTCATGTTCTTGAATTTTTGTTAAAATTTCTTCCAAACAATCTTCAACTATTGAATTAATATCTGAACTTGCCATTATGGTCTGGTTTTTTGTCATGAATCCTCTTGGTGACATTTCTCCTTCTACATTAGTAAACATAGCATTTAACAATATGCCAAATTTAATAAAATTTAGCCTTTTTAATTCTTCTGCGAGTGTTTTACTTACAATTCTTCTTACTTCTTTAAAAAACTGCTCCAATTCCAATTTTTCATTTTGAATTTTGTGATGCATTACTACTCTACCTTCTAAAGCATATACTCTTAAACTCGGTATTTCATTAGATGGTCCTGCTAATGGTTCTTCATGTTCTTCTTGTTGTTCTTCTTGTTGTTCTTCTTGCTGTTCTTCTTGTTGTTCTTCTTGTTGTTCTTCTTGTTGTTCTTCTCCATATAGTTTTAAATCTTCATATTCGGTTTCTGTTACATCTTTATTATTATTATGGAATAACTCTTTGTGTATTTCTAGTAGAATATTATCATGAAAAGTTTCTAAGCAAATTTCACATTGATACATCTTGTTGATGTTTACTCTTTGAAATTTAGCAGCGAAATGAAATGCTTCTCTACTGTTCCCTTTTTATAGCCTCCCAGTTGTAGTGGGGGGACGGTAAGATTTTTAGTAAGATGTTAAAAATAGTAGGTTAAGACTAAAGCTGAAAAGTAATGATTAAAGCCTATATTTTCTTCCAATTCCAAATACTCCACATATGCCTCTGCCCATAGCCATAACAGATCACTGTTACGCCAATATACACCAAAGGTGGGTCTATCATCAACTAAAATTGGAGATGCTATGTTTACTAATCTTTCATTTTCTATCCATGTCATAACTTCAATTACAAACCTTCCTATAATATCCATTGGAGAATTCGGATCCACAAATATTCTTGTTACAACATTTTCGCTTAACAAAGGCTCTTCAATTTCTTCATCGTTTTCTTCATCGTTTTCTTCATCGTTTTCTACATCGTTTTCTTCATTGATTTCTTCATCCACCTCCAATACTTCTTCAACTTTTGTACATTTGTTATAAAATATTGGAGCATCTCGGGGAGACATGTTCACTCTAGCTATTATTGTCAATGAATGTCCCAACGCAAACCACGACACTCTTATATAGGCAAGTCAATGAGTGGGGGGTTTCTTTTAATAATAAATTTTTATTAAAAGAAAATAGTTTAATTCTGTCTTTACCACAATATTACTCCTAATTAGAGCTTTCCAATGATGTATCACTTGCCCTATTCTGGCAAACCGTTCTCAAGTTATAAGTAAATTTGTTAGTTGGGGGGGGGGGGGGGCTCGTCAAGTTCAAGGTCAAGGTCAAGACGTTACACTTAAGACGTTACACTTAAGACGTTACACTCAAGACATTTTACTTAAGACATTATACTTAAGACGGTACACCTAAGACGTTGTGACGTCGGGGGGGGGGGGGGGGGTTATGCATGAGTGGATTTAGGTCAAGGTCACCAAAAAATAATAATGATCCAAGATGATGGAGGCGGCTGTAACCGTCTCCACCACCCTGTGTTCCTCAAACACTCCCAATCCCAACCCAAAAAGTTACGACTTGCGAGGGATCCCAATTTTTGGCCCGCACGCACGTGGCGATCCAGTTTGGTAGTCTGTGATACGGGCGGCCAGCCTCGGGCCTGGGCACTGGACTTGACCATTCCAATTTTTACAATGGGGACTCTGGAACAGCTAATGCAAGACGCAACTCTAACCTCCCACCCTTAATCTAAACCCACCCAATCATATTTTTGCCTGACCAAAACTAAAAAAAAAAAAAAATCAAAAACAATAAAAATATGCGCTACCTACGGCACAACGCGCATGTCCCACCCATATTTAATGAAGTTCAATCGAACTTCTTAAATTTACATTTATATTTTAATTTAATCTACCCAACCTAACAGCTAGCTGTGGAATGTAAAAAATTATTAGTACACAGATAAACAAACAGACATAGACACACACACACACACACACACACACACACACAAATACCATAAACCAATACTTAAGATTAAAAACACATTTCTTAAACATAAATAATACCATAACACACCTTAATGCTAACATCGCAATGCGCAAGTTAAACCTTAAAAAACTAACACATCTTAAGACTGAAACCAAACAACATTTTGCATAAAACCATAGACACACACACACACACACACACACACACACACACACACACACACACAACAAATATTAAATAGTAATAGCCTAACAACAAGAGTAACTCAAATATATATCGGCCGCTTATACATTTGAGTTGCCCTCTGAGTCGGGTCGGAGCGTCGCGTCCGAAATTCCGAGCCCGACTGTGGCGGCAATAGTCGTCGGGGTAGTTCTCGGCTCCCAGAGTGGTGGGGGGCCGGGAGGGGTTTCAGGGGCGCGGAACTTTCCAGAAATGTCAGTGGAAAATTCCAAACGGATGTGCTTTGTTACATGTGGGTCGCCTAAAACGCAGGTGGAGCCTTGTACCTCTCAATTTGCATTAGATAGCATCAAATTACATCCGCTGACAAGTACATCCGCAGCTTTCCCCATCGCGTGGCAGCATAATTATCGTCGATTGTTATCCACCCTCTTCCGCCGCTTAATTATACTTCCAACAGAAATAGGCCGCCAAAACACGCAACTTGTTTTTAACATACAATAGACTATTGTTTGGAAATGCATTACTTATGCTCATAATCCTTGGCCTGGTCGGTACTTCTTACACGCTACACCCAAGACGTTGTGACGTCGGGGGGGGGGGGGCTTCCGGTTTCCGGTCCGGTCGGGGGGGGGGTCATGCATGAGTAACCATCCGCATGTATATAAACGATGGGAAGCTCGCGCGCCTCCCATATAGGGAGCTGACACCCCAACGGTAAACAACCAATCCGTGAGTTCATACCACATAGTACTTTAACACACTATTTATTTTAACATTTTTATTATTTTTACACTATTTCTTAACACTACATCAGTTATTTTATATATCTTAATTTTATTTTCGTGTCGAGTTTCCATTTTTTTTTTTTTTTTTTTTTTAATTAAAATATGCTAATTAACATCGTGTGCAGGAAACTCACACTGATTAATTGCAGGTTCCATTCTTACACACCTGTTTCCTCCTTAATATGCAAATTACTCTCTTACTTTAACAACACTTAAACTCTAACCGCTACTTCTCGGTCATACTAATATAATTAGTGCTACACTACGGGATTTACCTGTGCAATAGTGCACGCTATGTTTCCTGCACGTCTGCAGGTAATACACCTTACAATCATATACTTATTGCTACATTACACAAGACATTTCTTCCACACCTGCAGGTAATACACTTACTGACCGTCTACTATTATAATTATTGCTACAGTACGAGAGACATTTCTTGCACACCTGCAGCTTATACACTTTACAACCGTTTAATATTAAAATTATTGCTATACTACAATGGTTACCTGTTCAATCACAGTTTTGGTCCCCCCACTTGATTATCCACAAAGCAATACTTGCAATCCTACAACTGAATAATTAATTAACTTCCGCGATCACCAGTACTTTTTTAAACTATCCGTCTCTTCCTCTGACTCTTGTGACCGTAGCCGCAGCCGACTGACAAATAACCGAGCTCTCCCGAACCTCGCTCTTTTATGCGGTTTTCTCGGGGAGGGGGTTGGAGGGGCGTCGCACGTGACTCATCGATCGCATAAAAAGGGGGGTTGCTGCCGCGCGCGCGCCATTTCGGTGGCGGAATCGGTCGGGTGAGGAACTATCCGTAAGTCTCTGGCGCTTTTACAACTAACGCTTGTTACTCTAAAATGTGTTTGCACTTAATATGCTAATTAGTCTCTATATTTATGCACGGGACATTTCCTGCACACCTGCAGGTGATACACCTTACAACAGTCTACTATTATACTTGTTGCTACAATACAAGATTTACCTGTCCAATTGGCAATTGTGATCCCACTTAGTCGTGCACGGGATATTTCTTGCACATTAGCAGGTCATACACTTTACAACCGTCTAATTTTATAGTTATTGCTACAGTACAAGATTTACCTGTACAATTGATAATTGTATTCCTACTTATTCGTGCACGGAACATTACTTGCAATCCTGCACCTGAATAATTAATTAACTTCTGCGGCTACCAATACTTTTCTTCGCCTATATGTTTCCCCCTGCTACAACCTTTCGCGGCGCCGCCCGACAAATAACTGAGCTCTCCGAAGTTCTGTTCTTTTATGTCATCCTCTCAGGGGGAGGGGTTGGGGAAGGGAGGGGGGGGGGCATACAACCCCCATAAAACGGGCATCGGTACCGCGCGCGCGTCATTATAGTGGCGATAGGGCAACAGTAAACAACTATCCGCAAGTCTCTAACACCTAGTCTAACACTTTTTTACTTACGCTTTTTTACTCTAACATATGTTTGCACTTATTATGCTAATTAGTCTCTATATATTCAGACACACTCGCGGGCGCCGGTCATATACTCGCCAATTGTCGGAGAGTACACATCTCCTCTTCGTATATTATCATGGCTTCGCACTCTTTACAACTAAAGCTTTTACGCACAAAACATATTTTACAGAAACAATCTAACTCCAAAGTTTGTAAACCGCGTACTACATTGGCTAAGCTTAAGAAATACTACAGTTTTCACCCGTTGTACTTTGCAAAACCTAGCCTGTGCAACACTGCATACTCTACTGATACTGTTTTGCACGCTGTCTTAACTGACATGCTGCAGTATCAAAATTTCAATCTTGTTACACCTATTGACGATGCTATCCAATTATTCTTATTCACTATATTACCGGGTTTATATGATCGTTCTTCCTTGGGCACATGTCTCATTCTACTGTATCAACTCGCACTGTAAACACCTAGGAGCTCTCCTATCATGCAACTATTATTTTAATTTAATTTTAAAAATAAACTAAAACCTCCCGCGGCCCGGCGCCGCCCCTCCCAAACCCCACCGAGCCCCTGAGGCTCCCACTTTTTTAAAACCCCCTCCAAATGACCTTGACCCACTTCCCAAACCCATCCATCACTGTCACCCCACACTTCCAACCCCACACCTGCCTCTTCCAACCAATGACCTTGAACTGGCCCAACTGTAGCCATTCCCCACTACTCCCATCCATCCTCTGGAGTTTGTATCGTGTACGTGAGTTCAGCCGATATATGAAAATGTCATCCGAAGTAACATGTAGACGGGCCTTTCTTTCACATTCATACAGTATATCATTATATTGTACTTGTTGGTCGAAATCATGCAATTTAATTTGAGTTAAAATTTACATGTAATTGCTAAAAATGTGATCTTTAGTTCGAACAAATTACACCTAGCCATGCAATATTATGATGATAAGTAATAAAAATACACGTATAACTACTTACAGAACAGATGTTTTAAATATTCACATTACCAATGTTATTCTAATAGGAAAATTAAAAATTTTCACTATGGATAACGCATTTATTTTAAATATATTTATCGATAATATTTAATGAAAACAAACAGATCAAGTCCTATACAACGAAACAAAAAACTTGATAATTGGTTTTAAATTAATTGTAAGATTAGTATCAATAAAAAAACTTTAGAGTATTAAATAAGTATAGATTTCCTCATAGACTTATGCAAGTGTTTACCTTGCTTATGATCAAATTGATTATATTTGGGAATACAAAGACTTAATTTATTCCTTTTTAATTGAGAAATAACTGTATTATTTATTATTTCACTGTTCTCATCCAATAGTCCATCCTCCTGGAAAAGAAAACCGATCTGGACCGCGAAGTGGCCGAGATCCCTTGATCGAGCGGCTGGATAAGGAGCGAGCCCCACGGGCGTAAGCCAAATTTAGGCCTAGCCTGACGTAATGTGACAAACAATTCCAGGTTAGATTCCTAAAGAGTAGAGGAGGTTTTTTAGTGGGTAAACCCGTTTTTAGGGGAGCCCCACACTACAGGCTGGCCACCTGTGTGCGTAATGCATTTTTCCGCCTCTCCCTCAAAAAAAAAAAAAAAAATCCAATAGTAATTATTTATACACTATATAAAATAAGTTAAAAAAATGACTAAAAACCAGTGTAATCAATGTAGTAATCTCTCCTTATATTGTATTTCCAGTAAAAATACACCACCGAATTTGGTTTTGTTTCTTTCCTAGATTTAAATACTGTCACACTTACAAACAAGTATCATAAAAATATAAAAAAATAAAAATAAAAAACTCACAGATGAATAAATTTATATAAATTATTTTTCATAGCGTAACATTTTAGGTTTATCTGTAAAATTTTTTAATATCAATTAAATGTACAAAAAGTTAATCTTAGATTATTAACGAGTTTTTGTAAATGTATTTTCAGTATAATTTTATCAAGAGGAATGGCTCTTTCATCGGTGCCGGAGTTTAGTATTTAGTTTATATTTATTACTCAGTCGGATTACTTGTACATAAGCTAGTACATAAGCTTTGCTCATTTAACCCAATCCCTCCCAGGATGCAATCTGGGTCCTAATGCTACCACTGGCGTTAGCTACTGTACATAGACAATGAAGACTCCTGTAGACAACCTCTACCTGCCTTACGTAGTCTCAATAATAAGTATGAGTAATAGACTTCCGAACTTGACATAAAAAATGTTGTACTACGTGGTGTACTTATATCTGACAATTATGAATTCCATTTCATTTTATTTAAATTTTTCTAAACTGAATTACTACTAGTTCTGAAACTAGAATTAGTAGTTTAATTTATACATATACGTTTAGAAAAAAAAAAAAAAAAAAAACACGATAAATTATTCGAAATATTACTAGAATTACCTTATTTAGGTGATAAGATAGTAAGAGGTTAACACATAAAAAATTGATTCCAGATTTAAAGGGCTGTGATAAATTTTATTAGTACTTAGATCTTGTAATTAGTCTATTGAATAGTAAATGCCATGAATATACCGATTTATAAATTAATATAATAAATAAAGTAATCAAATATAAATGAATAAGTTTATTCATAAAGTAATGATAAATATAGGGTATACGTTATAAAATATGTATTTTTATCGTCGAAAAACAATTTCTTTAATTCATTGAAAGTGGAGGGTAGAACACTACACTCGAGATGACCGCAACTAAACACTTCAACCACAATATCAGTATAACATATTATGTTAGTTTTAAATTCCTATTTGAAACATACTTACTATTCAATCTACCTGACCTATTAAACGCAAGTTTCTGATCATTGTTTCTGTTTGAATTTTTGTTTAACTAATAAGCGTTGAAACAGTATGGAATTTGTCCTTATAAGA
This sequence comes from Neoaliturus tenellus, assembly GCA_030545055.2. Classification (NCBI taxonomy): domain Eukaryota; kingdom Metazoa; phylum Arthropoda; class Insecta; order Hemiptera; family Cicadellidae; genus Neoaliturus; species Neoaliturus tenellus. The sequence goes on along the minus strand of CM061533.1, from coordinate 170,340,444 downwards.
GTTGTCAATACGTGATCCCATCACTGAGTCGGTACACGAAGGAATTTCAATTGAAAACCAACGTGAAGTCATTCTCAATTTAACTAACTGATATTACCTGTTTCATACTGAAATTGGTACGTTTAAACCGTCGCTCACTTACTTAGCCCCTCCGATCAACGTGTTTTATCTCGTTGTTGGCCTACATACAAAATTTATTTAACTCTAAACTGTGATATTTGTAATCCTACCTTGACCAATTTATAAATTTTATATTTTGTTCGTTATAAAAATTTTCACTTACCCCAATTAAAATAACATTTTTTATAGTTGTTTCGATACTTGTTTTTATTTAATTTGTGATATAAAGAGTTTACACAACTCATGCTTGTCAGGAAAGTCTAGAAATTAAGAGTAAGAAATAAAGCTATTTCCTCTAATATGTCAAAACGATATAAAATATGTGTGGTTCATTTAAAAATGTGGCTTGACACATTGGTTATGTATCACTTAAAATAAAAGGATTTCAATAAACATATTTTTATTAATAACTATTATTATTAAAAATAAAAGGTTATATTACCTTGTTGCCCTCATCGTTACTTTGTAAAATCCTCGATTTTACGCGTTTCGGCGCGTTATTGTGCCATCCTCAGAAATTCACATCAAGACTAAATTATCGCTCATGAAGAGGTCATCATATTGGTTTAAAAAATAAATAGTAGGTCACAAACATTTTCTGTGTTGTATGAACTTAATTTGTTAAAATTTTGCGATATTTTTGTATTCATGCAATTTTCTGATCAAGGATTAGAAAGTAACGAAAACGGCAACAAGGTATTATAAGCTTTTATTTTTAGCTCAAGTGACTTTTTTTTTTTTTTTTTGAGGGAGAGGCGGAAAAATGCATTACGCACACAGGTGGCCAGCCTGTAGTGTGGGGCTCCCCTAAAAACGAGTTTACCCACTAAAAAACCTCCTCTACTCTTTAGGAATCTAACCTGGAATTGTTTGTCACATTACGTCAGGCTAGGCCTAAATTTGGCTTACGCCCGTGGGGCTCGCTCCTTATCCAGCCGCTCGATCAAGGGATCTGGGCCACTTCACGGTCCAGATCGGTTTTCTTTTCCAGGAGGATGCCCCGGACGAACTGTGACAAACAATCCCAGTTGCCCTCATCCTCCAAAATCTTTTGGCAGACCGAGTCCACCGAAAATGCACCAAAGATTTGTGTGGCCTCCAGGCGGGGCCCTTCCCAACGGGGACAGCGGAAGAATGTGTGTTCCGCATCGTCGGGAACACCCGGGCAATAAATGCAGTCCGGTGAACCGGTCTTTCCCATACGGTTCAGGTACGACCGAAAATAGCCGTGACCTGTCAAAAATTGGGTCAGGTAGTAGTCCACCTCCCCATACCGCCGTTCCACCCATGGTTGGACCTGCTTGATAAGTCGCGCAGTCCATCGTCCTCGGGTGTCGTGCTCCCAGCTGTGTTGCCACTGCTGGTAGTTTCGGGAGCGCTCTTCTGTTCTTGCCGTGTCCTTGCCGATCTCGCCTTGTCTCTGATAAATCGCTTTCCTCTCCCCTGCCAAGAGCTTGACAGGGATGACTCCGGCGATTACCAGGACGGCAGGCTCGGACACTGTCCGGTAGGCGGAACACACCCGGAGCGCAGCTTGACGCTGAACCCGGGCGAGTCGCAACCTGTAGCACTCCTTATCTAGAGCGCCTGCCCACACCTCTGCCCCGTAAAGAAGCACGGACTGGACCGCGGACATCAACAGACGTCTTCTGCTGGATCGGGGACCCCCGACATTGGCCATCAGCCTACTAAGGTAAGTCACTACCTTAGCGGCCTTGTCCGCCGTACGGAAGATCTGATCCCTCCAGCTTAACTTGGTGTCCACCATAAACCCGAGGTATTTTGCGGCACGAGTTGATGTGACCACCTCCCTTCCCACTCGAAACGGGACGACGGTGTCGATCCTCTTCTTCGTAAGAATCACGATCTCCGTCTTACTGAGAGCAAGTGAGAGACCGTGATCGGACATCCAGTTGTTGACCACCCGCATAACTCGGTTCAACTTCAGTTGGGCCAGTTCAACGTTGCGTGCAGCAATGAGAGCTGCGACGTCATCGGCGTACCCAACCAAAGTGGTTTTCTCAGGCATCTCGGACCTCAGGAGGCTGTCATAGGCAACGTTCCAGAGATCCGGGCCGAGTATTGAACCTTGTGCGGCACCAGAAGTGACTTCCATCGTCCGCGTTCCGTCCCTCGTGTCATAAATCAGGCTTCGTGAGCGTAGATAATCCTCGACGAGCCGCAACAGATATGCAGGAATACGAAAGGTGTTGCGAAGCGCATCCAACATATCGACCCACCTCGCCGAGTTGAAGGCATTCTTGACATCAAGCGTAACAAGAAGCACTACTCGGCGGGAGAAATGGTTGTGGCTCTCGGCTCTCTCCACAGCTCTCTGAACTTCGGTGACAGCGTCGATCGTTGACCGTCCCTTTCTGAAGCCGTACTGACGGGGGCATAAGTCCCCGGCAGCTTCCACGGCAGAAGTCAGGCGGGAACGGATCAGCTTCTCGAACAGCTTCCCAGCCGTGTCCAACATGCAGAGAGGCCTGTGGGACGACGGCAGCTCGGGATCACCTTTGCCCTTGCTGATCAGTACAAGCCTGGCTGTTTTCCAGGGAGCCGGAAACACCCCTTCTACCAAACAGGCATTGTACATTCTCAACAACAAGTCAGCGTTGATTAAAAATACTTTCTTTAAAGCCTCACTGGGAATCCCATCCGGGCCAGGAGCCTTGTTGCTCTTCAGGGAGAGAACGGAGGTTTCCAGCTCCTCGAAAGTGAAAAGTGGAACGTCCTCTACCCGTCCGAAGTCAACCGGCGGTCGCTGTGGATGTTCAGGAAACAACGCAGCGACGATCCTCCCCATGGTGGCGCCCTCCATGATGGAAGGTGGAGAGCGGGCGCCGAGTTTCTGTGTTACAAGTTTGTAACCCAGGCCCCACGGGTCGGAATCAACGTCGTCACGAAGTCTCCTCCAGCTATTCGCCTTGCTCCTGTTGATCGCCTGGCGGAGAGATTTTCTCGCAGCTTTATAGGCCTCCGACTTACGAACTCTGTCTGCGGGAATTCTCGCTCTAGTGGCGGCTCGTCTAGTTCTTAAACATGTTCTTCTGAGTTCCGCAATCTCTTCAGTCCACCAGTAAACGGGTTGTTTGTCGCGTCGGGGTTTCCTTCGCGGCATAGACTGGTCGCAGGCCGAGACGATAAGTTCCATCGTGGATGTTACTAGTGCCTCGGCTCCAGCCTCACCAGGATTCCCCTGCGCTCCCCGAGAGATGACTTCGGTGAACTTGACCACGTCCAGTTTGTTGGTGTTCCACCGGCGTGGCCCTTCCCGAGATGCGGAAACTCGACGATTTGCCTGATCATGCAGGTCAAACACGATGTATTGGTGGTCGCTACCCGTGTAGTCCTCGACAACCCTCCAGCCAGAGATCCTCGGAAGGAGCGACTCAGACGCAAAGGTGACGTCAGGGATCGTGCCTCTCTGCCCGGGGCGCCGAAAAGTAGGTGTGTCGCCCTGGTTGAGGACGACAAGACCGGCCCTGGCGATGAAATCCAGGATGTATTTCCCCCGGGAGCTGGTAGAGGGCATTCCCCACTCGACGGCCCTGGCGTTGAAATCGCCACCAACGACGACATGCCCGGTGGTGCCGAGAACGCACTCCTCTAGGCTATCTATCTTGTCGCGAAAGTCCTGGACGGCCTCGTTGGGTGTGAGGTAGCAACTGAAGATAGTCACGTCCCTACACCGAACCCAGACGAATCCTCGGCCGCGCCCGTGACTCCGCACCAAGACATCCTGTGTATTACGCGCCCAAAATGCAGCAGTACCGAGGCTGTCGGAGATCCAAATGTTTGGGTCTCTGTCCCGATACTGTTCGCTGATAAGGAGCGCGTCAGCACCAAGTTCTCGGGCGAGCTGATCTAGAAGGTTATCAGCTCCCCAGGATCTATGAAGATTGGCCTGGAGGATGCGAATTACCGGCCGCTGCCTTTTGCCTGTTCAAGTGCGGCTCTGAAGGCACCGCACTGACCAGACCCGGGTAAGTGACCGAGGGCACTGGAGCCTGAATCCTTACAGAGGAAGCAGGATGGGCTCGAGGAACATTCCTTGCGTTTGTGGCCCTGGCCTCCACACTGGAAGCAGTTGGCACTCCTGTCGGGCCCGTTACAGTTTTGGGAGGAGTGGCCGAAACCGAGACAGCGGAAGCATCTCGAAACTACCACCCTCCGTTTGAGCCTGCAACTGACCCAACCGACTCTGAGGTGCTGAAGGCTAAGCAGCTTATTGGCGTGCTTTTCGCCCATCTCAGCAACAGCCATCCTGAGTTGACTTCGGTTAGGCTTTGTCAGCCATACCCTCACTCCATCAGCCGGTATCTCCGGGAGTGCCACCTGGATCGCACGGATCACCTCATCTTCGGTGGAGAGGGCATCAAGGTCCCGAATCTCGACCGAACATTTCGGTTCTAGGGCCTTGATGGAGCCTTTGTCCCCAAGTGCAGTCTTGAGGGAAGCGGCAAAACCGATCTTGTCACTCGACTTCCCCAGTTCGAGGAGGACATCCCCGTTCTGGGTTCGCCGAATAGACTTGATAACGGTGTCGGTCTCTTCCGGTTTGGCCTGCGATCTAATCTGACCCAGAACATCAGCAAAAGATCGCCCCCCTAAGGGCTTGATCAAGATTGCCTCCGTCCTGGGCTTCTTAGGCCTGGGTTGTTTAGGCTTTCTGACAGACTTGCCAGAGGCCTCCCCCACCGGGTTTGAGACTTGCGTCCGCTCCACCCTCGACGCACTTTTCGAAGCTGCCTCCACTTGCTTCTGCCTCCTCCTTTCTTTCTTAGACAGGCGCGTCTTCCAGCCCCCCAAAGGTGTTGAGGCAGAGTTTGCTGCCAAGGCAGGATTAGCCGCCGGAGCAGGAACCTCTGCAGGAGTAGCCGCTGGAATCGCGACAGCACCCGGGGCGGATTGAGTAGCCTGGACAGGAGATGTCTGCGATGCCGCAGTGACAAAAACCGGTCTCGGCACTGAGTCCACCTCAACAAGCTCAGGGCTTTCCGGCGAAGAACCGCTCTGCCTCTTCTTTCGCTTTCTGGCTTGAGTCTGGGACTCAGCCAGATGAGCTTGAGGCGAAGCAGACATAACTCGGTTCATAACGTCGCGCTCCTGCTTCACTGCCTTCAGCCTGATCTTCCGGCATTCCTCGATTTCGCCAAGGAAATCCTCGAGTTTTGGAATTCCGTCCTTAATCGCCTTGTTGACGTTCTTCTGAATAAGGAGAGCCTTGGCCATCTCCTTCAAAAGATCGTTCATTTTCTTCAGACATGAGTCTTCCTCCTCGTTGGCATCGTCCTGCTGCTGCCGAAGCATTTGCATCTCGAATGCCGGACGAAGAGGACTCTTCCTGGGAGGAATTCCTTGCATCCCGGCTAGAGGTGTTACCGGCTCAGTCACCCCCATACCCAGCTTAACCTCATCCTTCTCCTTTCCGGTTACGGCCGACGATCCGGCGACACCAGCAGCCTTGAACGGGATCGGCGGAGGGGAGGCTTTAATTCCCCCCGTCGGCGTCCCAGTCTTCGAGGTCGGAGACCTCTGCAGTTTTGAGCTGCGCTTAAAGGCGGCCTGCTCATTCTCCTTTAATTTCGTGTTTTGGTTTTGAAAATCCATAATTTTGTTTCACCAGCGCATCGTGCGGCAAGAGGCGGCCCTTCATTGGCCGGGAGCGGGTACACCCTCGGAGGTCTACCCCCCGTAGGAGATAAGACACCCCTACCCCAGGACTCTGGGGCCCGAAACCTCCGTTTGCCCAGCACCGATACACAAAATGTGCCGGACGTGCTGGGGGTCGCACCGTGGCAATGCAGAGTCCGATCTCTGCATCCATGCCGCACTTCCTGACTAAGGTCCGAAGCGGCTGGCTTCTGACGACACACTGGAGGAGACCATCGGCAGTGCGAGGCACACATCAGTCCCTGCAACACAACAGGGACACTCCCAGGACCCCCCAGCGTGCGCCGGTCGAAAGAAGGTGGAAAGACACCCTTGATTCGGGGTCGAAAACAAGAAGGTGAGCAAGGTTAGCTCAGGAAAGAATAAAGACGGTGAGCTAAGACCTGAAATATGAGAAGAAAGGCCCTAGCTCGGGAAGAACTGTGAGGAGGGTCTCACAGCTTGGCTCAGGTACCCCGGGGTCGCCAAGAAACACCCGTACAGTGGAAAGCCCACTGCCCCTGAGGGAAGCTCAAGTGACTTGGAAACTGAAGTAATGATATTATTATTGCTAAACAACTATCATGAATTATATACTTTTTAAGCATAAGCTACATGTAAAAATGTAATTAAACTTCAGTTTAATTTAATTCTAGGATAGAGAGAAGCTGTAGGATAGAGTGATTAATGTAAAATATATACATTTAGCTGCAGGTTGTAAACTTAATAGTTTACTACCTATTGAGTTGGATCGTTATTTCAATGAATTTATTAAAGGTAAGGTAAGGTTGATTTTAAATCAAATATTTTAACACATTTTGTTGAAGGCTTATCATAAAATTATGAATAACATTTAAAAGTTTTAAAATGTTATGCCTTATTAAAACTTTAAAACTAATGAGTGTTAGGTGCTTGATATATTATAAGGACTGAGTACACGCTCATTCTGGTATATCAGCTTTAACTTTAACAAATATTTCTTATGATTACAACCGATAAGGTCTTAAACGCCAACAAAATTTGAATGTATTAACGTGATATAAATGTTGGTACTTTTAATCATCGCAGAATGTTTTTTATATCATAAAAAAATCTTTGCGAGATCATTCATCATTTATCCTTCAATGGCTTATAGTTTACAGTGAAATTTTAATCACTGAGATAAATTTTTAAGAGAAAGAATTTAATTTTATTTCACATAAAAATCTATTTTAGCTGTTGTAAATCATAGGCAATACGTTGTTGTAAACTTCAGTCGCGGTAAAAAGATTTTAGTTTAATTTATTGAATTTAATGGAAATGTTTGGTATGGTTATTGTTGGTTAGGTATACATATTGTTTAATCCTTTTAACATTATCTTTTTTTTGCCTATTACTATTTCCTGAGGCTCGATTTAAAGTTTATCCGTGGTGTAATCAACATTTGTGACTTACGATGATAGATTAATTAACTACACAATATAAAAGGGTATAGCCCTTTTAATTTAATATTTTCAAATCACGTAGCTGTTATGGTTAGGAGACACTTAATAGGTTTTAAGGTTTTTTATACTAATGGAAATCAGTTTTCATTTAATGTGTTTTTATCAAGTTTAAACTCGGATTTGTCATGTAAGTGATTACAAGCCAGATATGGTGTTAAGTACTGATTTTAAGTTCTAACAGACAAGCAGAAGTGTCATTTCAAATATTGGCGGTAGGCAGAGCGAGAGAGAGAGATAGCGATAGGGCGATAGCGCTGTGAGTGCGTGTCTGCACCGGCAGCTCCCCCCACCCTCCCATGAGGCTCGCCATTCTGGTTCTGTTCGTCTTTCTGCCGACTAGTCTCAAGTGCCTTTCGGCTTTTTCTTTTCCCAGGCACGTTGTAACTTTTTTGAACGTGACCAGTCTCGCCCATGGTGGCTTCCCCCTTTTAATTTATTTAAACATTTTATAAAGTGGTATTATTTTGTTCAGTCACTATTGTCTCTGTTCACTAACGTAGATTGCAGTGAATCTAGTGTGTGTCAAGTGCGTGTCGGGCAACTATCGGTCTCCCGCGTATATGAACATTGGACTGTACGAGAGTTCAAATCATTACTCAATTGTGCGTACGTGCGAATCCGCAGCAAGAAAGAAGAAGTGCCCTGGCTCTGGTGGCGTCCATTCGGCCATCTTGACGTCCTTCCACCTCCGCCATACGGATTTTCTTGTCAGTGAGTTTAAACATTTCTCTTGATCATATTCATAAACATTGTTGTAGGCATTTATTATTCTCTGGTACGTGGTACCTGGTCCTTCGAACATTTTGATTTAGAACCTGACTAGTAAATTTCAGACAAACTGACTTTTCACATTTTTCAATAGTTTTTCAATAAATTAATCCGCCCTTTCTCAACCATATGGGACACGCAAATTCGCTATTTGTTGCGTATAAAATTTCTTCAGGGTTGGTTTTGTAAAACACCACTACTGGGGATATTATTCATTTCAGTAAAAGTAATCTAAAATTCCTTAAGATTTAGGATAAATGATATGCAATTCAAATTCCTTCATTAAAAAAAAAGGTTTATAAAGATATTTACTTTTGTTGTTATTTAACATTTACAGAATTAGATCTAAAATGTGAGCAAAGACAAAAAATATACTCTATAAATGATTTTGATAATAAAAATATCGGATATATATTGTTGAATCTTTTTTATAATGTTTTTTATTCGATTATCTTCGTCCTAATTAAACATTTACAGAACGAAAATAAAATGCGTTGCAACTCAAGACCATACAAGTCAGCAATTTAAAATACCTTAACCTCTTGTAAAAAAGAACCTATTTTGAATAATTTTTTAACAATTGCGTTATACTGTTGGAGGTTTGGTTTAATGATTTCAATTCAAGAAAACCTTATTTTTAGCATTAATAATACTGTATAAAAATACACTTTCAATCATTTTATAATGTAAATTTTTCTTCCAAAACTAATAGACATTTATTATATTAAATGATTTTTTTATATTGTCCCTACTTTATCTCATGCAATCATTTTTCTTATACAAATAATCCTTTAAACCTGAACATAAACATCTCAACATTGTTAGAAAATAGTAGTATTCGTTTCACCAAACTTTTTTTCTTAAGAAATAATATTGTGTTCTTAGACAAAATATGTGATTTCGTATAGCTTTTTAAAAAATCGTGTAAAACAAAAAGTTTTTTCTGATATTATAGTTTAAAAAATCAGACAGGGTACTATTTTAAACACTTAAAAATAGACCTATACAAGAACATGCACTTAATGCCGTTAAACGTATTTTTTTAGTGAAACTGTAAATTGAGGGAAAAATACGTAGGTGGTTTATTTTGAAAAATGCTTTACTTTTGTTCCCAAATTAAATGAAAACGTTCTATAAAAATAGCTTCCTTGACGAATGACATGGCATAAATTTGTATTCATAATTTACTTGAGGGTTTAAGGGAGAGGGGGAGGAGAGCCAAATTAGTTCGGGGAAGTTGACACCCCAGATTCCCAGAATTTATTACACAATTTTACGTCAGTTTTAACATTAGATACACGGATACCTAATTATATACTAAGGTAAACTACGTGTTTTTAACTGAAAATAAATACTCTTTGCTATGAATTTCAGTATTTCTAGTTGTTTGACTATGAAATTATTGTTAATATGCTCTAAAACTTGTAATACAGTGTAAATAGGTCAACTATTGTGAATACATTAAATAATAGCTCTCAGGTCATCGAGAATGATCTTAGGTGTAATAATAGATAAATATCACTAGGGCATGTATTGTTAGTAAAAATATTAAATTTTCGTTTAATGCATTTAGTTAATAAGGAATAACAGTCTATTTCATGTAACAAGGATTCCAAGTGACATTTGATAATCTCGTAAAATGACCGATCTTAAATAACTTTAGGCCTATATAAAAACTTTAAATAATGTGTTAAGAAAGAAATTAAACTTTTTAACCTGCTCTTAAAGACAGCCCATTGTGCTGCTGGTATTTAAAACAATCGTTTGTTATGCTCAACACCAGATGATGAATTTTATCTTACTAGGGAAATAAGGAAACTTCTTTATACCCGCAACGTTTGTATTAATAAGAGCCGTTTTTTTTTTTTTTTTTTTTTTTTTTTTTTGGGGGGGGGGTTAAGACGTAAAGTATCATTTTATTTAAGACTTTTCTCGGTGTCTAGTTTTAAAATGTTGCACAAATTACTTAACGCTTAAAATAAAACTAAAGACCATAAAAATATTACCATATTTTTGCCTGATTTGAAAAAGAACTCAAAACAATGAAGTTCTAGGTGGAATGAAACATTTAAAAGTCAAAACTTAAAACAATAACAATTAATTGTTTGTTGAGTACTATTAATTTGTGTTATAAAATTGAAGCAATTTCCATCATGATCTTTGAAGATGAATGTAAATAAGGAAACAAATTAACAACCACGTCTTGTGGTAGTAAATGGCCTAAGCGAGTCCCTCACAACGTCAAAAAATCTCATTTTCTTAAAAAAAAAAAGATTAGAAATAGCAATATACAATATTATTTTTAAATATAGAGAAATTTAAAAATACCTAGCCTATTAGAAATATAGTATTGAAATAAATAAAACTGTTATTGATTTAGTATTAGATTAAATTTTATTATTATTTGATAATATTATTGATATTATTTGAAATTTTTAGACCTCTATTTTCCAAATTAAATGATTTGAACTAAAACTATGGGTCTTTTTTAGTATTACCAAATACGTTTTGGTTTATTACAGGGCTATAAATCAACAGAAAACATGTAAATTAATTGTGCCCAAGGAATTTCCCAATAAACGTTTTAACACCGTATATTAACAACCGTTACCAAATTACAAAATGCGATTACTTAATTATTCGGTTTACTAATACACCGGTTGTTGTTAAGCCAGTTAAATTAGGTTGGATTTTAAAGTAGTTTAGTAGAAGATTAGTAGGCAATATTTTATTAATTTCAAACAAAATAACCAACTTCTTGGAAGTATGACACCAAAAATCCATTGCCAGAACAGGTAAAGTGCTGACTTAAGATAACGGCTGATAAGATAAGACATGTCTACCAAATCTGGTACTCCGTATGCGCATAGCACAAATGTGTTTAATTTATCTATGGCAGGCTCTTTATTATTAACCCATTTGTAAACCATTAATTCGTGTATGATAAATTTTAATAGTGGAGGTCCTATTCTAAAAAAAAAAAAAAAAAACATTTAAAAGAGCTTGAAAAAACAAATAATTTAGTATTTAGACTTTTTAACCTGGCTTGGTGAGGAGAAAATCTAAGAAAAATTGTTTTCCATGTTCAGCTAACGGGAAATCAACGTATCCTGCTATCTCACTTATTTAATGACATAACTTGCTATTTAAATTTATATTTACATTCCCTATGTAGAGTGTAACTTATATTGATTAGCTTAGAACACCCATATAGCGAAAAACATACATACTCGCCCCATGGGGATTATGGTGAAAATAAAAATACAAGAATTTTATCCAATTCAGCATGTGCCTGCACTGAGAAGGAATTAGTTTCTATTTGTTTACAACGCCTACATTCTCATCAAATCTCCCCCCTGGGGGTGTATATGGGAAAAAAATAATTCTATGGGAAATTCACTGTGTACGCATGTCTGCGGCGAAGGGGGTATTTATTTACGTTATGATTGCTATCGAATTTCTAGTAGGAGTGAATTTGTTCCAGGTAGTTTTCACAGGCATCTGGGATCTGTGCTGCTATACTAACACAATATCCTAGTGGAATACTCCACCTTCATTGCTAGGAGTGGTTTTTCAATGAAAGCAATATCAACAACAGAGGGTTATAATGGTTAGTTTAACGTTATAATGTTCAATTATAACGTTAGCACCAATTATATAAGGTTTGATATTTTAAACAGATAAAAAGCTAGAAAAAATATGATATTATTCTAACGTTTATAATAATGTAGGTTACAATACTTCAAACCATCGTCGATCCAACTAGTTTAATGATCATTAAACTAGTTGGATTCACGATGGTTTGGGGTATTGTAACCTCCATTGTTATAATCTGATATCAATCCAAGAGGTAAATAATTATGAATAAAATATTCAAACGTGTTATTACTGCTTGCTTCATTGAATTATTACTAAGAACCATTTGTACCACATTAGTTTATAGCTTATCTTAAGTAAAAACCTAAAAGTTAGATGCACATACAGAGTTTAAACTTACACCTAAAGCTGTTGTGAGCTATTTTAAACTACATTGTATTTAATCTTAATTACAATTTATTTGTGAAATTTGCCTGGACTGTATCTTTTTTATGACAACTTAAACAAGCACTTTGTTAGATTATTTTAATCAGTTTCAAAATGTTATGGTTTAAAACATTGCCCAAGATCTACAAATTATCAACATTAAATGTATCAAACAACCTTTTAGTGATGACATATCCTAATTGAAACCCTCAAATAAAAGGGTTCAAATAAAGGTGTATCGTTTAGTAAAAAAACTGTAATTTTATTTCCTGTCTGACTTAACACAACTATCAAATTTTTCTGAATCAACGACTTAAGCCAATAATATTTTATATTTTACGGCAACTCAATCGGTTTTTTTTTCATGCAACTCAGAGCACCACTAAAACTAAGTCTTTTAGCTATTTATTAGATTCAGTCTTTGAATAAAATAGTTATATACAGAAAATATCCGCTTAAGTTTTAAAATATTGGAAATCGCACAAAAAAGAAATTTCTCCTGAAGAACTCAAAAAATACAGTAAGGAAACAGTATCCTCTGCTCTTGTTTCTTACTAAAACCATACTACGTTGAGCTGATTATAGTTATAAAAAATATTACCAGTTTGTTAAGGAAATTATGCTTTGTTTGTTGGCAAATACTACATAGTTCATTTTTACAAAAATATAAAGTTGTCTGTTGAAAATTAAGCGATTTATGTATTTCGGAATTTTTTCAGATCAAATAAGTCGAATGCTATCACCTAGATTTTGTAATTTTTTTACCTAATGTCAATAAAAATGAATATTCGATATTTACTCTGAATTAAAGTAGTTAACTGTCTTTGTGATACCTAATGGAAATCTTCATAAAAATGAGTAAGTAACCATTTGTATGAGGAAATGTTGTCAAGGAAACAATATCTTTGAAACACAATTTTCAGTAGTACAAAATAGTTCGATGAGTAGAAACTAAACATACAGTTAATTAAAATAAAATAAAATATGACAACTTTAATAACTTATATTAATTTTTCAAAAAGTCTATCAAACATGAAAAGCTTTATTAAATTTAATATGTTTTTGTCAGATCAATTTTATGAAAGTTTCAATCGACTAATTGGATTTTATTTGATTATTTGAACGAATCACATTAAACTTTTTATCGTTACTGTTTGAACTCCTGTTACTTACAGGTAAATGATTTTTCACTCTTTATTCCCTGGATTCAATTTAATCCTAGAAAAAACTTAAATTAGAAAATTTATTAAGTACTTACATTCCTCTTTGACTAAAGTATTTTTACAATAACTTCATTAATAAAAAAATAAAATAAAAAAATAGTTTGAAGTATTATCTTATTTGTAAAAAATTTGAAATATTATAATCTCTCTTAATAAACCATCATATCTGTTGCAAAAGGCTCCATTTCTATGTAATTCTATGATTGGGTTTTGACTTAAATTAAAATAAATAAGTGAACAAAATTTTGTGTGTACAGTTTATATGAAAACCATGAACTGAATTATTTTATTGAAAATTGTTTACATCTGTTTTACAAACACATGTGTTATAATAATATTAAAGAATACAATGTTGTGGCTAAATTGTTTGTTTGTTTTCAACTTCTTTTGGTATTGTCCAATATCGAATGCTCATATCTACTGTTGGTTACAGCTTACTTTTTTCTTAAGATGAAAATGTAATAATATAATTTAATAGATGAAACACTCCAATTTTTTATAGGCTTCTGAACTAGGATATCCGCAACAGCTTCGTTCGTATTCCCCATGTAAATGAGATTAAAAACGTTTAGGGTATTTTAAACATACAATCTATCACAAATGGTTCTCCTGAAGACCTTTAAAACGACGCGAAGAGAAATTAATATATCCTATGATGTATTATGAAAACTTCTAAGGGCTTTCTGTCTGACATATGCGAAACTTATAGGCCTCTAACAATATGTTGTTAAAATTTGTGAGTTTACATAATCGTAACCGCGCACGAATTATTTTATATTAACATAGTGTACTTATTAGTTTTAACACTCCCAATTGAAAATCATACAATTTACAATTATATCAATTTTAAAAGTGTTTTATGACAAAAACTGATTTTTATAGTTTTAAAATCCATAAAAATGTTATTATTTGTTATTATAAAAATGTGATGCAAAATGTTACTATAAAAAATATAGACGTAATAAAAATCTACTATAAGGTTTTCAGTGAGAAACAAATAACAAAAACACAGAAAACATGCTTTGTATAAGACGTTCATAGCACGTTTTATGCAATTTTTATATGCAAAATTTTATAAAATAAAAAAAATATTTGTTGTGTGAGGGTCTTGATGAAATTAAAACAGAATACAAAAATTACTTTCACTATTTTTCTTTCATGTAACTAACCCTATAATAATGTACTATAAATATTCATCGAAGTATTTTATATACCTTTTAGACTTGGCAGTATCGGCCATAAACTGCACAACAGATTATTTATTTAGAAAACCTTTGATCTATAGCGAGGACACTGAGAGAATTATTCCCAGCCCCGAAATGAGTTATTTATAAAGCATACTGAATCATTGTAACCTAATAACAGCCAAAACCATAACTTTTCGAGTCGTTTATCTCCAGATAAAACAAACATTCGGTAAAATAGTAAAACAAACCGAGCGGTAAATGTTTTGTCTCTGAGGCTAAATCGTCAAAACAGCGCGAGTGGATTCGGGATTTCACTGTTAAAGAAATCTTACTCACCATGGAGGAACGTTAACCTGTTAACCTAACTGTAAACATTATTTTTCCAAAAAGGAAAAGGACTTTTTAAACTATAGAAATTCAATCAACATATTTGTGTTGTTGTTAGGGATGAATAATAAAATGCGTCTTATCAATTAAACATCGTGTTGTACAACTATTTATTTAATTTTTACACTTTTATTTTCTATCATTCAAAACTTTTCATTAACAATTTTATTTTTAAAAACCATTTTACTCGTAGCTAATCTTTTGCAATATTTATAATTTTAATCGGAAAAAAGTGCTCAATAAAAAGTGAACATTATGGAAATGTTAGAGGACATTGTAACATTGGTCATTCATTAGACTTCCAACAGTAAAATGTATTATTTACGTTATTCGCTAAATCTTAGTGTTGTAATCGATCAAAAGCTTTCCACCAGTAAAGTTAATGGTCCGCAATTTAAGACCATTATTGTTATTATCGCGTTTAAATGTTTTGATAAGAACGTGATTAAATTCAAACCAGATTTGCGTCACGCGAACTTAATATTTGTTGTTTTCTTTGACCCTGCATAAGATTCTTTCAGGGTTGCCTCAGTCCTTAAGGTGCTTTGAAGTTTAATCTACAAGTCCACATTTAAAGTCCACTATTTAGGAGTTAATGTGTGAAAATTAAAAAAATAATATTTTTTTCAATTTCAATAATATTTATTGCAGATAAAGTGCCACCTTTTTACATATTGCACATTTGTTATCAACATTTGATATTTACTACCCTTGAAAATATGGTTTAGAACTATATTTATTATTATTTAAAATCCATTATATAACCAAAACAGTGTTATCCTTTTCTAAAGTATTCGTAATATAGTGTGTTTGAAAGTACATAAGTTACAATGAATACGAGTTTTCAATAATTTCAATTTGATAAATCAAAGACAACGGCCTAAATCTACTACAAAAAGGTTTAGGATTTCCTTGAAAAAGCGATAATACTAAATTTCTAACAAACTTAAAATTTTATTTGGCAATTTTTTTTTAACTCATTTTAGTCGAAAATGTCAATAACTTTGATAAATACAAGAGCAAGAAAACTATTAGTTTACCCACTAAAACGAAATATAGAGTTTCTATACATGGACATCTAAAAGTAATTTTAACAAATAAATAATATTATAACTTTGAAAACCCTTTACGTGAAAAGAGTAATCCTTTCAGGATGGTAAATTGAAAAGTTTTGGCTGAAGCGTAATCTTGCTTGGTGCAAACCAGAAGCATACAGTTTTCCTAATTAAAAAAATAATAAAAAAATTACAGGCCTAATTTAACTCTATATGCTTGTCTGAAATTAAATAAATCCAACAAAACTCTTATTTTGTTTTGTTTCAAGATGTGTTTCTATCACTCTTTTGTCGTGACCCACCGATTCATTGGATTGTTTCTTTCTTTCCCAAAAGCTGTTCTGGAAGATGAGACCTTATTTTTGGTCTTTAAAAAGAATGACTGTAAGAATAAATTTTAGAAATTTTTACCATCTACAAATAAATTTTTCAAAGCTTTCATCAGATATTCCTTGCATCGTTTAAGATTGAAATAATAAATTACCTCTATTATTTTTCAATTTTTCACGGCTTTGTAAAGAGAGATCATAACTTTATGTTTTTAGTTTAGTTTTTCAATTTTTTGACGCAGGTGCTAAGCACCTCAGAGAATGTATTATATTTTTCTGAAGTTGGTGGCTGGCTATTAATGCCATACGATATATATATATTATTTTTCAATAGCAGTTATTAAAAGTTTTGGCAATACTTGTCATTGACTCTGTATTTTATAAACTGCTGTAAATTACAATTTTTAACGTATAATCAGTTTAAATCCTACCTTTCAAAGGGAAAAGGCAATCCATTTCTTGTTTATTAAAATAGATATTGAAATAAAAAAATAGGTTTTCCAATTTTTTATTAATAGAAATGAAAAAAATACTGATATGTATGTATGAAACACACCATATTACAAAAATTTTAAGTTTCTACTAACATCTACCAAGGTATTTGGCAGATTTTATAATGAATGTCAAGTAATGAATGTCAAGAATTTGTGAGGTTTCGATGAAAACTATTCATGATTGGTTGTTTGATGTAAGTTATTTCTGAAGAAAATTCATAAAGGCGTTGAAGATTCTACGTCACTCTGGAGGAAATTTCATATCGCTTCACATCCTTTCCGTATTACCTTGGAAGTGTTTCGATGAAAATAACTAAATTGATGTTGACGATAATAAGACCTGTATACTTTATTTGTTTCAAAGAGAAAAATTTAACTTTATAAGCAAGTAAGTTGGAACCAATACTGGAAAAGACATTCTGTTAAAAATCCATTATTATCCAAGCTTACATTTTTAAACCCCGCTCCTCACGTTCTACAGCTAATTGTTGACACTTCTCAAGCACTTCTGGTGCTGAGGAGATGAAGTCTTTAAAACGTTACGGTTAATAACGACCCTCTTACTCAACCAAAATATAATAATTGTTATGATTTGAAACGCCAAACTCCTTTTTTCATAACAAATGTAAAATAGTGATTAAAAATAATATTGAAAGGAGAGGTTTATATGCAATTAAAAGACTTTTATTTGTAAAAAAATATCCTCAAATTGTTATTACATCATTTCATCATAGTTTTAATTTTCATAGAAAAAAGATAGAAAGTACACCACCAATAAAACGTGCGGGAGCGAGTTTTGTTAGGTATTTATGATCATCATATTCATTAAAAAGGATAGTAGCCTAATTGACTAAAATTCTTTTGCGGAGGTAACCTACATTTAATGAGGCTTTCCTCAGTTCCATCTAGATAAGAGATGAACTAATTTCCAACGGTAATTTAACCTTTTTTGCAAAATTCGTAAACGGATTCAGGCTAGGAGTGTTTGTTGACGGAGATTGGTTCGATTACGGGTATTATCGGCGAGTTTGCCTCCAGCATATTTCGTTATCTGATCCCACAGAGTTGACGCTTCACCACCCACCTATAAAATATCTTCTATCAAAATCGGTTAAAAAAATCTAATCAACCCGATGTATCCTTTTTTGTAATTTTTTTAACGATACCCTCCTTTAGCTTGATTTATTAGAACTCCTATCGATACCACATGTTATTTGTTTCTGGCATAATCCTGGTAGGTGGGTGAATGTTTTTTATTATTTTTTCATCAAAACCTAGTTTAGGATTCTTAGTTTTCCAATATATTCTCAATGATAGGTAATAAATAAGGTAATAAATAAGTATAACAATAAATAAGAAGGTTTTATATTTTATTTTATACAGTAAGGGAAATAAATATTTTACGTGAAATTATTTGAGATTCTCTCCCACTAATGAATTATATTATACTACAATTACTTTTCTACTCTCAAAGTAAATATAAAAAATGTTTATTACAGATAACATTTAAATTTGTAAAACAAAATGTTTTAAAGAAAGATTTTTATCCGTACATAAAAAAATCCTCGTTACCATATTATGTAAAAGTTCTTACTCATGAGTCAATTTTCACAACAATAACTTTACGTTGGAGAACTGTAAGTAGCACAGAAACAAAATAATACTCAAACTAAAAAATTTTCAAACTCAAAAAACCATTAGTGGAACAAATTTAATATCAAGACTACATATGCTTAATCACTTACCTACTAATAGAGATATAAGATTTACTGTTAGCAGTTAATGTTTAAGGTAAACCAGCCCTCCCTATCTCCGCCATGTTAAATAAGGTACCTTTAGGTACACATAACTTATACAAATACTTAGATATCAATCTGAAATTTTTTCTCTTTATTTTAGTGACCTTTCACAACAATAATAAGAAGTGGTTTTATTGTATCTAAAGAAATTGATTTTTTATACAATTTTTTAAATTATATATATTTTTTATGGAATTCTATACATAATAGTAGTTGTAAAATTAAAACTACAAGAGATCATTTGATTCTGGTTCTTATTATTGCTTAGCAAACTGCCATGGTCATCTGTACCAATTTTTGTGAAGATCTTATAATAAATAAAGGAAATAACCGTACCAAAGTATTAAAAATTAAGTTTTTCGGAAATCGGCAAAACTCTGTTTGTAAACAAAACAATCACTTTCACACAGGTTAGATAAACAAACAGCAGAAACAACAAAGATAGATCAGATGTATTACAACTAAAACTTTGCAGGTTGAGTAACCTATGAAACCAAATGTCAGATCGTTATAAATGCTGATACTACATAAAAGTGCCGATGAAAACAAACATAAGTTTTTGTCAGTATATTTTCCTTGAAATGATGATGCATAGGTAGACCGGGGTACTTTGTCACAAGGGTACTTTGTCACAATATCTACTGGGAGAAAACGGGGAACAGGAGGGAAATTCTAGTGGCACCGCTAGACTCCTTAGGTTGGCACTACTTCATACAGACAGTATCAGACTTGTCCAGCGACAATTGTGATTGTTATCAATTAAAATGTGTTTTGCTTCACTAAAAGTAAATTTTTTTTAAAGAAGTTGGCAATTTTTCAAGAAAGCTACGTTCCACAAAGATATGTAAATGTTATATCATTGTATTCTTTAGTTCATTGGGAATAACGTTTAGTTTGGGGATCAACGTTAGACTGATTAAATGTACTAGATTATTACTTGGCCAAAATGTAAACATAACCTAAATCGGTCGCGTGGGGTACTTTGTCACAAACTCGACGGGGCACTTTGTCACAATAGTTAAATGGGCGATTTTGCTAGTTTTATTAAAACTCGCGTATTTTTGCAGATGGTGCGTAACTATAAAAAGAAAGCAGCAATTAATTGTTTTCCTTATTATATTAAACATATTTAAGTGACCAAGAATTATGGTAAATATTTAATTTTTAATATGAACTTTTTTACTCTATAACAGCAATTATTTGTTTTCTTTATTATATTATACATAATTAAGTGGCCAAGAATTATGGTAAATCTGTTCTAAGTAAAAACAGTATGTACCAATTAAACTTAATAATTAGTTATACATTTTTTAACTATTTTTATTTTTCGCCAATATCTTATTAAAAATACATGTGACAAAGTGCCCCATGCCCTGTGACAAAGTGCCCCATATATGGGGCACTTTGTCACAGTTGTAAGGGTTACAAAAAAAATTAAAATTATTTACTTTGAAAATATGTAGGATTTAGAAAAAAATACCTAATACTCATAAAAGTATAAAGTTAGTAATCATGCGTTGGTATTGGGTCATAGCCTTAAATGAAGTGAGTAAAAAAATCAAAAGTAAAAATTGTGACAAAGTACCCCGGTCTACTCCTATATTCAGTAAAATGAAAATAAGTAATGTAAAAGATAATTTTACATAACAGTGTTTATTATGTATGAATTCAGCATAAAATGGAGAATACAAAAACATAAAAACTAAAAAAAATTGAAAATTTTTGAGCGCCGGGTTACCTTAACATTGAAAAAAATTTATACCGCAAATTCCTTTATTGTTAGAAAATTAATTAAGAAGGTTGAAAAAGTTGATTGTTAATCAAGGCGTATAAATAAAAAAGAACAGGGTGTGTGCATAGCCAGCTGGTGTGAAGTAGTTGGGCTCAACGCTAGCGCCGCGAGCGGCAAGCCAACGTATTAAACGTTTGCCTGATTTTATTTTTATGCTGTACTATCAAATGATGTAAAAATGATTTTTGTGCTTACTATATACAGTTATGCAGAATGAACTATGCACGTACTTAGAGCTTACTTTCAGTACGCCCTAACTATTTTCTTGATTTGTTAACTCTTGAATTATGTAATAAATGTATTATATATAAACTATTTTAGTCGCCATATGCAATTTAAATTTTATGTTTTTCACATTAAGTATTTATCCTAAAATATTGGTTTAGTAAATTATTTAGCACGATTGTAGAATGAACCATTTTTTGTCTACATGAAATGAATAACAAGAATAAAACTTATGACATAAACTAATATTTAGCCGATGTTGCTTTAGGCATATTTTTTATGAAACGTTATTTTTGTCATTTTTTCGAGCCACCCTGCACTCTATAAAAATAATGCTTGGAACGACCTACAAGAACTCAGAAGATCTAGCATATTCTGATTGATTACTATGAAAAAGCAAAGCCGACGTGCACTCTAATCATACCCATCTCCTCTCGCCGTGGTGCCGTTCTCAAACTTATCACCTTTTGAAAACTCATTTAGGCCTGAACCCCGTAAATGTCACTTAAATATGATATAATTTTTTCGGGTTTCAACCATGATTTTTTTTATCCAACCCGTTTTTTATTCAAGCTGTAGGCTCTTCTATAGCCTATATTTATAAACGGGCATATTGAAAAAGACCCATGCATGTATAGTAATTGTCAGTTTCTTCATTACCAATAAATGGAATTTGCCTTATGATATGCACCAGGGTCCGTCGGTGACTTAAAATTAAATAGAGTACTTATTTAAGTATATAAGAACTTTAGGGAATGATGTTTTTATATCATTATCTCAAAACAAAAATATCACGACGCTTTGGAATGTTCTCACTAAGACTATCTCTGCAATAGATTCGTACCAAGGGAAGACTTGCCGAAACCAAATACTGTAAGCATTTATGTATAACTCATCAATATACCGGCATTGGAGATTTATAAAATTTTTAAACCTCCTTTGTAACCTCGGCAAATGAAGTTTCTTTGAAATTTTTTAAAGAGTTTTAAGGATAAATCAAGACATACGGCATTTATTTGATAAATAAAAAGATTTAATAATTAATTTAATAATTAAAGTACA
This sequence comes from Neoaliturus tenellus, assembly GCA_030545055.2. Classification (NCBI taxonomy): domain Eukaryota; kingdom Metazoa; phylum Arthropoda; class Insecta; order Hemiptera; family Cicadellidae; genus Neoaliturus; species Neoaliturus tenellus. Next base: position 170,318,838 of record CM061533.1, on the reverse strand, counting down.
GTCTTACTCAACCATACACTTTTAAAAATTTAATAAATAAGGTCAATTTGATAAATAAGTTCTCAAACATTTTCTAAATAAAGATATGTAATACGCTTATTTTTATTTTATTTTTTATTTTACGAGTTTTTTTCTAATGCCACAGTCACCATCTCAATTTTTTTATTCAGTTCCTTATTCTCCGTGGTTCTGAAGTCACGATGAGCCGTTGGTCCACTTGCATAAAAAATGCAGGCTTTTTAGACGAGGATAACTGTCAGTTAATTGCTGTTCATCCTCCACTAAAAGCCATATGTTATATTGCAAAAAGCACTTTGAAAATGACTTTAAGTCGAAACATGTCAGTGCAATAAAAAATTTATGTTTCAAATAGGGTACTCATTGTTATTCTTTACATATTTCTAAATAATTAAAGTAGCCCTTATCTGCGAAATCTGTGTATTGCATATTCTTATATGAGTTATGCACCTAATAAGTGCCTTCAAAACTTCTTTTGGGAATAGTGTTCTTTAATAACGCATTTTCCAGCTTCCAGCATGCTTTTGAGAACCTTGCCAACGATCCCTCTTACTGTTTGAATGAACGAGCCGTGGCTTTCGTTGAAGTTGAAATATTCCTCCAATTTTATACCAACGTCCCAAAACTGTTTTGTTCTGTTGGAAAACTTGGACATATTTTCGCAATATTCTGTATTGACAGGGGATCTGTAAAACTGAATCAATCCGTGTATCACTGTCTCGGAATTTCTTTTGCAACCAAACACGGAAAATTTCGGCACTGCGGTTAGGAAAACAAAACATTTACTTGACAAAAGATGATTTGTAAAAACAAAAGTAAACAACATGAGTTTAATGTGTTTCATTGACGCTCGGAGCGCTAGCGGTGAGCCCAACTACGTCACACCAGCTTGCACACACCTGTTCTTTTTGTTTATACGCCTTGATTGTTAAATGTTTTTTTATTCTCGAATTTAAAAACTAATTTTAATATAATAATATATTTATAATTTTGTCTTTAATATTGATTAAAATAAACAACCTGGTCTAAATAGAATTTATTTAAATGAGATATCAAATTAATAATTAAGTGCAGTTTTGAGCTTAGTTAAAGTTTTTGCATGATTGGTTTGTTGATTGTATGGCAAGTTTCTGTAAAAATGAATAATGCATTACCAATTGTTTGGCACACGCAAATAAGTAATTGTTGTTAGCAACCCAAGGATTTTGTAAGATTTAAGGGCCGAATAACGTGTTATTGTTAGCACCTAATTATTAAGAGCATAATTATTGTTAGCACCTGAGAAACTTCCTTAAAACTTTACAGCCACAAAGTCTCAGAAAACCCCAACATTAAAGCTGGGTTTATACCGGTCAAGTTACTTGATTCAAGTAGGAGATTTGAAGATGACTTGAAAAGTGTAAACATCCTCAGTTAATCAATTAACTATTTCATTATTTCTATCACATTCACAACAAATTTTTGAATTTCGATGACTTGTTGAATAAACGGGTCTTTTTTGGAATGTCCCCGCATTTTTAAACAATTTTCTATTGAATTCCCACATAATGGAAATGGTTAAGACACGACTGGTAGTCAAGTGGGAAGTTATTTTATCGGGATCGTTATCAGTAAGATTATTTATCTTTGGGTCCGATTTATCCTCTTTTAAGAAGATGTTTCCTTAAGGAAGATGTATTCCTTAGACATGTTGAAGGCAATAGAAAATTGTTTAAAAATGCGGGGACATTCCAACCTAACCTAACCTAACCTAACCTAACTGCCCCGGGACTCTCCTGGCGAGTCAGTCGCGGGATAGCTGTGGAACGGCCTAGGTTAGGTTAGGTGTCTTAAACATTTCCATTATGTGGGAAATCAATAGAAAATTGTTTAAAAATAAATAAATAAATAAATCTTTATTTTTCTTCACATAATACATTAAATTACAATAAATGCAATTACATAAAAAAATATATATACCAGGCTGACCTCACTCAAAAAATAACAACTAAAAACAGTGAAGAAAAAATAGGGCCCCTGAGACATAAGTCTGTTTAGGGGTTCCTTTACAATTATAAAACCTTAAAAAAGTTCAGAAGGAGCTTATATCAAATTTATAAATTAATTCCAGTGTTTACAAATTAACATGTGTTTATAACAAATTTTCGTGTGCTTCAACTTATAATTTAATAAAATTAGACTTGACAGAAAAATAATAATAAGAAAAACTAAAGTTGTTATATACTATACATGTATTAAATTAACTAATATACTCAACTATTACCTAAATTATCTAAATTAACTTAACTATCAAAAACATTAAAGCCATGAAGCTGATACATCCTATCCAGCAAACACTAGAAAATACTTTGAACACTTTCTAAGTTTTCGGGAAGAAACATCGAAACATTAAATACTAATAAAAAAATGCAGCTAATAATAAAAAAAAATAAAAATTTACATTTCTAGTTGCCATAAAAAACTTATTATAATAAACTTGATTAATTTTACAATTAGTCCCAGGTCTAATCTTGAATCTAAACAACTATGTGCAAAAAGCCCTCAATATCCCCACAATTCCTCAGCCAACTCCTCAATTCTTTTAAAAATTTTCTATGGTTGTGTATAGTTTTTAGTTCATTTGGGAGTCTATTGAAAATCCTGGGAGCAATAAAAAAATATGTTTGCGTAAAAAATGTTAAATTTGGTCTGGGTACATTACACTGATTGGTATTTCTTAGCTTTGATCTATAGTTTGCTTCATGATTCAGAATTGTCAATTTACTGTGGAATAATTTTAGAACCTTAAACAAGAAAAGTGATCTCAAAGGTAAAACATTCAGATCTTGGAAACATTGATTAGATGAGTCTAATTTACCCTTCCTACAAATTACTTTTACAAATAATTTTTGGAGCGTTAAAATAGATTTTAAGTTCGTTAGATATGTACCTCCCCAGAATACTAATCCATATTCAAGTCTACTGTTAACAAAAGCAAAGTATAAATTTCTTAAAATTTGGAAAGGACAAATATTTCGAAGAAAATAAAAAATGCGAATACTGGACATTATTTTGTTTTTTAATCTATCTAAATGCAATTTCCAATTTAGTTCCCTGTCCAATAATAGCCCCAAATACTTTGTACTGTCACTTGGTTTTATTACAGAACAATTTCGACATGTGGTAGGTAGAGATATACAATCATCACATTTATAGTAGAGACTCTCTGAAAAATTCACTGCCTGCCTCAATGAAAAATTTATGTATGTAGTTTTTTCTGCGCTTAAAACCAAATTATTGTTACCAAACCAAAACTTAATAGCATTTAAATCTTGACTTAACTGTTGCTCAACTTCATTCCACGAACTTTCTGTATAGCAAAGTGCAGTGTCATCTGCAAAGGCAGTTACTTTCCCATTGAAGTGGCCATTACAAAAATCGTTGATAAAAATAATAAAAAGAATTGCCCCTAAAACCGATCCCTGCGGCACGCCATACTCTATTTTCCCCATGCTACTTAAAACCCCATTAATTTTAACACACTGGTGTCTCTCACTTAAATAACTGCAAAACCAACTTTGGGCAATTCCCCTAAAACCACAATTTTCAAGTTTTTTAAACAAAATATCATGGTCAACTGTGTCAAACGCTTTTTTAATATCTAAGAAAAGCCCTGTCGTACATTTCCCGTCATTAATTGCCTTTACTGCGGTTTCCATGAAATTTAATAATGCTAACTCAGTATTAAACCCTGTTCTAAAACCAAATTGATTTGCACTGAAAAAATTACTTTTACTTAAAAAACATAACATTTGTTGCTTCATAACTTTTTCATATACTTTGGCGAATGTAGAGATCAACGATATTGGTCTAAAATTAGAACAAAGATTATATGACCCACTTTTATGAATAGGAATAACCACTGCTTCCTTTAATTTTTCTGGGAACACTCCTGTAGACAAACTCAAATTTACTAAAAATGCAAGTATATCCACAATCGCTGGATAAATGCGGGGACATTCCAAAAAAGACCCGAATAAACTATTCTACATGTGCGTGATGTGTACAGTATGATGTATCCATTATGTATCTTTAAGTTGTTCATAATAGTAATGGTGAGAAATAAGTTTGAAACGTACATAACATTTTGTTTTTAGTTACCAAAATGTATAAACATAGTTAAGCCAAATAATGTTAATATGTGGCTGATAAAATAAACCTTTTTTATAGAGAACGACTGTCCTCATAGAAATTTGTGTTACATTAGTGGCAACTAAATTTTTTCTGCCAAACTCAAGTATCATCTGTGTAGTAGCTTAATGGATAATACGTTATAAATAATTATGTACTTAATGCCCAAATCTAAAATTTATATCCGTAATGATTTTCCGGTGTAATAAATAAGCTATTTCTGATTAAAACTATGAAAATAATAATACAAATTTTGTAACATAAGTAATTAAGTGTTCATTATATTATATGTATAATTTTTCTGTTCGACAACAACAGTTAAATTTGAAAAGACTTTAAATTTACATTTAAATTAGTTTAAATGGTCTTTTCAAATAGTTAGCTTTATTTTCATGATTATTTCAACAAATCATCACAAATTTGCTAGACTACTTGATTCAAGTCTATAAATATCAAACAGCCAACTTAACTTTAATATTTACATAACATTCAAGTAACCTTGAATCAAGTAACTTGATCAGTGTATACCCGGCTTAATTTAAGATTTGCAATCAAGAATACAGTAAATATTTGTTTGCAATCTTATGATTGCAAAAGAAACGCTTTAGGAAACTTTATTCAGTTTTAAATATTTTAGTTAAAACTGAAAGAAATTGTGTTGAATTGCTTTCAATAGTTATTCAATGAATCCTATGTTCTAAACAATGGCTGTAATACCCCTATTTTTTTTATTTCGTATGAGTTTTGTTTGTAAGAAATTATTATCAAATTTGTTTAGAGTATTATTATATTTCAACAAACCAACTAATGTCATAAGTGCGACTTTCAGTTGGCCAGACTGAGAAGCCACACTACATGACTGAGGGCGTAGCTCATTAAATGAAAGAGACATGTTAAGATACAAACCAAATATAATTTAACATAAATTAAATCAATACAGCAAATAGAAAATACAATCTTTTCAACCAGTAAAAAAACAAATAAACAAACTTGAAAGGGATTTAACTTATACATTTTATAAATTTAATATTAGGGTTAAGTTGGCTGAAACTCTCGAGGAAATAACTCAAACTTTTTAACTGGAGAAACTTTAAACAATTTATCAATTTGGATAGCATCCCCACCCCTAAATTTAGAAAAATCCATCTAATTTAGAATTACCCCAGGCCCCAGGCCTTGAGCCTCCTCATTGACCCTCGGACCTAACCCTCCCAAACCTATACGCTCATATCACTGCACTAGACTGACTACCTCCAAATCTAAGTCTGCTGACCTATTTAAGCCAGAGCTACTAATATGTCAGCATAAACAAGCTAGTGTTTAGTAACAGTTCCAGCCTTCTCATACAACAGCAAGCTCAAATACTCCCACCTCACATTATTTCCTTGACCTCACCTGAAACTAACAATTTAAAACCCAACAATCATCAATTAATAATTAAATAAAACAATATATATACAGTTCCCCCTTACTCTAAGTTTATAAATACAATTTAGATCAATCATTGTTTTAGTCAGGGCGTTTTGGTTGGTCATAACACTAATAAATTGTAATAAAATAAATGTTCATTTCTTATTACAAACTATAATAAATAGAGTTTTTTTAGGAAAATGTTTTCATACAGTCTATTGGGAAGCTCAGAAATAATAAATATCTTTAAAGAAATGGTTGGTACACAATTTAACAGTCTTTATAATTAGAATAATAAAAATCCATAGCCATGTAGATAACTCATCTCACAGTGAAATAACGGATAACGGATTACACTAATTCTCTTTTTTATTAGAAAGACCATTCTGGTATTATTAATCAGTTTGAAAACAAGATTTTCAGTAGAATCAGATAAGATTGATTTTCCTTGAAAATCGAGTATTATAATCAGTATTATTTTAAGTGAATAACATTTTGCAAGCTTTCCGGCATATCGTTGTATTTAGTGGAATATTGATCAAACATAAGTTGATTGTTAGTAATCAAACACTTACGATCACACTTTAAATTAAATTATAGGACTTCACCTAAGTTGAACACCGTTCTACAACTAAATTTTAACAGTTAAATTTTATAAATGAAAAGAACTTTACCAGATGAATAAATAAAAGTTATTGAAAAATTTGCAAGAAATTTACAAATGAACTTAGAAGATATTTTTGTTTTGTGAATAAAAAAGGTGGTAGATTTGTACATTTACCTTAATAGTTCCTTTGTAAAATTTCTATAAGGAAACTACTTTTTATAATAAATAAAATTTCCTAGGAATATGTTTTTGTATCGAGAAATAAAGGAAAATTGTAGTCTCATATTTAGGAGTGATTATTAACCTCATACCTATAAAATTTTGAGTATCAAATTTGAATTTAAAAAAGAATGGTATTTTCTGAAGGAGTGAAACTACGTGAGAAAGACAGTTTAATTCCAGTAATCATGTTTGATCTTTTTTGTTAAATTCCATACGAAAGTATGATCATGTTGGCTAAAGTGTTCAATTGATAGTCACAATATGGTCACAACAAATAAGTTTTTTTAAAAAGAACCCATTTGTTTAGTAAATTTTTAACCCAGAGAATAAACAGGGGTTTTAAATTATATTCTTGATACTTTTTAGTGTTTCAGATATTTAACTGATGGTTGATATTATTTTTCAGGTTCTCCATATCAAAGAAGGGGTAGATATTGATTTATGAGTGATGTATGGCAACCTATTCTTCAGGTTCTCGAGTGGTATCTTATCCATTACTCAAGTAACATTCGATCACTTTTATAGACTCTGATTTCATCTATCAGTGCCAAGATAAATATACAACTGGAAGGGTTTTATTTTAAAAACACGGAAAACTAGACTTCTAATCAAATTTTCTTGAGCTGTCTGCAATATGAGGCGGCAGTAAGACAGAGAGACAAAGTCAAATTTATCAAAATAAATGGGTTTTTAACCTAGGTGAAATGACTTGTATTTTTATTTAACTGTTATTTAACTGGCTTTTGGAAATTCTATTGATTTCCATTATATCTTGAGTTTAAAACGTGTACATAAATTAAGCTTTATACCTTATATAAATACTATATTTACTTTTGTAACTGTTGTATTTTACAATTGCATAAGAAAAGATGTATTTCTCTTAATATAATGGTGTTTAATACACCATATATTTCCTGTAATTTTAATTTCCCCTTGAATGTTTTGACATGGCTCTTAATAAGCCATCGGTCAGTTACATTACTTTTGTAAGTCACGATCACTCCTGACCGATGGCTCATTAATGAGCCCTGTTCAAAACGTTCATTTTCTTGTTCCGAGAGCTAAAATAATTATCCGATTAGGAATTATATTTATTTTGTACAATACAATACGCAATACGTTTTCACCAAGATCAAATTTAGGTCTGTGGGTGATAAATAAATTATTATATAATTATTAACAGTAACGGACCGATGTTTTAACAGTTGGTCTAGAAAATGAGAATCACTGTGGCTAATTTATGAGACATTGGTAGTCACAGTTTTAAAAGGCTAACAAGTAACTACTTCATGGCCTGCTGATATTTAAAGAAATTATGATAATGTCCAATATTTTTTAATTAATTGTATTTGAACTACTTTTTTGGGGAGGACTAAATTTGGGGAGGAAAAGAAGGATTTTATTATTTTATTAAATCGTTAGTCCTATACGTTACGTTATTATTCTTATTTATGACGATGAATCGTTTCCTTCCTGAATAATTAGCCTGGTGATTGGTATTTAATCTACTGTAAAGTACTCACGAATTAAAATGTATTTTATGATAAAAATGTTCCACGCAAAAATCAGTTATAGAAAATGACCAATGTGGTCTAAATAAAAAAATAAAATAAATAATTTATTTATATGATTCTTTAGTTGTGTTGGTCACAGAGACAGGTTTGTGTAAGATTATTTTTATAAAATACTTAAAGAATAGAACGATACAATTGCTCAAATATTATAACCATGTGGATGCCTAACTGTAAGTAATGCAAATGTAGTGATTTTATCTCTCACAGGCAATATTGATTTGTGTGATTCAGGTCGAAAAACGATTCTACCGGTCAGCAACTACGTTATGACGAGAACTACGAATCGGCTGCAATGCTACCTTATTGATACATAAGAACCACCTATCTGATATAATGCAAAGCCTATTTTTGTGAAAGAGTTTTATGTTAATAAGGGTAACCCAAAACATAAATACATGGACATCCAGTCCTAAATATTTCTTGCTGTATATGTATTTTAAAAACTATTATATTGTAAAGTCTTTGTTAAAAAAAAACTTAATAAAAAATAAACATTTTTATATAGGCCTAAATATTAATTTTTCGAGTACAGTCTATCTTGGTTTGAGACAATTACCAATTATCTCCAAATGATACAATTATAAAGATTGTGAATTATTAAAACCATTTTAATGAATAAATAACCTATTAATTTAAAAACAAGGCAATTGTTTTATTAAAAAGCATTTTTAAATGTTTTCATAGCAATAAAACAAAACATTCTGATTTATCATTTTTTATGTAAGTAAACTAACACGTTTCCACGTGCTCTTCATAGTTTTCACAAAGGTTGCAGTATGAATTCAATCTCAGACCATTTTTTCTGAGCACTGTGGGAGTTATGTATCCAAAGGGTTGGAGAGGTTACCCTTTTCCTAAGTTCACTAATGTATTGAACCTTATTTGCGAACATTCTGTCCTTGTCATAGACCAGAAAAAATCCGAAGTCTATAATCTTTAGAACGAGAGGGAAAGTGATGCTTGAGGCATTTTACAGACTTTTATAACTACTGTTTTATTGTTACTGAAAATGTTATAGTTATTTTTTAATTTACTGTATAAAAATGTTTAATATGCTGTTTAATAAAATAATTCCTGTATTCTTAATTATCAAGCTTCTTGGTTATTCATTTAATCTTAAAATTTGTCCAATATTTTATAACCACCCTGTATTATTACATAATTACTAAGCAAGATTTTAATTTTTATGATGTATACATCAACCAAGATTTACAAATATATATCTAAGGCTTACAAGATTTTTGACTGACTCCTAGGCGGCCGTTCTGTAAATAGAAAATCTTACTTTAATAGCCTTAGATCTGTGTGGCAATCTGATGTAAGCTTAGTATTATTGGCGATGGCTGGGAGATGGATTTCATCAGCCGTTAGACTATTTATAGTGATCATTAAACTTTAACGATAATCAATCAACAGCTTAGTGTCTATCTTGGCGGGAGGTTGTGGAAGTGGCGGAGGGACGAGCTGTGAAGGGAGTACAACGGACATGGGTACAAGAATTCTAGATATAGGAACACACTTTGTCTATATGTTTTCTGCTATTATTAATTAAAAAGTAAATAAATAAAAAAATTAAAATTACATTGAACAATTCTCTTGTAATCCAACACTCTGTTGGGTTTTAATGGTTAGTTTCTTTTAATTAATCTGAATTGTTTTTAAATACAAATATTTCATACAGTATACTTAATCTACGACTTATTTAAAGTCGGTTGATCATTATAAAAATAAAGTAATAACAATTTCGAAAATGTATCCATTATAGGATATCACCCATCAAAATTTGTCTCACCCAATGTAATTGGCAATAAGAGCACACACGTTATTCTCCTAAAGAAACTAAAACATGAATCGTAATCAAACAATCTACTGATATGTGAATTTAGCTACTAATAGGTAGCGAATTAACTACTTTCGTCATATGCTTAACCCTCATTTATCCAGGCTTGGTATCTAAGAGTGTATTTTTGCAATGGGTTTGAATTTTGTATAATAATGTAGACTACCTGTAATAATTTTTCTACAATAGTTTTAATATTTTTAGGCGCAACTCACCTTAATGTATTGTGGAGATGGAAGTCCTTGTCAATTGATAAAAAATATACACAGGACAAAAAAAACATAAAATATTACACATGCAATTTGTATTCTTTTGAAGGTAATCACATGTGTAATGTTTTGTGTTTTTTTCGTGTGTGTCCAGTATATATATTTTTTCAATTGCAAGACTTCCGTGTCCACAATTCATGGTGGGACGCCCATAAATATTAAGACAATAGTTGTAGATAACGAAACCTCACTCAATATATATATATATATATATATATATATATATATTAAGTGTTCTACAAAATATATAAATAATGTTATACAAAATATGTTATACAAAAATATCTTCTAAGTTCATTTGTAAATTTCTTGCAAATTTTTCAATAACTTTTATTTATTCATCTGGTAAAGTTCTTTTCATTTATAAAATTTAACTGTTAAAATTTAGTTGTAGAACGGTGTTCAACTTAGGTGAAGTCCTATAATTTAATTTAAAGTGTGATCGTAAGTGTTTGATTACTAACAATCAACTTATGTTTGATCAATATTCCACTAAATACAACGATATGCCGGAAAGCTTGCAAAATGTTATTCACTTAAAATAATACTGATTATAATACTCGATTTTCAAGGAAAATCAATCTTATCTGATTCTACTGAAAATCTTGTTTTCAAACTGATTAATAATACCAGAATGGTCTTTCTAATAAAAAAGAGAATTAGTGTAATCCGTTATCCGTTATTTCACTGTGAGATGAGTTATCTACATGGCTATGGATTTTTATTATTCTAATTATAAAGACTGTTAAATTGTGTACCAACCATTTCTTTAAAGATATTTATTATTTCTGAGCTTCCCAATAGACTGTATGAAAACATTTTCCTAAAAAAACTCTATTTATTATAGTTTGTAATAAGAAATGAACATTTATTTTATTACAATTTATTAGTGTTATGACCAACCAAAACGCCCTGACTAAAACAATGATTGATCTAAATTGTATTTATAAACTTAGAGTAAGGGGGAACTGTATATATATTGTTTTATTTAATTATTAATTGATGATTGTTGGGTTTTAAATTGTTAGTTTCAGGTGAGGTCAAGGAAATAATGTGAGGTGGGAGTATTTGAGCTTGCTGTTGTATGAGAAGGCTGGAACTGTTACTAAACACTAGCTTGTTTATGCTGACATATTAGTAGCTCTGGCTTAAATAGGTCAGCAGACTTAGATTTGGAGGTAGTCAGTCTAGTGCAGTGATATGAGCGTATAGGTTTGGGAGGGTTAGGTCCGAGGGTCAATGAGGAGGCTCAAGGCCTGGGGCCTGGGGTAATTCTAAATTAGATGGATTTTTCTAAATTTAGGGGTGGGGATGCTATCCAAATTGATAAATTGTTTAAAGTTTCTCCAGTTAAAAAGTTTGAGTTATTTCCTCGAGAGTTTCAGCCAACTTAACCCTAATATTAAATTTATAAAATGTATAAGTTAAATCCCTTTCAAGTTTGTTTATTTGTTTTTTTACTGGTTGAAAAGATTGTATTTTCTATTTGCTGTATTGATTTAATTTATGTTAAATTATATTTGGTTTGTATCTTAACATGTCTCTTTCATTTAATGAGCTACGCCCTCAGTCATGTAGTGTGGCTTCTCAGTCTGGCCAACTGAAAGTCGCACTTATGACATTAGTTGGTTTGTTGAAATATAATAATACTCTAAACAAATTTGATAATAATTTCTTACAAACAAAACTCATACGAAATAAAAAAAATAGGGGTATTACAGCCATTGTTTAGAACATAGGATTCATTGAATAACTATTGAAAGCAATTCAACACAATTTCTTTCAGTTTTAACTAAAACTGATATATATACTAAATATATATACTAACTATATATATATATATAACTAAATATATATAACTAAATATATATATATATATATATATATATATATATATATATATATATATATATATATATAAAGGCGCTATCCTCAATTGAAATCTAAAAATTTCCCATTTAAATAACATTGGGATTAAATAAAGCATTTTAAACATGTGTTAATAATCAGCTGTAAATACGTGTAGTTTTGGTGATTAAAGAGATTCACAATATTGGATTGGTCGGATGTCATTGATTTAGAGCTAAATGTAACATTTGCATTGTATGAAGATAAATTGCTCGATTTCGAGCAACACGTATACTAGTAATAATAATAACGGTTGATTTTATAAGGTGTTAAAACATTGAATGAGAAATTCGTTGGGAACTATTTACATTATTTCTGTCTATTTGTAACCCTTCAACTCACCAAAAAATATTTACAAAAATAAATTATAAACCTTTCACGGATTCAGAAGATTTTTAATACTGGAGGCCCTTTTCTAAAAAAGACCCATTCCAGTTCAATACTTAATAAATTTTCATCTTATACCATACAATTAACGTAGTAATGGACCTAATAATTTAATTATAAAAAGAATACATTTATAAGTTTCCATCGAAATTTTTCCATTAAGAGTGAAAGAATATTCAGAAAAGAAAAAAAAAGAAACCGTACTCAACATTAAATCAACAATTAAATCATATATATGTTAATTTCAAATTTAATAATAAAGAACTTGAAAATAAAATAGAAAAAATTATGTTTGAATTATTAATATTTTATTACAAAATTTAAATGGCCGATCAAATTAAATTCTAAAGCCACGAAAGTAGAAGCCATAAGCAGAATAAGTAGAATAAGCTCCAGGTACAGTAAATTTATTCATGTGCCTCAGCTACTTTTCAACGGGGTCGAAACGAATTTTCTTCCTTCTTCAGTCCATTGCACATACGATCTGACAATAATCGCACATAAATATTAAGACAATAGTTGTAGATAACGAAACCTCACTCAATATATATATATATATATATATATATATATATATATATATATATATATATATATATATATATTGAGTGAGGTTTCGTTATCTACAACTATTGTCTTAATATTTATGGGCGTCCCACCATGAATTGATATATATATATATATATATATATATATATATATATATATATATATATATATATATATATAATTAATTCATATAATGAATGAATTATATATATATATATATATCGTATGGCTCATTTAGCTAGCCACCATGGTTTAAGAATAATAAATAAATTCTGCGGTGCAGAGCACCTGAGTCAGTATAAGTAAAAATCTAAACACTAAAATAAAAATCAGATCTCTCTTTATAGAGCTAAATCCAGGGCGCTCAGCCATTGCAGCCCAGCTCCACTTGAGCTATGCAGACCGCCCAATCCTTCGGGGAAGGCACTCAGTTGGCACTCTTCCACTATGTGTTCCATAGTTTGATACTCTGCTCCGCAGTCGTATGACTGGTCTTGTGTCACCTCACTCAAGAAAACATGTCTTTGAAAAATATAATCTAATGATTTACTTGGAATATCATTAATGGTCCTTATTGCAACTGTAATAAATAATATAAATATATAAAATTGTAACAATGCTAATTTTTAATGTTTGAAAGCGCTATTGGGATATAGTCATTTTTCAGTAATGAATTTTCCATAAATGCAAACTATTCTTTGACACTTTTGTTGCTAAACGTAGGCCTCAATCTTCCTTCTGCAGGTTTAATTTTCCTCACAAGTGAAGCCTATCATGATTAGGTAGAGCTGCTTCAATTCTTTCTCGGAACCTGGATTATTTATTTCCCCCTTTTTGTCACTTGTCAATCTTTAAACTCGCCCACACGTTAGAGATTCGTTCACTATACAACAAGAAGACTCAGTCATGTTCTCTATTTTCGGAGATGTCATGAAAATGATAATACCTGTTAAAATAATTATTGTATAACACAATTCCAATTACGTTACTTACAAAACAAATGTGCAGTAGTTAATTATTTTTAAATATTGTATATTTTGCAGTAGTTAATTAAACTAAGTTTTAATTATTTTATATAAAAAAACCTTTTGTAATGAACTGTTAAAAAATGTATGGCTAGCCGAACATCAAAATATTTTTATTCAACTGATTTTACCAACACATTAACCGTAGACATTGTAAACCTGACTTTTTTTAAATAAAGTATGTATAGATAGGCCTAGTTAATTTAACATTTGTTAAATAATTTAGGACAAACCCTATTAACCCTGACTTACACTGCTGTACAAATGTTACAGGTATATTGACATTTTATAATGACACCAAAGATTTGACATTTGGGCTGAAAGGCAACGTTGTCAAATTAACATTTGAGTATTATTTTCAAATTATGATTTACCTTTGATTTGAATAGTAATAAATCTTAATGTTAGTCATAAAAAGGCAAACTGTGTGTAGGTACTGGGTAATAATACTTACTGCTTTTGCAAAACTAATTTCAATTAGTCAAAGTTAAAATCCAAGTAAAAAGCCAAGAATACAATTTTTTTCTCTTTTAATATATAAAGAGCCTAATTATTAAGAGTCTAAGAACCTAATTTGAATATAAAGCGTCATTTGACTGAGTAGGTTAGTTGTTTTAATGATCACTTTTGAACGAAAAAAGGTGGCCGGTTCAATCCTGAGGAACGATAGTAGCTTTGTAACGTTTAATTTTGTGGTTGCAGTTGATATTTGTGATTGGGCTATTAATTTATTATATTATTTAAGAACAGGACTGCAATAGGTAATAAGAAGACTGTTGCTTGGACTGTTCCCCATAAAAATTTGCGTTAAAATACACAGATACACACAAAAAGTTAACTTTAGATTAATTTTTATACTAGCATAACACTAAGTAGGCAAAAATAATTAAATAATAATAAATATCAATATTTTGGACCATAGTTTTTAAGGAATGCAACCCTATAGGCGACACGTTTGCAAATTAGTGGGCAAATGAGTGTAATGATTAGTTCCCAAATAATTAAGTTATAATTTCACATAGCAGATGGTATAAAATTAAGACTGTTAACAACCTAATATAAAAACACAAAAGAATAACCATTAAATAAAAAATCCTGATGGTATTCTTTAACTCCTGACGATATGTATTTATTTCCACTTTACATATTACTTAACAATAACTTAATAATAGCTACTCATGAATTCACGACTTAATTTTTTTTTTATATATTTGACTTATTTTCTACCGCCTTTTGAGTCCATCTTAAGAATATAACCTAATTTTACATAATTAAATCTATAAACATTATCTTCAAGAAAGAAAACATATTACAAACCAGATTGAATCAAATCGTAAAAAAATATACAGATTTGATAATATGTGTTTAAGTGATATCCATATAAAATTTAATAATAAAATTATAAAACAAATATACCATTTGGGAAATTTCCAGTGATTAAGAATTTAGAATAAGAGATGAGTTATAAATAAGGTTAAAATAGACTCAGAAGGCAATACGAAATATATAGAATTTTATAAAAAACATTTTTAATTCATAAACGTAGCTATTAACAACTTAACATAAAGTAATGTTAAAAAATTCTTATACTTCCAATACTAAGAGGGAACATAAATACCACCAATGTTTACCATCCCATTCTCAAACATATCTTTATTAACATACTTTTCAGAAAAGTGATAAATGTAGTTTTAATGAAATTGATTGTGCAATTAATTGTAAACTGTTAAATAAAATTAAAGTATTTAAATAAATATTATTACGTTAATTCAACTATCTACAGTGTTTCATTGATTTTGCATTTAATAGCTGAGACATAAATCAATTCAGAGGAAGTCCAGGGCCCGATCTCAAAGATCTTCATTACCAAAAAAGTGTTTACCAATTCACAAAAAAGGTTTCCCACAAAAACACTTTAAAAGGAAGAATTTGAACAGTAAACCTCTCGTTATCTTGATTACAAACTAACACATAATATTTTATTTCGAATTTATAAATATAGATTTTATATATGTACGAATCTCGAAAAAATTTAAATAAAAAAGTCATGAATTAGCGTTTTAATTTAACAACATATAATTTACCATATTTATGTTTATTGTCTGGGTTCTTGTCTCTAAAGGTAACTAGAAACAATGAATTATAATTCATAAACTTTAACGGAATTCATAATTTTAATCATCGGCACTTCAGTTCCCAAAGTAATCATGGCTGCCACAAAAGAAATCGAGAATTTGTTAGAAAAAATATTTTAAATAAAACGCACAGGTTTCAGAAGCAATAATAAAATTTGTACTTCATCATTCTATCTACCTTTTTTTTCAAATAAGTAGAAATTTAAGCTATTTTGGTATGCACAGAGTACAGTTAAATGCTGTATAGTATACAACGTTCTAGTAAATTAATTTATTTTACAAAAGTTTAACATTTGATAAAAGTATAATTATTCCAATATATAATACATTTAAAATTAGGCTGATAATTATAAATTAATTTTAATACTACACGAATAATTCAAATGGAAGCAATAGAAACATTAAAAACTGTACAAATTTCAATTACAAATATAAAAAAATTGTACAAATTTTTTTCATGTTTATGAAAAAAAAAATCTAAAATGTTTTTTACCCTGTAGCGGTAGAAACATTTAAATGCTTCTACCAAATGGAACTATAAAAAAAAAAAATTATTGTAAGCGCAAAAGTATACTTACTGACCAAACTGTTGAGTTAACTTTAGCTTTTTGTGAACAAACACGTGACGCGACACGGGGGTCTGAGCGCGGCTGCGGCACGGCGACCACTGAAGGTCTGCGGGGCGCGGGCGGGGGCGGGGGCGTGCGCAGGCCCCATCCAGCCCCAACTGACCCCATGGCCCCGCCGTAGTGGCTCTGGGGGCTTCCACCTCCGTGGAGCGGCGGTGGGCGTCCGCGGTTATTTTTAGTCGGTCACTTTGACTTGTTCATACGAAAACGTTCTAAACATATTAGAAAAAATATGATAGAGTAGAATATACATAGATAAGCTAAAGTGATTGGTTGAAGCTTGAAGTTTAACACATACTGTGAAATAATTTATTTGGTATTGGGTCATAATTCGGATATCTACTTGGAAGCAGATTATGGTGGAAATCACATTTGACAGTACTCCCTTTATCATTATGGACATTGAAGACCACTGTTTTCAATTCGTTTGTTTTAGTGATAAGTTACTTTGAAACACTATTAATCCATTGGTTGATGAATTTGACTTCATTTTTCAATTTAAAATCTATAATCTAATTGACTTGTTCTTATTTCCTTTTTTTATTATTTCTGCAATCGTGTATTGTGTGCTGAATAAATTCTTAGAAATTTGTTATAATTTCAAGTTAAACAATCTTTATTTGACTAACTACTTTATCGTTTCTTTTATAATAAAGGCATGGACATTTTTCTTACGGTTAGCTATAAATGTTGTAACTGACATAAATATTTGGACTAATTTTAGGTATATTTCTAAATGAATGCTAAAAATATTAAGACAGACTATCTTGATTATTTTATATAAAACCGCTATTTTCTTAAAAACTGGTTCAGATGATGTTAGGTTATGTATTAGGTTATATGATGTATTCGTATAACTACCGATGTATTTTTATTATTAGTGACTATTTGAATAGTTCACTTTATTTAATTTGGAGGTAAATTGTATTCATTATTTCACTATTGAAACTCATAATTATAATGAAAGCTTACATTTGCAATATTAATTATTATTTATCGTTCATACGGTTTGATTTAAAGCAGCGTTTGTATTTATGGCACCAATAATTTTAGTTCAACCAACGTTTAAAAACATGGCCATAAGTCGTTTCAGTGTTTAATAAATGACTTCTTGATTAACATTATACGTATCGGTACTATTATTCAGGTTAAAGTAATAGTAAAACGTCTTCCAACACTACGCTCAAAGTAGTTTTATTATTTCATTGATTATTTAGTACTGTAAAAAGGATAAGTAATTATGTTTCAAATATATATATTTATATATACAATGAACATTGAAAAACAATAAATGAAAAAAATTCAATAGTGGGGATAAGGAATAGAGCAGACCTTATCAAAATTATTTGGAATGCGAGAGCTGTTTCCCCCTGCCGTTATCGTGTTGGCGAAAGAGAATTGACAATGAATGTGATTGAAATAAGATTTGATTAAAGAGTTTCAACCTTCCTCCCATGTTAAACAATGGAATACTTCTGTAAATATTTTTGTTTCAATGAACAATGATTTTTTAGATTCAAAATACTTTTAGTTATTTTAACTTGTAACTTAGCTAATTATTAAACTATATTATTATTATTATATACTAGCAGTTACCCGGCGCGCGTTGCTGCGCTCAAATTAAGTTGTTTACATAAATAAAGCTATTTTAATATAAAAAAAGATAAGTTAAGTTTTAAGTTTTTTTAATATAACAAAAAAAGTCAATGGCATAGAAAATAAGCATATTAATATTACTGTAAGGCCAAAGGATAAACAGGCATTTTGCAAATTTAAACCCAGAATAGTCAAAGTTTGCCTCGTATCTTATTGATCGTAATTGCAAATGCAAGAGCACCTATGAGCAAAGAGGCACGTCCATGTCAAATTTCAACCCCCGAGGCCCTAAATTAATTTTAAAGCCCAGTGGAGCACAGCCCTACTAAAAAATATATTTGCAAAACCATTCTTGGTGAGTACCTATGAGCAAAGAGGCATGTCCAAGTAAAATTTCAACCATGGTGGCAGTAAAGTAATTTAAAGTCCAGTGGGCCGGAGCCCTAAAAAGCTTAAAAATTATATTTGCAAAACAGTTTCATAGTGAGTAGCTATGAACAAAAAGAATCGTACATCAAATTTCAACCCCGGTGACCTTAAAGTAATTTTAAAGTCCAGTGGGGCGGAGCCCTAAAGTGCTTAAAACGATATGTGCAAAACCGTTTCTTAGTGAGCACCTATGAACAAAAAGAATCATCCATATAATTTCAACCCCGGTGGCAATAAAGTGATTTTAAAGTCCAGTGGGGCGGAGCTCTAAAGATCTTAATAAAACTATATTTGCAAAACTGTTTCTTAGTAAGCACCTAAGAGTAAAGAGAATTGTCTGTCAAATTTCAACCCCGCTGACCCTAAAGTAATTTCGAAGCCCAGTGGGGCGGAGCCCTAAAGAACTTCAAAAACTATATTTAAAAAACCGTTTATTGGTGAATACCTACGAGCAAAGAGGCACGTCCATGTTAAATTTCAACCCTGGTGGCCCTGAAGTAATTTTGAAGTCCAATGGGGAAGAGCCCTAAAAAGCTTCAAAACTATATTTGCAAAACTGTTTCTTAGTGAGTGCCTATGGGTAAAGATCATCGTCCATCAAATTTCAACTCTGGTGACCCTAAAGTAATTTTGAAGTCCAGTGGGGTGGAGCCCTAAAGAGCTTAAAAAATTATATTTGCTAAACCGTTTCCTAGTGAGAACCTATGAGCAAAGAGAATCGTCCATGTCAAATTTCAGCTCCGGAGGTCCTAAAGTAATTTCAATGTCCAGTGAGGCGGAGCCCTAAAGTGCTTAAAAAACTATATTTGCAAAATCGTTTCTTAGTGAGTACCTATGGGTAAAGATCATCTTCCATCAAATTTCAACCCCGGTGGCGCTAAAGTAATTTTGAAGTCCAGTGGGGTGGAGCCGTAAAGAGCTTAAAAATCTATATTTGCAAAACCGTTTCCTAGTGAGTACCTATGAGCAAAGAGAATAGTCCATGTCAAATTTCAGCTCCGGAGGTCCTAAAGTAATTTCAATGTCCAGTGAGGCGGAGCCCTAAAGTGCTTAAAAAACTATCTTTGAAAAATCGTTTCTTAGTGTGTACGTATCGGTAAAGAGAATCGTCCATCAAATTTCAATCCCGGTGGCTCTAAAGTAATTTTGAAGTCCAGTGGGGTAGAGCCCTAAAGAGCTTAAAAAACTATATTTGCAAACCTATGGACCTATGGTGCACCTATGGACAAAGACAATCGTCCATGTCAAATTTCACCACCTGTAGGCTTTTAGTGTAATTGTGAGCTTCCGTAGAGCGGAGCCATAAAGACAACACAAACATCAACATTGTACCTCACACCTGGTTACTTCTATGATTATAAGCATCTGCTTGAATGAAACTTTCAAATTTTTTAATTACAGCAGTTCATTTTGTAAACACTAAATTTCTAAAACCTGACACTGCACCATTGTATGCCCTCTGGGTCAGAGCCCTTTGGACAGATTTGCACCAAACTTCACACAAACCATCCTCGAATAATGCTTACTAATGTCTGAAAGTTTGATTACAATCTGTTGAGCGGTTTCGGAGTCTATAGGCAACAAACATATATATTTATATATATATATATATATATATATATATATATATATATATATATATATATATATATATATATATACATACTTCCTCTTTTATAGATATAGATATTTGTAAGAGTTATGAGAAGGTATAACGTTCTTAACTCCGCATATAGTTTTGATTAATTAGTAAACTCATCATAACAATAATAACATTTCTCAGAGAGAAAATTGATTTTAATCGTGGTAAAATGTCATTTTAACCTAACTTTTAGATTAAAAATGTAAAAGTCAAAGTCAAACATCCTTTATTCACAATAATTTAACAAATGCATTGAATTAGCACCGTAGCTAAAATGTTGATATTTACAACTGTACTTATCCTAATAATAAATTGTTTTTATAGGATAGGAAAAATAAATAATACTCTGTAATTTGGTTGTAAATTAATCCACCTATTCTGCCTGTTCAAATATATTATTGGCAGGAATATATAGAAATACTACAAGCAAGTTTTTTTAACAATTTTGTAACAAGTTTTTAAAGATTTGAGTTATTATTATTTTATTCTTAATCAAGCTTTGTTTTAAAAATCTTGTCCCATCTACTGGAATGCGTTTGTGTTATTTAATATTTAAGCTTGGAGGCAGTTGTAATACCCAAACTTATGTAGGCCTATGTTGCTTACTGCCAATCGTCTTTATGAAAACACAGAATCAATATTCAGTGAGTAGTAGGTTAAACAGGCATTCTGAAACACTCATGTTTTTTTTTGATGACTTTTTGCTTCGTATGACCACTTTTTTTGCTTCATATGACCACTTTTTTTGCTTCGTATGACCACTTTTGCTTCCAATGACCACTTTTTGCTTCAAATGACCACTTTTGCTTCCAATGACCACTCCTGCTTCCAATGACCACTTTTTGCTTCAAATGACCACTTTTTTGCTTCAAATGACCACTTTTTGAATATAATCCAGGGAACACTCATGTTTTTTTTTGAGCGCCTTCAGCTTCAAATGGACTGGTTTTTGACCGGATTCTGGCCGGTTTTGGTCAAATATCAGCCCATTTCGGCCCATTTTAGGGCATTTTTCAGGATTTTCAGATACTGATTTCAAGGAGCACTTAGAATTTAATCCAGTTGTTCATTTGATTAGGGGTCCTTTTTTTACCCCCTTCAGCTTCAAATTGACTGGTTTTTACCGGATTTTGATTGGTTTTGGCCAAATATCAGCCCATTTCAGGGCATTTTTCAGGATTTCAGACAGTGATTTCAAGGAGCATTTTGAATTTAATCCAGGGAACTATGAGATGCACTCTTAAGTTAACTATAGTTTTTAAATGAAGTTACCCACTCCCCTTGTGGTGAATCTAATCCAGAAATTAATCCAAGGAAGTGTGAGAACTCCTATGTTAACCCTATGTAAATGAAAAGATACCGGTTTTCGGTGATTTTGGCCTACTTTTTTGTCAACTTTCCAACATTTTTCAGGATTTCCGATCCATAAAAATTGATATTGAAAGGCGAATTGCCCAACATCCCAGCCCCATATAAAATTAACTTTAATTGCAATTTTACCTTCAAAGACACATTTTTAGGACAAAATTCTCCAATTTTTAACCCAGTTTAACCTCTTAAGATCTAATCCCTAAGGCCCAAGGCAGTAGGAAGCCCTAAAACCTAGCAGCTAAGGCTTTAACCTATCAATAAGCCCAATTAACCATTAGCTTAGACCTAATGTGTTGGACCTAAGATCTAAACCTAAGGCCTTGCACCTGAGTCCAAAGCCCTAAAACATAGCAGCTAAGGCTTAAACCTGTGAATAGGGCCTATTAGCCAACAGCCTAAACCTAATGTGTTGGCCCTAAGATGTAAACCTAAGGCCTTGCACCTGAGTCCAAAGCCCTAAAAGCTAGCAGCTAAGGATTAGACCCTGTGAATAGGGCCTATTATCCATCAGCGTAGGCCTAATGTGCTGGACCTAAGATCTAAACCTAAGCCCTTGTACCTGAGTCCAAAACCATAAAACCTAGCAGCTAAGGATTTGACCTGTGAATAGGGCCTATTAGCCAACAGCCTAAACCTAATGTGTTGGCACTAAGATGTAAACCTAAGGCCTTGCACCTGAGTCCAAAGCCCTAAAAGCTAGCAGCTAAGGATTTGACCCTGTGAATAGGGCCTATTATCCATCAGCGTAGGCCTAATGTGCTGGACCTAAGATCTAAACCTAAGCCCTTGAACCTGAGTCCAAAACCATAAAACCTAGCAGCTAAGGATTTGACCTGTGAATAGGGCCTATTAGCCAACAGCCTAAACCTAATGTGTTGGCACTAAGGTGTAAACCTAAGGCCTTGCACCTGAGTCCAAAGCCCTAAAAGCTAGCAGCTAAGGATTGGACCCTGTGAATAGGGCCTTTTATCTATCAGCTCAGGCCTAATGTGTTGGACATAAGATCTAAGCCTAAGGCCTTACACATGGTTACTAGGATGAAATACCTTGGACTTAGGTCCTAAAACCTAGCAGCTAAGGCTTTGACCTGTGAATAGGACCTATTTGCATTTAGCTTAGACTTAATGTGTTGGCACTCTAATGTAAACCTAAGGCCTTGCACCTGAGTCCAAAACCCTAAAAGCTAGCAGCTAAGGCTTTGAACCGTGAATAGGGCCTATTATCTATTAGCTTAGGTCTAATGTGTTGGAAATCAGATCTAAACCTAAGGCCTTACACATGGTTCCTAAGACCAAATGCCTTGGACCATTGCATAGACCCAATACCTTAGACTTAGGTCCTAAAACCTAGCAGCTAAGGCTTTGACCTGTGAATAGGGCCTATTAGCCAACAGCCTAAACCTAATGTGATGGCACTAAAGTGTAAGACTAAGGCCTTGCACCGGAGTCCAAAGCCCTAAAAGCTAGCAGCTATGGCTTTGAACTGTGAATAGGGCCTAATGTGTTGGACATAATATCTAAGCCTAAGGCCTTACACATGGTTCATAAGATGAAATGCCATGGACTTAGGTCCTAAAACCTAGCAGCTAATTCTTTGACCTGTGAATAGGACCTGTTTGCGTTTAGCTTAGACCTAATGTGTTGGACCTAAAATCTAAACCTCAGGCCTTGCACATGAGTCCAAAGCCCTAAAAGCTAGCAGCTAAGGATTTGACCTGTGAATAGGGCCTATTAACCACCAGCTTAGATCTAATGTGTTGAACCTAAGTTATAAACCTATAAGGCCTTACACCTGAGTCCAAAAGCCTAAAACTTAGCAGCTAAGGCTTTGACCTGTGAATAGGGCCTATTAGCCAACAACTTAAACCTAATGTGTTGGCACTAAGATGTAAACGTAAGGCCTTGCACCTGAGTCCAAAGCCTTAAAACCTAGCAGCTAAGGCTTTAACCTATGAATAGGGCCTATTATCCATCAGCGTAGGCCTAATGTGCTGGACCTAAGATCTAAACCTAAGCCCTTGCACCTGAGTCCAAAACCCTAAAACCTAGCAGCTAACAATTTGACCTGTGAATAGGGCCTATTAGCCAACAGCCTAAACCTAATGTGTTGGCACTAAGATGTAAACCTAAGGCCTTGCACCTGAGTCCAAAGCCCTAAAAGCTAGCAGCTAAGGCTTTGACCAGTGAATAGGGCCTATTATCTATCAGCTTAGGTCTAATGTGTTGGACATAAGATCTAAGCCTAAGGTCTTACACATGGTTCCTAAGATGAAATGCCATAGACTTAGGTCCTAAAACCTAGCAGCTAAGGCTTTGACCTGTGAATAGGACCTATTTGCGTTTAGCTTAGATCTAATGTGTTGGACCTAAAATCTAAACTTCAGGCCTTGCACCTGAGTCCAAAGCCCTAAAACATAGCAGCTAAGGCTTAAACCTGTGAATAGGGCCGATTAGCCACCAGCTTAGACCTAATGTGTTGGACCTAAGATCTAAACCTAAGGCCTTGCACCTGAGTCCAAAGCCCTAAAACATAGCAGCTAAGGCTTAAACCTGTGAATAGGGCCGATTAGCCACCAGCTTAGACCTAATGTGTTGGACCTAAGATCTAAACCTAAGGCCTTGCACCTGAGTCCAAAGCCCTAAAACCTAGCAGCTAAGGTTTGACCTGTGAATAGGACCTATAACCATTAGCTTAGACCTAATGTGTTGTACCTAAGATCTAAATCTAAGGCCTTACAGCTGCGTCCAAAGCCCTAAAACCTAGCAGCTAAGGATTTGACCTGTGAATAGGGCCTATTATCCATCAGCGTAGGCCTAATGTGCTGGACCTAAGATCTAAACCTAAGCCCTTGCACCTGAGTCCAAAACCCTAAAACCTAGCAGCTAAGGCTTTGACCTGTGAATAGGACCTATTAGGTAACAGCATAGACCTAATGTTTTGGGGCTAAGATGTAAACCTAAGGCCTTGCACCTGAGTCCAAAGCCCTAAAACCTAGCAGCTAAGGCTTTAACCTGTGAATAGGACCTATTACCCAACAGCTTAGACCTAATGTGTTGAACCTAAAGTCTAAACCTAAGGCCTTGCAACTGAGTAAAAAGCTGATAAACCTAGTGGCTAAAGTTTTGACCTGTGTATAAGACCTATCAGCCCCCAGCCAGGACCTAATGTGTTGGGACTAAGATGTAAACATAAGGCCTGACACCTTAGTACAAAGCCATTAAACCTTAAGATCTAAAAACCGCGATCTAAAAACCTTAAGATCTAAGGGGGCCTCGATTCACAGCCCCCCATGTATTGAGCAAACATTAGGCAACGAGGTCTTTTTTCTTTGATTATGAAATCATGACCAGAAATGGTTATCAGATTCAAATTGGAGTATTTTAAGACCAACCTCCATCCATCTTACTCAAGACCTAAGGTCCTAACGCATGGACTTGACCGAAGACCTAAGGCTATACACCGTAGTCTAGGCTTTAAGGTTCTTAAAAAGACCGAGGCCATAGAGTTAAGACCTGAACACTTACAAGGGGTCGCGATTCACGACCCCCCCTGAAAAGACACTGTGGTCTAAACCTAATAATAGGTTCTTAGACCAAAGACCTAAGGCCCTACACCAGGGTCTAGAACCAAGATCTAAGGTCCGTGGTCTAGGCTTTTACGTTCTTATACCCAAGTCCTAAGGCCCTACAAAAGGGTCTAGAACCAAGACCTAAGGTCCGTGGTCTAGGCTTTTAGGTTCTTATACCCAAGTCCTAAGGCCCTACACCAGGGTCTAGAACCAAGATCTAAGGTCCGTGGTCTAGGCTTTTAGGTTCTTATACCCAAGTCCTAAGGCCCTACACCAGGGTCTAGAACCAAGATCTAAGGTCCGTGGTCAAGGCTTTTAGGTTCTTATTCTCAAGTCCTAAGGCCCTAAACCAGGGTCTAGAACCAAGATCTAAGGACCGTGGTCTAGGCTTTTAGGTGCTTATACCCAAGACCTAAGGCCCTACACCATAGGCTAGAACCAAGACCTAAGGTCCTTTGATTAGGCCTTTAGGTTCTTAGACCCAAGTCCTAAGACCCGTGGACTAGGCCTTTAGGTTCATAGACCCAAGACCTAAGCTCTTAGACTCAAGACCTAAAGCCATATACCGGTTAGGGTTTTAAGCTCTTAGACCCAAGACCTAAGGCCATACACCCTGGTCTAGGCTTTTAGGTTCTTAAACCCAAGACCTAAGGCCATACACCCTGGTCTAGGCTTTTAGGTTCTTATACCCAAGACCTAAGGCCCTACATCCTGGTCTAGGCTTTTAGGTTCTTATACCCAAGACCTAAGGCCCTACACCCTGGTCTAGGCTTTTAAGTACTTAGACCCAAGACCTAAGGCCATAAAGTAAAGACCTGAAAACTTACAAGGGAGTCGCGATTCACGACCCCTGAACAGACACTGTGGACCCAAGACCTAAGGCCTTACACCGTGGTCTAGGCTTTTAAGCTCTTATACCCAAGACCTAAGGCCATAAACCCTGGTCTATGCTTTTAAGCTCTTAGACTCAAGACCCAAGGGCATACACACTGGTCTAGGCTTTTAAGTACTTACTCCAAGACCTAAAGTCATAAACCATGGGCTAGGCTTTTAAGCACTTAAACTCAATGCCTAAGGCGGTCCGCATGGGCTAGACTTAAGACCTAAGGCCATACACCCTGGTCTAGGCTTTTAAGTACTTATACCCAAGACCTAAGGCCATATACCGTTTTCTAGGCTTTTAAGCTCTTAGACTCAAGACCTAAGGCCATACACCGTTTTCTAGGCTTTTAAGGTCTCAGACTCAAGACCTAAGGCCATACACCGTGGTCTAGGCTGTTAAGTACTTATACCCAAGACCTAAGGCCCTACACCGTGGGCTAGGCTTTAAAGCTCTTAGACCCAAGACCTAAAACCATAGGGTTAAGACTTGAAAACTTACAAGTTAATCGCAACTCACGATCCCCGAAAAGACACCGTGGTCTAGACCCAATACTTAAGGCCCTACACGAAGACCCAAGAGCTAAGGTCCTTCACCATGATCTAGACCCTAAGACCAAAGGCCTTACACTATGGTCTAGTAATCGGCATAAACCGTTTGCACTTGTGGTTGTTTCATCTATTTCTAGAGGTAAGTCGGCCTCTAAGTTCCTAGACCCTAAGACCAAAGGCCTTATACCACTGTCTAGTACTCGGCATAAGCCATGTGCAGTTGTGGTTGTTTCATCTATAGCTAGAGGAAAGTCCTAAGTTCTTAGACCCTAAGACCAAAGGCCTTACACCATGGTCTAGTACTCGGCATAAACTGTTTTACAGTTGTGGTTGTTTCATCTATAGCTAAAGGTAAGTCAAGGTTCTTAGACCCTAAGACCAAAGGCCTTACACCATGGTCTGGTATTCCTCTTAAGCTGTGTGCAGTGGATAATTTGTCTATACTTAGAAGAAAGTCGGCCTTTAAGTTCTTAGACCCTAGACCTAAGACCCTACACCCATGGACTACAACCTGGACCTAAGGCCACATCCCGAGGTTTTGTACTCGTTTAAAACCGTATGCAGTTGTGGTTGTTTCATCTATAGCTGGGCGAAGATTGGCCTTTAATAACTGTGTGCAGTTATTACTGTTTCGTCTCGAAAAAGAGAATGTTTATGCTTTTACACCATATCTTAGAACGAAAACCCATGGACTTATTCCTAAAACCTAGGACCTTAGACCGATACCCTAGGACATAAGGGCTTAGACTTATTGCTTTAGATCTAGGGCAAAAGGAATTTAAATGAGGACCTAAGGCCTCATAATTTAGACCAACCCCAATCCCAAGCATTTAAGGCATTATACCTTATATTACCTTAAACATTTGACCTAAGATCTAAGATTTTAACATAAGTCTTAAGCCCTAAGACCCTACCCCATGGGCTAGTACTGGTCCTACACCATGTGGGACCGTGTAAAATGGCGTGCATAAAGCCAATCACATGGATTATTTGAAAGCCCAGCGCACATGAACCCCTGTGTTTGCTGTTGGGCGTTTTTATGATTTGCGTTTTCGGGCGTTTTGCAAACTCAACGCGGAAATTACGATCGCAGACGTAAAATATTAAAAAACATCGTGTACACATCGATTTTGAAAAACGATCGTACACGTCGATTATTTTAAACAGCGTCTGGGCATCGATTATAAAAAACGTTCGCAGACGTTAATTATTAAAAGGCAAAAAGTTTCACAGGTCAAATTGTTAGCTGCTAGGTTTTAGGGTTTTGGACTCAGGTGCAAGGGCTTAGGTTTAGATCTTAGGTCCAGCACATTAGGCCTACGCTGATGGATAATAGGCCCTATTCACAGGTTAAAGCCTTAGCTGCTAGGTTTTAAGGCTTTGGACTCAGGTGCAAGGCCTTACGTTTACATCTTAGTGCCAACACATTAGGTTTAGGTTGTTGGCTAATAGGCCCTATTCACAGGTCAAAGCCTTAGCTGCTAAGTTTTAGGCTTTTGGACTCAGGTGTAAGGCCTTATAGGTTTAGAACTTAGGTTCAACACATTAGATCTAAGCTGGTGGTTAATAGGCCCTATTCACAGGTTAAATCCTTAGCTGCTAGCTTTTAGGGCTTTGGACTCATGTGCAAGGCCTTAGGTTTAGGCTGTTGGCTAATAGACCCTATTCACAGGTCAAATCCTTAGCTGCTAGGTTTTAGGGTTTTGGACTCAGGTGCAAGGCCTGAGGTTTAGATTTTAGGTCCAACACATTAGGTCTAAGCTAAACGCAAATAGGTCCTATTCACAGGTCAAAGCCTTAGCTGCTAGGT
Organism: Neoaliturus tenellus; assembly: GCA_030545055.2. NCBI lineage: Eukaryota > Metazoa > Arthropoda > Insecta > Hemiptera > Cicadellidae > Neoaliturus > Neoaliturus tenellus. Next base: position 170,290,248 of record CM061533.1, on the reverse strand, counting down.
TTTAGGACCTAAGTCCAAGGCATTTCATCTTAGGAACCATGTGTAAGGCCTTAGGCTTAAATCTTATGTCCAACACATTAGGCCCTATTCACAGTTCAAAGCCATAGCTGCTAGCTTTTAGGGCTTTGGACTCAGGTGCAAGGCCTTAGTCTTACACTTTAGTGCCATCACATTAGGTTTAGGCTGTTGGCTAATAGGCCCTATTCACAGGTCAAAGCCTTAGCTGCTAGGTTTTAGGGCTTTGGACTCAGGTGCAAGGCCTGAGGTTTACGTTAGAGTGCCAACACATTAAGTCTAAGCTAAATGCAAATAGGTCCTATTCACAGGTCAAAGCCTTAGCTGCTAGGTTTTAGGACCTAAGTCCAAGGTATTTCATCCTAGTAACCATGTGTAAGGCCTTAGGCTTAGATCTTATGTCCAACACATTAGGCCTGAGCTGATAGATAAAAGGCCCTATTCACAGGGTCCAATCCTTAGCTGCTAGCTTTTAGGTCTTTGGACTCAGGTGCAAGGCCTTAGGTTTACACCTTAGTGCCAACACATTAGGTTTAGGCTGTTGGCTAATAGGCCCTATTCACAGGTCAAATCCTTAGCTGCTAGGTTTTATGGTTTTGGACTCAGGTTCAAGGGCTTAGGTTTAGATCTTAGGTCCAGCACATTAGGCCTACGCTGATGGATAATAGGCCCTATTCACAGGGTCAAATCCTTAGCTGCTAGCTTTTAGGGCTTTGGACTCAGGTGCAAGGCCTTAGGTTTACATCTTAGTGCCAACACATTAGGTTTAGGCTGTTGGCTAATAGGCCCTATTCACAGGTTTAAGCCTTAGCTGCTATGTTTTAGGGCTTTGGACTCAGGTGCAAGGCCTTAGGTTTAGATCTTAGGTCCAACACATTAGGTCTAAGCTAATGGTTAATTGGGCTTATTGATAGGTTAAAGCCTTAGCTGCTAGGTTTTAGGGCTTGTCTACTGCCTTGGGCCTTAGGGATTAGATCTTAAGAGGTTAAACTGGGTTAAAAATTGGAGAATTTTGTCCTAAAAATGTGTCTTTGAAGGTAAAATTGCAATTAAAGTTAATTTTATATGGGGTTGGGATGTTGGGCAATTCGCCTTTCAATATCAATTTTTATGGATCGGAAATCCTGAAAAATGTTGGAAAGTTGACAAAAAAGTAGGCCAAAATCACCGAAAACCGGTATCTTTTCATTTACATAGGGTTAACTTAGGAGTTCTCACACTTCCTTGGATTAATTTCTGGATTAGATTCACCACAAGGGGAGTGGGTAACTTCATTTAAAAACTATAGTTAACTTAAGAGTGCATCTCATAGTTCCCTGGATTAAATTCAAAATGCTCCTTGAAATCACTGTCTGAAATCCTGAAAAATGCCCTGAAATGGGCTGATATTTGGCCAAAACCAATCAAAATCCGGTAAAAACCAGTCAATTTGAAGCTGAAGGGGGTAAAAAAAGGACCCCTAATCAAATGAACAACTGGATTAAATTCTAAGTGCTCCTTGAAATCAGTATCTGAAAATCCTGAAAAATGCCCTAAAATGGGCCGAAATGGGCTGATATTTGACCAAAACCGGCCAGAATCCGGTCAAAAACCAGTCCATTTGAAGCTGAAGGCGCTCGAAAAAAAACATGAGTGTTCCCTGGATTATATTCAAAAAGTGGTCATTTGAAGCAAAAAAGTGGTCATTTGAAGCAAAAAGTGGTCATTGGAAGCAGGAGTGGTCATTGGAAGCAAAAGTGGTCATTTGAAGCAAAAAGTGGTCATTGGAAGCAAAAGTGGTCATACGAAGCAAAAAAAGTGGTCATATGAAGCAAAAAAAGTGGTCATACGAAGCAAAAAGTCATCAAAAAAAACATGAGTGTTTCAGAATGCCTGTTTAACCTACTACTTCAGTGTTCATGTCAGTTTGACCTTTTAGGAAAATCTTTTATTTTTCCGTTTCCTAACAAAGCCGATTTAATAGAGTTTCTTAATACAACTATTTCAATCTGGTTCACATTTAATAAATTAAAAAACAAACTTTCAGAAGAAAATAATGTTATATTTATTTATGAGACATATATGTTTGCAGTTTGGATAATATTATACGTATCATAAAATATTTACTGAAACCACAACTTTATAGGCCTAATCCACAACCACTTTAATTCATTAGATATCATTATAAAAAGCTACAAAGCTACATATATTTTTCCGTTTATTTTATTGTCCTACGTTGTATTTTACGTTTTAATTCCAAATGTCTTAGACATTATTGACAAAACAAACTATTATATTCTTGCTTAAAAGAATACCTCGAGCACTAATAGCTTACCAGAGGATGGTGTTTTGATAGGCGAGTTCAAGTTCCAAGGTCTAGAGAATAAATTGGCTGCTTGAAAATGAAAATTGTTTTGCCTAATATAAAACTAATATAATCATTGGACTTGTGTTTTTATTACAGCCTTATCTGATTGCTCCACTCCTTTCATACAAAGAAAATTACCATCGATTAATGGAAATAACCCTAATATCTTAAACGTTTGAATAAATTTATTTACCCTACCCTTTACTACTTCTTAATTTAATTTTCATTTATTTAATTGAATTTATTTTATAAGAAAAACGGGTGGTTTCACTCCGTAGCTTTTTTCACTTGTGATTAAAAACATTTTCTGTCAAGCCCCCTTCTTGAAAATCTATATTTTGTAGTATAATAGGGTATGTTTAAAATTTTGAAAATACTTTTTGAAAATGTTGAGAAAATTTATTAAATAAAAACATTATTTAGCTGAAAATATAGCGTTATAAAAATGTAAGCTTCATGATAAGAGAAAAGCACGAAGAAGCCTCAGCGTCAATAGATTGTGCAATGCAATATTGACATCATCATGGGGCAGAAAATACCAGATATGGAACACCTCTGTTAGTTCCAATCTCTCTTTTGACAAAACAAGATCTCTTAAAACTACTTTTAATATTTAACATTTTTTATGTTAGATTTTTGTGTTTATTTTATTTCAGTCACTACAAGTCATTATGCCAATTTGTACCGATGGTTAAATTAAAAATCCCCACATAAATCTCACACACACATGACTGAGATTAAATAGCTAACCAAGAACACCTTTAAAAGGGGTGTACGGGTGGTCTGGGACACCCGGTACACAAACTGTTTTTGTTTAAGCTACTCATAAAAGTCATAATATGGTCTTTACTTGTAAACTACCATGTATTGAAGAAAATCAATATTTCTTTTTCTTTATGTTTGGGAACACTATTTTCAATAAAAAAAAAAAAAAAAAACTCTTTTATATTGAATTGGTGCTAGTGCTAAAATAGACAAGACTAGTTATTGAAAACATTTTCGTATATATATTTAAAAAAAATCGTGGTTGCCAGTTAAATGGAAAAAAAAACAATGACACATTATTTTTTATGGATTTACACCTCTGTGAAAGTTTTCATCACAAAAAATGTCAGTGTACAGTACTTGCCAACAACGCTTGTTAATTTAACAACCTGATAATGTAATAAGTTTTCCTGCCCGTATAATTTGAATTGTCAAGAATCAAGAATAAAGAATCAAGAGCATTTATTGTCGTAAACTGATGTTCATACAGCACTGACAATTGTCAGTGCTGTTAATAAAATGTACGTTTACATTTATTCGATTTTACAAGAAGCCCCACTATCAGATTCTGTAAATTATAATGCCTCGCCAGTTGAGCGTGATTCCTTTGATTGTTATGATATGAGCAAACTCGTTGATCCTAATATAACAGCAACATTTTTCTTAAAATAGATTCATTTGTATAGCTTGCTGATATTTTGGTGACAAACTTTATATAAGTTCAATTACGAAATAATTTGCCTCTACATTTAGTTCTAAGCTATGCCAGAAAATATTTGATATAATAATCAAATATTTCGTGGATTTAAAACTTGCTATTGACAACACAAAAAAATAAAAAAAATGAAATAATCCAAATATATTTCACTACACGTTCGATTTGAATATAATTTCCCCATTATTACAGACAGCACAGATAATTATTTACAGCTAAACTGATCAAAATAATAAAAGTAGCCTTACAATAAGAGTTTATAAAGAGTATGTAACGGAAATAGTTTCAGTATTGATTGTATGGCTCCAATAATAATATTTTAAGTTGGCTATGTCAATAATAATCCAAATAAAAAAAAAAAAAAAAAAAAAAAAAAACAAAAAACAATTAATCCATCGTAATGTAACTCATTTCATCTAATATAACTCATTTTATTTTTAAAGCAGAGTAATAATTTAAAGAAATTGAAAGGAATATTATTATAATAAATAGAACTTTTGCCTTTCAGACTATCAAATGGTGAAAGGAAAGTAATCATATACAAATTTATTATTTTCAGAAACACACGGTGAATGTACATTTTGGGTTTATGTTGTTTGAAAGCAGTTTCATGTAAAGTCAGTGGCAATATTGAACAAATTCAGTTGACAAACAACATCAGGAATATGTTCTCACAGCTGTTTCCTTGGAGCAGCTTAGGCCTAACCCACTTCCTCTCACATTCATAATTTTGCGATTAACATAAATTAATAAAAACCACTTAAAATATCTAATTAATGATTGATATATATAAATTTTAATGCATTTTTTTCCTTGGGCACCTAAAAACGAAAAAGTAACATGGTCCCGGGCTTAGGTCTTACCATGAGACCTACGGTAATAGCTTATTCCCTATGGGAAATTCGCTAAAATTACATTTTTGTTAACCAAATAATTTTTATTACTCAATAACCCCCCTTAGGAAAAAGATTTTCTTTTAATAAAAACTCTTGAAAGCTAAGGTAAACAACAGTTAAATTAATTTATATAGCTCTCAGGTTTTTATTTCAAATGTAAATGTGTTTTCTAGATGTTCAGATATTGTAAAGGATGTTATATTCAGAATATTTATGGTCCTCCACGCGTCAATGTTGTGAGAGATAACTATATCTGTTGTTCCGATGATCCTGTTACATTTTTCTTTTTTGAAAAGTGATGTTAAATGCAACTGAATTCGATTTATATTCTGTCAATTAATCAATAGGGCTATAAAAGAAGTTTTAATTTATACCATTTGTATTATTTTTGTACTATTATAAGAAATTTGTGAAACAGACGACACATTACTTGACCGGTTATTATTTAGGTTACTCCTTTAATGTAAAAACTTTACTTGATATTCAAATGTAAAGTACAATCTTGCTTATTTGTGAAAAAAACCTAAGAACTGTTCTTTTTTCAGCGCTTATGAAAAAATACAGGTTTAATATACCCACCCTGTGTATAAAAGGTAAATCAATAAGCTTTGGGAATGGCATGTGGTGATTTTAGGCCAGATTATAAATTGTCCTTCATTAAATTCTCCAAATGTGTACGTTCTAAATGAACTGCGCACGATGGATCCATTGTTTTTACTGAGATATCGACTTATTAAACAATCAGAATATTTTGTTAACCATTGCAGTACATTTTGAAAGACATTTTATATGGATTGTTTGATAAATTTGGCACAACTCAAATACGTGAAAAAAGAACTTTTTATTAATACAAAACTTTTTCCCATGTCCCCAGAATGGAGGTTTTTAGAGGCATGCTCTTTTTTAACCGAAATATTGGGTAAAATATTATAATAGTCTTTAAAAATACAGAAGAGTTATGCAATTTAGAAGCCTCTATCTTGGATCAGTAGGGCGATCATATACTGAAGGGCTAACAACGAGCTCGTTCACTATACATTAACTAACATTATACAAAAATCTTGTCGGCTTTGCTCACTCACTTTTTAGAATTTTGAGTTCCGAACTGCTGAACTCTAGTATGAATTTTTTTAATCACATTGGGAAACTGGACACTAGATTATCAGGTCATTTTATTATTCTTCGTATTTTTATTTAGCTTTTCAGTGACAGTTTAATTATTCATTGAAACAAATTTCTCTTATTGTCTTCTTCCCTGATTTATTTATTTTTCAACACTATATTAATCGCTAATACGAATAACCATTAAAGAATTATAGTTTCGTATTATAGTCTGTATAGGTAACTGCCTAATTATTAAAACCGCATGTGTATACTAGGAAACGTAGTTGAAACCAACGAGTTTAAACTACATAAAGAGTGATAAACACATTTTAATTTTTTGTCCTGTTGATTTGGGCCATTTAACCCACAGTTCTCACTAATTTTCTTGGTAAATATCTCACATTTTACCCTTGTTTTCTACGGTTACCAGTTTAGCTATTATGATTGGCTTCAACAATCTTCAAAATTACAAATTATACTTTCAAAACATCTGTTTGTTTTTAAAACCACTTTGATTTAATGGTCTTGAAGCAGGTTATTGAAGTTGGTTACCATAGAAACGACTGATAGTATGGGTAAAATGGCAGATACCAGCTGGTAAAGTGTGAACAAAGGACTAGTGACCAATGAAACAGTGGGAATCGTGGGTAAAATGGGGTCAGCAGGTGGCAAATTTTCCTATCTTTGCAGAAGTCTGTATGTAGTTTAACCTCGTTAGTTGAAACGTTGACAATTAATAAATTGTTATCAGTTTGTCAGCTATTTTCTGAAATTCATAGGTATGTGTTGATTTTAACTCTTTAAGAAATTAAAGAAATAAGTTTTGGAATGTTATGTTGATAGATGGTTTATAAAAAATCATCAACTCCATTTTATGCTTTGCGTCATCGTTAAAACTAAAAAACTGATTTGAGTACATTGAATACTGACGCAATTTTCGCCCACATCCTCAAATTTCAGGTTTTGCAGTTATTACCTTTCATCAATCTACTTCCCCACGTAATCAGATATAACAAGAAAGCTAAACCATCATTATAGGCATTAAATTACTTCTGATTTGCTATTTTGTTTAGTTATTATAACGTGTATAGTTTTCATATAAAAAGTCAGTGAACCTACGATTCTCTTATATTTCAACGAAAATGACTCAAAAGGTTAAATTAAAATAAAAACACACTAACTCTTTTAAATTAACTGTAAGTTGGAGTAATTTAAAATAAAAAATCTATTGTTTAATTTAGTAGTGAAATAGATTTTTTTGTAAAACACTTTGCTGGAAATTCCACGAAAGTTACCCATAGTATAAAATTGTAATTTACTGTGGCGGACTGTACGAAATAGGACATAACACTGTAAAGTGCAGCAAAGAATAGCCAGCACAATACGCTCAGTGCTGGACTGTACCCACAACTGTTTACTGGTAAGGCATAAACTTATACGGAATAACAGTTTTTGTAAGTATTAGGATTTTTGTAACTCTCTTACAATATTAAAATGTAACGTGAAATTATTTTTAATTAATCCACTACAGTATCTTGATTTAATATTTAAATCATATGACTCACACATATAAAACAACTATATACCCAGAATGATTAAACGAACAAAAGTGTAATACTCACATGAGCCCTGTTGGTTATAATTAAGTTAAATTATTATGAAAGTTTTGTGTAAAAAAACCATTCCGGTCTAAAAAGGAATTTTAACTTGTTACGAATACATTCACCGTACAGTTTATTGAGTGATCTGACATATGTTAGGCAAATCCTACTCTTTTATTTTTTTATAATTTGTGTTTATACGCATGGCGTTTCTCCATTCTCTTCAAAGACATTGTTCCACGCCTGGTCTGGGTACTCAACCATTTAAAATCGAAATGTTGTTAGATAGCATTGTTAATTATAAGAAAATAAAATACCCCCCGTCGCAGCAGACCTGCGTACTCAGCGAATTTCCAAATTAGTAATATTAATTTTGACCAGCTAAACTTGTAAACAAAATTTTATCACGTGCTCATAAATAGGGAAATAAATGTCTATTCTCCTTAAGATAAATATAGGAAAGAGTATGCAGGTATGCTGCCATGGGGGACACTAAAAGTAGGTTTTTAGCATAGAAAAAATTTATTTCGACCATATAAAGCCATATAGTAAGTTTCATCAATATCTGTCCATAAATAAAAGAGTTTGCCTATTCTCCATATGATTAACATGGGAAAAGAGTATGCAGGTTTGCTGCCATGATAAGTACAAAAACCAAGATTTTTTACCTTAAATGGATGAATCTCAACCAAATGAAGCTAAATACCAAGTTCCATCCAAAAATATTGGTTAATAAGTGAAATATTAACACATCCTTATTCTCCATAAGATTAACATTGGAGCCCCAAAAGACAATGTACTGTCTTTAGACTTTGTAATATCTCGGTAACCAATGGAGATAGAGCAAAGCTTCAAAATACTAAATTGTGTGTTTTTTTTAGCTAAATCCAATGGTCGAAATAAAAATTTAAAATTTTTAAAATTTACATATGAAAAATGCAAAAAACCCATTTTTGGGGTACAAAACCCCCCAAAACTACCCCTTCCGGTAGGTCGATATGTCTGGTTTTCGAACTCATCCAAATAAACGTAGGATTACACATCTCTACCAAATTTGGTGTCGATCGGACCATTTTTACGAGAGTTATCGTGTCTAGGGACACACACACACACACACACACACACACACACACACACATATATATATATATATATATATATATATATATATATATAAATTTTAATGACTATTATTTTTGGTTTCTGGGCACCTCAAAACAAAAAAGTAACATGGTCCCGGGCTTACGTCTTACCATGAGACCTACGGTAATAGCTTATTCCCTATGGGAAATTCGCTAAAATGTAAACAGGGCCCAGAAAACCCCCGCTAAAATAAAGTAAATTTTATTTTATTAAGTATTATTTCCAATAGAGCTATCGGGTATGTTACGAAAATGTTTTCCGCAACTCGATGTATTACTTATTCGATCAAAAACAATCAGATCAAACTTGTTGGTCGATCTAGATTTTGCAGAAAATTTACTTGGGCATTCTTCGTACACCAGAAATTATTTGTAGGGTTTAAGGTCGCCTGTATTTAAATTATTTACTTTTAAACATAGCGTAATATATGTGCAGACAAGCATTTTCAAATTTCATTTTACTTCATATAGAATGTAATAAGACAAAATTGTTGATTCTGGTGTCATAGTGCAAACCCATAAGATAAGTTGTAGTTCTACAGAATTAAAAAATATTATTTTATAAAGGATTTCATCTCAAGGTTCTCAAAAATAGGGTTCTCAAAACACGTATAATACAAATAAAGTAGGTACGTATTTTCAAAGCTTTATCGAAATATATGTATATATATGTATGTGTCCCTAGACACTATAACTCTCGTAAAAATGGTCCGATCAAGACCAAATTTGGCAAAGATGTGTAATCCTACGTTTATCCGGATGAGTTCGTAAACCAAACATATCGACTTACCGGAAGGGGTAGTTTTGGGGGGTTTTGTACCCCAAAAAGGGGTTTTTGCATTTTTCATGTATAAATTAAAAAATTTTAAATTTAAATTTTGACCATTGGATTTAGCCCAAAAAAACCACACAATTTAGTACCATGAAGCTTTGCTCTATCTCCATTGGTTACCGAGATATTAAAAAGTCTAAAGACAGTACATTGTATTTTGGGCCTCCAATGTTAATCTTATGGAGGATTGGGATGTGTTAATATTTCACTTATTAACCAATATTTTTCGATGAAACTTGGAGTTCAGCCTTATTTGGTTGAGATTCATCCATTTATTTTAAAAAGTCTTGGTTTTTGTGCTTATCATGGCAGCAAACCTGCATACTCTTTTCCCATGTTAATCATATGGAGAATAGGCAAACTTCTTTAGCAATGGACAGATATTGATGAAACTTAGTAAATGGCTTCATATGGTCGAAATAATTTTTTTTATCATAAAAACCTACTTTTAATGTTCTCCATGGCAGCATACCTGCATACTCTCCCTATATTTATCATAAGGAGAATAGACATTTATTTCCCTATATATGAGCATGTGATTTTATTTGTTTTACAGTTTTATGTGGTCAAAATTAATATTACTAGATTGGAAATTCGCTGAGTACGCAGGTCTTTTGTGACGGGGGGTATTATTATTTTGTATTATTTGGGTCTGAGGCATTTCATAACGTTTTGATGGGGAACGGTCTAAATCCCTTTCTTGTTTCATCAATCGTCAACCTGTTGTTAGATGGCATCATGACAACTGGGTCCATTATCAAATGTTTAAAACGTTATTAACCTTTCCCAAGATCAAACCGGTAACCTTTTTATTCAAAGGCGAGCACTATAACGGCTCATCTACCCAGCCCTACAACTACCCTATATAGGGTAATGAAGACCCCTAATAATAGTAAGAGCTTAAAATCTTAAAAGAGCTATAATAGTTGTGTGCCTATATTTCTGATCTCAAATGTAAAAAAATACAAACATAATTTAATTATGTTATTATCAATAAATTTACAGCTTTAAAAACAAGTCTTTTTACATAGACTAACAATAACAATTAAGTTCTCCAAATATTAAAAATATTTTCTTTGTGAAGAAGAAGTTGAAAAACTAAAAATATTAGGATCAATCATCTAATTAGGTGGAAATATTCAGTATTGTTTATTAGTGACTCAAAAAATGAATGAAACTTGACTTCATTTCCCTATAAATAACCAGATAATCAAGTATAGTCATTGTAAACATCTACAAACAGGTTAACCCTGTAATTATAGTAATTGGGAATTCATCACCGAGCAATGCTCTGTCACATAGATATTTTTTATATAATTTGAAAAGCAAAGAAAGAATGTAATGCATGGACAAATACTTGTAAAAGCGTCCACCGCAGGGATGAAACCCTCGTCGCATGTAAAAGGTCTCCGGTCACAACCACCGCTACGGACATTAATCTTTTATCCTCCTCACCACGAGCTGTCGTGTGTCATTATCCTTATTAAATATTATAGCTTACGTTCCTTAAAACTTTGATAAAACTTGTCAGTTGTCTAATAAAAAATATATAAAAACGTAAAACGTATACAAAATGAAAAATGAAACTTTGAAAAATGTTTTATCGAAGTAAAAATGTTCCCTGATTTGATGCAAAAAGGTTTTTAAAGTTGATGAGTAAATCGTAGTAGGATTATATCAGGTATAATGATGGCGTTAAAGTTTACATTCATAGCGAAAAAGAAAAAAAAATATTCCAGATAACATTTGTAACATTTGCTGTCACTCTAAGAAGTAGGAATTATGACATTACACCACATTATGATAAACAAGTAACAGTTGGCATATGATTATTGCAATCTCATGTGAGTGTCCATAAGAAGGTCCAATTAGAAAAAATATCAAAACTTTTCTAGATTTTAATAAGAAAAATATTAAAAGATCTTATAAAGATTTTACATATAGCATAAATGCATAGAAGAAAATTAATGTAGGTACAAAAAATGCGTTAAACAATTTAGGACGTTTAATATTACATAATTTATATGGTTTTGATTGTTATATTGAGGGTTTTATCCTATATTGTCAATTTCCCAATGTTAAATTATTGTTATATTGGGGAGCTAAATATTATCATTGTTTAAATACTAAATAAATCAAATGATATTTATAAAATAACTTTTTGTAATTGAAGTAAAATATGTACTGAGTAAACTAAAAGGCAATTTTTTACCAAAAACCTCAATTCATACAACAAAAAAATATTTAAGAGAGCGTAAAAGGAGTAAAAGGTTAGCTCCTGGAAGTATTTTCATTGTTCCAAGGACCACTAGCAATATCTTTGTGTATTCCGGACAAAAATAGAACGTCCACTGTACCACAGCTTATAACTATTATTCGCAACCTTATGATATTTTTATTCTGGTTCTTATGTTATCAAAGCTCTCAGATATGTCCTTATAAGAAACTAGCACTATTATTGGTTTGCACTATTAGTCAGGAAGTGCGGCATGGATGCAGAGATCGGACTCTGCATTGCCACGGTGCGACCCCCAGCACGTCCGGCACATTTTGTGTATCGGTGCTGGGCAAACGGAGGTTTCGGGCCCCAGAGTCCTGGGGTAGGGGTGTCTTATCTCCTACGGGGGGTAGACCTCCGAGGGTGTACCCGCTCCCGGCCAATGAAGGGCCGCCTCTTGCCGCACGATGCGCTGGTGAAACAAAATTATGGATTTTCAAAACCAAAACACGAAATTAAAGGAGAATGAGCAGGCCGCCTTTAAGCGCAGCTCAAAACTGCAGAGGTCTCCGACCTCGAAGACTGGGACGCCGACGGGGGGAATTAAAGCCTCCCCTCCGCCGATCCCGTTCAAGGCTGCTGGTGTCGCCGGATCGTCGGCAATAACCGGAAAGGAGAAGGATGAGGTTAAGCTGGGTATGGGGGTGACTGAGCCGGTAACACCTCTAGCCGGGATGCAAGGAATTCCTCCCAGGAAGAGTCCTCTTCGTCCGGCATTCGAGATGCAAATGCTTCGGCAGCAGCAGGACGATGCCAACGAGGAGGAAGACTCATGTCTGAAGAAAATGAACGATCTTTTGAAGGAGATGGCCAAGGCTCTCCTTATTCAGAAGAACGTCAACAAGGCGATTAAGGACGGAATTCCAAAACTCGAGGATTTCCTTGGCGAAATCGAGGAATGCCGGAAGATCAGGCTGAAGGCAGTGAAGCAGGAGCGCGACGTTATGAACCGAGTTATGTCTGCTTCGCCTCAAGCTCATCTGGCTGAGTCCCAGACTCAAGCCAGAAAGCGAAAGAAGAGGCAGAGCGGTTCTTCGCCGGAAAGCCCTGAGCTTGTTGAGGTGGACTCAGTGCCGAGACCGGTTTTTGTCACTGCGGCATCGCAGACATCTCCTGTCCAGGCTACTCAATCCGCCCCGGGCGCTGTCGCGATTCCAGCGGCTACTCCTGCAGAGGTTCCTGCTCCGGCGGCTAATCCTGCCTTGGCAGCAAACTCTGCCTCAACACCTTTGGGGGGCTGGAAGACGCGCCTGTCTAAGAAAGAAAGGAGGCGGCAGAAGCAAGTGGAGGCAGCTTTGAAAAGTCCGTCGAGGGTGGAGCGGACGCAAGTCTCAAACCCGGTGGGGGAGGCCTCTGGCAAGTCTGTCAGAAAGCCTAAACAACCCAGGCCTAAGAAGCCCAGGACGGAGGCAATCTTGATCAAGCCCTTAGGGGGGCGATCTTTTGCTGATGTTCTGGGTCAGATTAGATCGCAGGCCAAACCGGAAGAGACCGACACCGTTATCAAGTCTATTCGGCGAACCCAGAACGGGGATGTCCTCCTCGAACTGGGGAAGTCGAGTGACAAGATCGGTTTTGCCGCTTCCCTCAAGACTGCACTTGGGGACAAAGGCTCCATCAAGGCCCTAGAACCGAAATGTTCGGTCGAGATTCGGGACCTTGATGCCCTCTCCACCGAAGATGAGGTGACCCGTGCGATCCAGGTGGCACTCCCGGAGATACCGGCTGATGGAGTGAGGGTATGGCTGACAAAGCCTAACCGAAGTCAACTCAGGATGGCTGTTGCTGAGATGGGCGAAAAGCACGCCAATAAGCTGCTTAGCCTTCAGCACCTCAGAGTCGGTTGGGTCAGTTGCAGGCTCAAACGGAGGGTGGTAGTTTCGAGATGCTTCCGCTGTCTCGGTTTCGGCCACTCCTCCCGAAACTGTAACGGGCCCGACAGGAGTGCCAACTGCTTCCAGTGTGGAGGCCAGGGCCACAAACGCAAGGAATGTTCCTCGAGCCCATCCTGCTTCCTCTGTAAGGATTCAGGCTCCAGTGCCCTCGGTCACTTACCCGGGTCTGGTCAGTGCGGTGCCTTCAGAGCCGCACTTGAACAGGCAAAAGGCAGCGGCCGGTAATTCGCGTCCTCCAGGCCAATCTTCATAGATCCTGGGGAGCTGATAACCTTCTAGATCAGCTCGCCCGAGAACTTGGTGCTGACGCGCTCCTTATCAGCGAACAGTATCGGGACAGAGACCCTAACATTTGGATCTCCGACAGCCTCGGTACTGCTGCATTTTGGGCGCGTAATACACAGGATGTCTTGGTGCGGAGTCACGGGCGCGGCCGAGGATTCGTCTGGGTTCGGTGTAGGGACGTGACTGTCTTCAGTTGCTACCTCACACCCAACGAGGCCGTCCAGGACTTTCGCGACAAGATAGATAGCCTAGAGGAGTGCGTTCTCGGCACCACCGGGCATGTCGTCGTTGGTGGCGATTTCAACGCCAGGGCCGTCGAGTGGGGAATGCCCTCTACCAGCTCCCGGGGGAAATACATCCTGGATTTCATCGCCAGGGCCGGTCTTGTCGTCCTCAACCAGGGCGACACACCTACTTTTCGGCGCCCCGGGCAGAGAGGCACGATCCCTGACGTCACCTTTGCGTCTGAGTCGCTCCTTCCGAGGATCTCTGGCTGGAGGGTTGTCGAGGACTACACGGGTAGCGACCACCAATACATCGTGTTTGACCTGCATGATCAGGCAAATCGTCGAGTTTCCGCATCTCGGGAAGGGCCACGCCGGTGGAACACCAACAAACTGGACGTGGTCAAGTTCGCCGAAGTCATCTCTCGGGGAGCGCAGGGGAATCCTGGTGAGGCTGGAGCCGAGGCACTAGTAACATCCACGATGGAACTTATCGTCTCGGCCTGCGACCAGTCTATGCCGCGAAGGAAACCCCGACGCGACAAACAACCCGTTTACTGGTGGACTGAAGAGATCGCGGAACTCAGAAGAACATGTTTAAGAACTAGACGAGCCGCCACTAGAGCGAGAATTCCCGCAGACAGAGTTCGTAAGTCGGAGGCCTATAAAGCTGCGAGAAAATCTCTCCGCCAGGCGATCAACAGGAGCAAGGCGAATAGCTGGAGGAGACTTCATGACGACGTTGATTCCGACCCGTGGGGCCTGGGTTACAAACTTGTAACACAGAAACTCGGCGCCCGCTCTCCACCTTCCATCATGGAGGGCGCCACCATGGGGAGGATCGTCGCTGCGTTGTTTCCTGAACATCCACAGCGACCGCCGGTTGACTTCGGACGGGTAGAGGACGTTCCACTTTTCACTTTCGAGGAGCTGGAAACCTCCGTTCTCTCCCTGAAGAGCAACAAGGCTCCTGGCCCGGATGGGATTCCCAGTGAGGCTTTAAAGAAAGTATTTTTAATCAACGCTGACTTGTTGTTGAGAATGTACAATGCCTGTTTGGTAGAAGGGGTGTTTCCGGCTCCCTGGAAAACAGCCAGGCTTGTACTGATCAGCAAGGGCAAAGGTGATCCCGAGCTGCCGTCGTCCCACAGGCCTCTCTGCATGTTGGACACGGCTGGGAAGCTGTTCGAGAAGCTGATCCGTTCCCGCCTGACTTCTGCCGTGGAAGCTGCCGGGGACTTATGCCCCCGTCAGTACGGCTTCAGAAAGGGACGGTCAACGATCGACGCTGTCACCGAAGTTCAGAGAGCTGTGGAGAGAGCCGAGAGCCACAACCATTTCTCCCGCCGAGTAGTGCTTCTTGTTACGCTTGATGTCAAGAATGCCTTCAACTCGGCGAGGTGGGTCGATATGTTGGATGCGCTTCGCAACACCTTTCGTATTCCTGCATATCTGTTGCGGCTCGTCGAGGATTATCTACGCTCTCGAAGCCTGATTTATGACACGAGGGACGGAACGCGGACGATGGAAGTCACTTCTGGTGCCGCACAAGGTTCAATACTCGGCCCGGATCTCTGGAACGTTGCCTATGACAGCCTCCTAAGGTCCGAGATGCCTGAGGAAACCACTTTGGTTGGGTACGCCGATGACGTCGCAGCTCTCATTGCTGCACGCAACATTGAACTGGCCCAACTGAAGTTGAACCGAGTTATGCGGGTGGTCAACAACTGGATGTCCGATCACGGTCTCTCACTTGCTCTCAGTAAGACGGAGATCGTGATTCTTACGAAGAAGAGGATCGACACCGTCGTCCCGTTTCGAGTGGGAAGGGAGGTGGTCACATCAACTCGTGCCGCCAAATACCTCGGGGTTATGGTGGACACCAAGTTAAGCTGGAGGGATCAGATCTTCCGTACGGCGGACAAGGCCGCTAAGGTAGTGACTTACCTTAGTAGGCTGATGGCCAATGTCGGGGGTCCCCGATCCAGCAGAAGACGTCTGTTGATGTCCGCGGTCCAGTCCGTGCTTCTTTACGGGGCAGAGGTGTGGGCAGGCGCTCTAGATAAGGAGTGCTACAGGTTGCGACTCGCCCGGGTTCAGCGTCAAGCTGCGCTCCGGGTGTGTTCCGCCTACCGGACAGTGTCCGAGCCTGCCGTCCTGGTGGTCGCCGGAGTCATCCCTGTCAAGCTCTTGGCAGGGGAGAGGAAAGCGATTTATCAGAGACAAGGCGAGATCGGCAAGGACACGGCAAGAACAGAAGAGCGCTCCCGAACCTACCAGCAGTGGCAACACAGCTGGGAGCACGACACCCGAGGACGATGGACTGCGCGACTTATCAAGCAGGTCCAACCATGGGTGGAACGGCGGCATGGGGAGGTGGACTACTACCTGACCCAATTTTTGACAGGTCACGGCTATTTTCGGTCGTACCTGAACCGTATGGGAAAGACCGGTTCACCGGACTGCATTTATTGCCCGGGTGTTCCCGACGATGCGGAACACACATTCTTCCACTGTCCCCGTTGGGAAGGGCCCCGCCTGGAGGCCACACAAATCTTTGGTGCATTTTCGGTGGACTCGGTCTGCCAAAAGATTTTGGAGGATGAGGGCAACTGGGATTGTTTGTCACAGTTCGTCCGGGGCATCCTCCTGGAAAAGAAAACCGATCTGGACCGTGAAGTGGCCCAGATCCCTTGATCGAGTGGCTGGATATGGAGCGAGCCCCACGGGCGTAAGCCAAATTTAGGCCTAGCCTGACGTAATGTGACAAACAATTCCAGGTTAGATTCCTAAAGAGTAGAGGAGGTTTTTTAGTGGGTAAACTCGTTTTTAGGGGAGCCCCACACTACAGGCTGGCCACCTGTGTGCGTAATGCATTTTTCCGCCTCTCCCTCAAAAAAAAAAAAAAAAAAAAAAAAAAAAAAAAAAAAACTATTATTGGTTTCATTGTACTATTAAATAATAAAAATTGTAAATTAGTAAGGATTTTTTTTAAACAATGCAACTTTAATAAATTATAACTTAGACATTTAAATTTGTTTTATTTTGAACTTTTTAATATAAACGTTTTAACTTTATATTTCCTTTTTCATTTACATTAAATTAGTATTCTAGTAAAGAATTAGAGAGACCGTAACTTAAAACGAACATGTTGAAATAATTCTTGTTGCATGTCTAACCACCACAAATATGATATAACTAGTTATATATCGCTAACTAGTTGTAGCTAGTTGTCAAAGTTAAGGTGCTTTGGGTTTTGATAAGTCATAGCTGAAACTGTAAGGACTTTCAGAAATTAATTTTCACAATGTTACGCCTATGGATGGGTCACCACTGTCCAGTTTTCATGTAGCAACTGTTTACTCTCTGATCGAGAGCTGTGATTCTACTCTATATTGGATCGATTTTAGAAGCATATCTTTTTTATTATTTAGGTTTAATGCTTTAGAATCTTAAAGTTATGAGAAATATTATTTTTGAGAAGTTATCGTAATTTTCCGTGCAATCGTAAACAAAGTTTGTAATATTATTAAATATCATATGCTTAAAACGTTTTTCTAACCTAATTTACGGTTATTAAATAATATTTTTATTTCTGATGTCACCCAGACATTTTCTCCCTTTTCTTGTCATAAGTTCGTGACAAGTGTCATTTGATTTCTTTTGTTTTAAAACACAATCCTCGCCATGGATTGAAATCTTTCATTGCGAATATTGGAGTACACTCTGGTTTCAAAAATGTTTCCTTGTCAAATATAGTATTAAATGCAAAGTGTTTTAATAATACGTAATTTGCATTCTTATTGTATAAAACAAATGAATTTATATTTCACATTTTATCTTAACTTGAACAGATGGAAATAAATATTGGCTTGATAATTCTTCAAAATTTAAAATTAAAAACACCGATATATTTTTAAATATTTTTTACTTGGACAAGGCCTTTCAACAGCGAAGCTCTCATCCTCGGGTCCGTCACAAATAAACAAAAAGAAGATTTACAAACATTATTTGAGAAACACTTCATTTCCTTGTTATATGAACTATTAAATTTAATCTTATATTAAATTAATATTTGTATGAACTATTAAATTTAGACGAAGGTCGGATTCAGATTCCAAATGTTATTACAGTTAATTAAAGAGTTAAATTTTTAAATATAGTTTCATATGTATCTAATAAATATAAAAGTGCGTAGGTTTTATCTGTTACGGACTTGAGGATGAAAGCTTCGTTGTTGAAAGGCCTTGTCCAAATATAAAATATTCATAAAATATTAGGGATTTGAATTTTAGATTTAGAACACCTTTTCTTGCTTAATAGATATCATTATTAATCTGAGCACCATCGGGAGCATACAATATATCGCTATTACTAGGAATGACCTGGTAAAACCAAAATGCTATAATGCCAAAAATATTATTATTTGAAATAGCATTTAAAATTTGGGACATACAAGGTTTAAGTTTTAATTGTTTTCCTCTTCTACATTTATTAACAACCAAGGAAAACATCAGTCAACATCATTCATAAAATACCACTCTAATCTAGTAATAAGGAATGTCCAACCGGCCAAAAACCGGTGAAACATAACGGTTAAAGCTAAACATGTATTTTAATTTAATTTAATAAGATACAAGTTTTCTAAGTACATGAGTGCCTTTTTAAATGGAAACTATAAAAAAAACATTAAAACTAAAAAATACAAAAAGAAAAAACTATTATCGTGCATTCATATCACATTTTAAAGTACTAACCAATTATTAACCGGTATTTTAGACTTCTACAGCTAAATGAAACAATGATTTTAAAGGTAAATTGTTATAGTTTAACGGCATCATTTTGTTTGAAATTCTTAAATGTCATGTCACTTTTATTATTATTATTTTTTGGAAGGAGGCGGATAAAAATAAATAATAGATAGTAAAAAAATAATAAAAATACTATTATTTTTATGGATGTCTACTAAACTAATACCTTTTCCAGCCTTTATCCCCAACCAGAACCATAGGTCACATTACTTCGGAGGAAGCCTTTTATTTTAGATCACTGAAGTTGGACCCTACAGTTTCTAAGAAAACAAGAATATTTCCTAGAGTTCATCTTTTAGCCTTCACTTGTTTGAGGTTGCCACTCGGCTTCTTTAGTCTTTTCCAAGTCATCAATAAAACGCACACGGCCTAGAACCAGTGAGGATTAAGCTGTGACCCGGCTTAGAACAAGTCTTATGGTCGGTCCTACTTCTCAGGATTTATGACAAAGAGCAGACCGACCCATTCCCATGCTTATAGTTCAAGCACTTGAATCATAAAAAGACTGTTGTCCTTAAACCCACCGCGAATGTGAGAAATTCGTCTCGGAGGTGGCCAAGCAGGAAGCATGGGGCCCTCTTCCTCAGAAATGTCAAATACATATTCAATTGCCGCTTGTTTGATCGGAGAACGGAGATTTTTCGTGTCTCACTGTGGTCACCGATTACTTCGCTTAAGACTTAAAAGAACTTTTTGCGTGAGGATCTAGGTCTCTCACCCCCACATGACTCACATGGATATATGATAAATTTCCAGCCTCCCGCCCACCACCTCGGAACCATGGTGAGCGCCAACCGTTTAGAGCCTTTCCCCATCCAATGTAGAACACTCCCGTTCGAGATTAATCTCACGCAGTCTACTTTCCAGAGAAAAGCTACCAAGTTGATATCCTTACAGTTATTCCCAGTAAAGCCAGCGTAGAATTGGCAGCCCACCATTCACCCGAGGACAGAGGACGGACCAGATTTTGGTTTCTTTTCCCTATGCACGACCCGTGATGGGTGGATTTTTACCTTATGGCCGGAGAGGGCTCTATTACAGTTTGACGTGGTTTCATTTTCTTTCTTCTTTTACCCGGTTTTGGATGATATATGGAGCTAGAACTCTCGCTCGTATTACTCTCCCTCTTGTCTGACGTATTGGCATATACAAGGACGGCGTCCTGTAGGACGTCCTTTTTTTCGACCGGTAATTTAATCGGCAAGCTCTGGCTTCTTAGAACCCTATCACTAGTCGACGAAGGCAATCTTGCGCATGATGATTATTTTTTATTTTTTGTTATTTGATCATTATTTTCAAAACCACCAAACAGAGTGGTCAGTTCACAACAATTCCGTCACTTATTACTCTGTACTCTGTTGACCTTCTTTTGAACCTTTAAAGAATTGAACCTTGCAACACAACACTGGACTTTCCAATGCCCTCCAGCATGCCCATAGCTCACCCTTTTTAGTCAAATAACTCTTTTGAAAAGCAGGTTATACAGTACAGTCTATTCTAACCCGGGGCTGGCAAGGAGGAAAGTCGATTCCAATGGCTTAAAATTAAAATGGCTTCTAAATTGAAAACTATTGTAAATAGCTGTGTTAGAAGGTGTGAAAACGTATTATTTATACATTATGAACATGCAGAAGAGTATTATAGCAACGCAATGTATTACATCAGAGTTTCAAAGGCAGTCTTTAATGTAAACACATTTTGACCGTGGCAGGGTTATTGGTGAGCCTGTATGGAGCACGTGGTCATTGTGGGAAAACCCATTGGAGGAAACTCAACAAAGTTGTACCATCCGGCCCACAGCCAAACTCAGCCATTATCTTCTATTGACACTGTCAAATTGAATTCGTCCTTGTCGTAAACCCATCAATGACATCATGGAATACAAATTTAAACCACTTGTAAAATCGTTATTAAATTTACAATAGTAATTATTACCTTAGTTTTGAGCCTCTATTATATTTATAAATCGTATACACAATAAATAAGACAATATTTTGCTACACTGAAACAATATTTGTGCATTTGTCATAAAATGATATTACTCTACTTCACGACGAATATTTAAATAGACATTTTTTACACATGGAAAGGAAAATAAAACTTTCTTGTTCGTAAATACATAACAGATATTATTTAAATCTTATTGATTGGTATGAAGATTTCACTGGAAAATGATCTCTTGGTAACATATTGTTTTTATAGCTCAGCACAAGGTTTTATTATTTATCACCATAAATTCACCATGCAATAACGACTTTCTCCATTTCTGACCCCGTGCTTTCCTGAGACCAAAATGAAAGACCAAACCACATTGTCATTGCAGTGTCGGGCCCAGGGCCACCGCTAAGACTCCGTGGTCACTTGTTCTTGACGCCGTGTCTTCATAAACTACGATTTACAAACTATTTAGTTGGTAATAGTTTTGAAAATTCATAATTTACTATTAGAACTTAATAAGAGTAGTCCACTGGGTGTCAACCATCTTGGTACGATTTTCCACCTGAATGTTTTTTTCCTTTTACAAGAAAAAAACAAATAGTTCCACACCCTATTTTTTTTTTTTAGAGACTCATAACAACTATTTTTATAAATAACATTATAATACTTTGGTAGATTCTTACAATTTAAATTTCAAATTCCTCTTTTGTAATGGATGTATAAATATCATACAAATAGGAATCCAATGTACAAAATTAATAGAAATATAAAATAATATCTTAGGTCTTACATGTTAAAAAATCAACAGTAATGTAATTAGGTTTGTTAGTTATATAACTTAATTGCATAATTGCATAAAATTGATTTTAGTTTTTAACTCCACCAATAAAAAATTCTACCTTGCTATTACAACTTTAACTCTTTCCAAATCTTAGATTAATTACAACAAAATTCGCTTAAAAATCATACCATATAAAACCATATCGACCGATAACAAATCACTATAAGGATGTAAAACATCAATAGAATACACACAAATTTTCATGAAAAATGATTCTAATTGCAATATGAAAAAATAAAATATATTTAAAATAATAAATTACTGATTTTATACTACCGGATGTTACCCTACATAAAATGTTAAAATGACATAAATATTTTTTAGTATATGACATTAATAAGTATTTTACACATTTTAATATTAAATATAAATATCATTAATGAGATGAAGAAGTAACTTTTTTAACTACCGTTATTATTTTTCCGTAGAAAACACCTTATGATCTTATATTACATATGTGATGAACAGGCAGGCCATCGTGAAAGCATTCTTGTTCCTTTATAAAGTTCACTGGCCGCGGCCAACACAATTTGTTTATTTTCTTTGTACTCCGGTTAACAATTTCATCCATTGTTGTGACTTTGCTTGCTTTTAAACTGGTTTATTACATTTACCAATAATTTATAAAGGGTGTCTCACTTAAGATTTCTTAAAATAAATACATAAAATGATTGGTCTTATAATCTTAATTTTACTTAGTGATGAAGAACTAAGTAAATTGACTAATGCCTAGAAATATTAGCAGAATTCAACAATTATAACGTTTTTATATTTGTGTGCCGAGGGGTGAGTGAGCAGAGAGAATGAGACCGCACTATTCTATAGTTAGAGTAAAATCACTGTCACTTTAAACTTTTAATGAATCATAGTCGTTCCGCTGCAATTCGTAGCCTATAGTTAAAATTAATGACTGTTATATTTTGTGGATAGTTGTAAATGACAGTCATAGATTACGGAAAAGGATAGTTTTGATTTATTTATGCTTAATATTGCAATAGATAGTGCTTATAATATAATTGTCATTCAGACAAAATTTATCTTATGTATAAGTTTTTATAATTCTAAATAATATATTTTACACAAAAATTTACTTTTCCACATTAGGTGAATAAAATTCAAACAAAAATGTTCTAAACTGCAAGCTTTAATTATAGTTGAGAAAATCTAGGACCTTTAACATATTATAGGTTTTGAGGTTCCTTTGTAAATATAATAAAAACATATTATAAGAAGGCCAAATGTAATAGTTTGGCTGTGGTGCGGTTTTGTGAGGATCCTAAAATGACTAATCCTACGTGGCTTTAAGACGACTCTTTTTTATCGTTAAATAAAATATATTTCATTATTTTTACACAAAAAAAATCTAATAACGTTTGATCGCGTATATTGTGAAGCATTTTTTTTATGAAACTAAGAAAAAAAGTAATAAAATTAAAAATTTATAACAGTAAAAGTTTATATGAATTATTTAATAATTATATAGAAATTTGTTGGTAGATTAATTAAAAAAAACTTAAATAAAAAATTTGTTTAGCCGAAAATGACGCTTTATGAGAATTTATATCCCAAGAAAAGTGGAAAGTACGGTAAAGCTATACCGTCAACAAATTTGAGTACAAGTATTGACATAATCTTGGAGCATGAAATATGAGATATGAAAAACCTCCGGAAGTTACTTTCCCACTTTTGGCTCAAAAAGTACATTTATGAAAGACTTTTTATTACTACAAATATACATGTTTATTGGAGACAATTGGAGTTAAAACTAAACTAAATAAAAACAGATGTCGTTTTGTGGTGATCTCATTTATTGAAGCATAATAAGACTGATCTTTAACTTGTTAAGGAGACCAAATAGGTGTAGTGGTTTATTTGTCTCATTAAATTCGAGTCCACTAATCAGTATGTAAGCCTTTTATAAAATGATTTTCCTAAAAATACATACTTCACTTTGAAAATTATTCATAAACATAGACTAAGGAATTTTACTACTTTTTAATTAACTATTAAATCCCAATTGATACTTTAAATTAAATTTCCATTATTAGTTTCCCGAAATTGTCCATTTTCTTAGTATTTCAACTGCTTTAAATATTTCAAGAATTTCGATACACAAACTAGGGTGATTTTGTTTTGGTTAAATTTGAAATATATTTAAGCTTAAAATATTGTTAAACACCCTCCTCGCAGAGGTATCCCTTCATAGAGGAAGTCTAAAAAAAATTCATACGATTTTGTCGTACTAAAAATAATTTTACAGTTCTTTATTTTCCAAAGAATTACCCGATAAGTCCATCTCTTAAGGTTGAACATGTCGAACTTATTGCAGTTTTCATTTTGTCCATATGATTTTGATAACAATTTATCAATCTTTATTTTTCTGCGGATTGTCCTTTGGAGTCAGATTTGTGACATTATTTTTCTTTTAAAATACTTTTAAGATAATTATAATGTGGTCCTTGGATGGATACTGATGTAAAATAAAAATAAAATAACCCCCCAAAACCACTATTATTGGTGGTGAGGGGTTGATGCACCAAAAGTACTTCAACAAATCGCCCAAAACTTATTAAAGAAGTAATTTGGATGAATATATACAGCCGTAAAAAAATTTAAAAGTATGTGACGATTTTGGGACACCTGTTTTATTTAATTGAATTGAAAATCATTGAGAAATTTTTATAAAACAGTTTATTCATATCAACCTTGGTCCTGTCATTGTGAACTTTTTCCTTTGTTAATCCAAATCGGTAGAGAAAACAGTTTTATTTCCTTGAACAAGAAAAAACTTGCTTCATATTAAATATTTATATATGTTAAACATATGATGAAAAAGTGCTTAATTTTTTATGCTGGATTTGTTAAAGAGTTATGTGAAAAATTTACATATGAATTTTAATACTGCGTATCGTCATAAGCAACACAATAGGAAAAATTAATTTATTTTTACAATTAATATAGCTCCAAAATTACAAAAAAATATACATTACAGCTTTGTATTGCAACTCATTAACTTAGAGTTTTGTTGCTCTCAAAATAATTATTGATAAATTTTGTGTTGTAGAAACTTCAGAATTCTAAAGTTTGTTCACTTGCGATTCTGAGCTGAAACTTACACTGATCCCAATGGACAACCGACGATCAAATACAATCAAGTGTAGTAGAAAAATGAAACAATTTTTTGGACAACCAATACAACCTATATCTTTTTAAATGTGTTCTATGGCATCCCCTGATTTTCCTCCATAAAGTCCCCTGAAATTTCATATGGTGAACATCATGCTAAAAAAACAGCCTCAACCCCATAAAAATCAATTTTTGTCTTAAATTCATTAAAAATTCTTAGTTTCTGACATTGGTCTCGTTACAATAAGTTAAAACTTGATGTACTACTTACTTTCTGATATAAAAGTCTAATTAGAGAAATATAATATTTTTTTACCATTCATAATTGCAAAATGGCTTCTGTTTAAAATATTTTACCTTAAATTGGATGAAACATACATAATAAGGTACTAAAACTGATATTAGCATTTTATAAAAGAATGTAATTTCAAATTCAGTGATATAAAAATAATAAAATCGTTTCATAAACAAGCGGGGTTGAGCAATTTAACTTAGGCTAGTCACACTTCGCACCGGGTGACGTTTGGGTATGTGGCCCATTGTTGATCATTCGCCGTGGTATTGCCTTAAGCGAGGTAACCCACTCAAATGCGGGACTTAAGTCACTCCAGCTCACTTATTTATTAACCAATTTCCATTTATTTTATATAGTTGGATTTGAAATTAATGTTTTCCACTATTGGCCGACAACTAGTGGAATATTACAGTCCTGTTTGGCCCTCTCATACCATTGGTGACAAGGATCAGCTTGAATCAATGCAGCGACGGTTCATACGTTTGGTTGGCCTTTGGAATGGTCTCGCTTATGCAGATATTCCTGTTGAAGCTCTCGCTGCGGAACTTCACCTCTGTCACCGATTTCCATACGCAGAGATTTAGCTGACATTTTTATTCTTCTCAAGACCATCAAGGGCCTTCTGTTCTGTCCAGACATCCTAGCGGTAATCGAACTTAAAGCGCCTTCTTTTACCAGAAATTTGGAGCTCTTTGTTCGCAAGCACCACTCAACGTATTTCGACTTCCTCAGTCCACTAGCTTGACTGGCCCGGCTTGGAAATTGTGTAGCTTTGGACTTAGAATTGTGTTTGGCGATTCAATAATTCTGATTAGAATATGTACTGCTAATCTCTTAACTGCCCCAAATGCTTGAAACCATAAAATGCATAAAATGCTGCTTGAAAATGCTTGAACCTGTATGCATGTGAAGCGTATTATTGGAGACTACCTACTAAAGCACCATCTTGTGTTCTGTATGTTTTCCCTCTTATTTATAATAATATGTATAATTGTCTGGTATTACATCGAAGTTTTGGTCTTTGTACACCAAAACACTATTGTTGAACACTACTGTATTTCTAGTCATGTTTGTCTTGTTACTATGTATCAAAAGCACTTTAAATTATTGTTTATTTTATCCTTATCTTGTTATCTATTTATATTTTCTAATAATATAACTATAATTACTATTAAGTATTGTATGATGTAAAGTGATTATGTCGTTGGAAATAAATACATAAATTAATCGTTCTCAAATTTAATATTAGGCCTATTATATAAACAATACAAAATGGTGGCTATGAGGTTAACTATAAATTTTTTAAACCTTTAAACACGATATATTTTGGCTTGTGTTTAGGCAAGGAATACTATACTATAATACAAGGACTCTCCGAAGAGATGTGTGTTCCATGATCTCTAAATATAGAGGGTAATTTTGCTTAAACTTTGCATTTAAGAGTGTTTTGGCCCAAAAATAAGTTAAGAAACAGTCTCAATACCAGGAAAAACCGAATTTGGTCTGAGTTTAAGTTTAAACATCTTAATTTTTAACATAGGTCTAATGGGTTGCTATTTTAGTAACGAAATAGTAGCGGAGGTCTACAAAAATAAAGGAACATGAATGCTAGGCAATCTTTTTGAAACAGCTATTAACTGTAAAGAGATATAGTAGGTTGTTGGTAGAAATTTAATAGCTTTATTACCTTGACACTATAACAAAAGTGGATTAAGCCAACGAGCAAGACTAATTCATGATAAGGTTAGTACATATGTACAATAGGTAGTAATATTTTTATTAATTTTTCAACGTTACTCTGTGCCAACAGAAAAGAAGTTATAACATGGCAGCTTAGAGTGTTCAATTACTAGGATTAGAGATTACGCCTCGGTTTGTAAGCTGGGGAAATAGGATTCCCTTAACTGGACGTTGAATTATTGTCGGTCACTGAAAATATAATTTCACACGTGATGAAAAATGCTTTTTGTATATTATTGTAACATGGTCTACATTTTTTTAGATCTAAAATAGTTTTATTAACGCAAACGTTATGTATGTGATATAAAAACATCATTAATCTTTAAAAGTGAGTATGATCTTACTTTTTTTTGGTGTATTGATTAATGGAGGTTAAAAATACAATGATAAATGGGTTAATACATTTAAAGAGCCATATCGTATAATAGATATTGAATGATAAAAAAGAAATTAATCTATCTTTGTAATAATTAGAGTATTAAAATAACTATTGATTTCAATATTATACTGCGACCTATATGGAAAATGTCCAACCTAAAGATAAAGTTGTTCTTGTTTTAGATGCAAAAAAATGGTTTTAGGCATACAAGCAAGTAGCGAAACCTGTAGTGTGGGACTCCTACAAGTTTAAATATCAGAAAAGACTATAGTCCTAACCACTAAAAAACATCCTCTACGTCTTTTTAGAACACTAACACTTCATCAGGCTAGGTATATGTTTGACTTACAACCACAGGGCTCACACAATTTCAGGCACTCTAATTTGTAATTTAGCCAGGGTTTTGGTCCATTTAGATCAGTTTCTTGGTGCGGGCAAGGCCCTGGAAAAAATGACACACAGAGCCAGTTGTCCTCGCCCTCCAACATTTTTTGCAAACCGTGACCACCATTGAAGCACCTACCCAAGTAGCATAGAAATAAGTTTAAAAGAAGTTTGCAATAATTTTAATATGAGTTCAAATTATTTTAGTTTTAGTTAAACTTGGTTTTTTTATATTAATATGAGTTTTAAAACAATTTTTTTATAATTTTAAAATTATTATAAACTTATTTTAAAATTACTATAAACTTATTCTAAAACTATTATAAGCTTATTTTTAAATTACTAGTATAAATGTTGCTCGAATTCTAGCAATTTATTTTAATACCATACAAAAGTTACTTTTAGCTCTAAATCAATGACATCCGACCAATCCAATATTGTGAATCTCTTTACTCACCAAAACTACACGTACTTACAGCTGATTATTAACATATGTTTAAAATGTTTTATTCAATCCCAATGTTATTTAAATGAAAAACTTTGAGATTTCAATGGTGGATAGCACCTTTATTTTCAGCCTGATTCTCATCAATTTTTGGCGGAAACAACTACAGACCAAGCCCTATCCAATGACACTAACAACTTGAAAATCGGTTGAAAATTGTAGGAGGAGTTCTCAAGACAAAAAAAAACCCTTAGCGTATTAAATAAGTATAGATTATAAAGTTATTTTAATACGAGTTTATAATAATTTTAAAATAAGTTTGCAACGATATTAAAAATTGTAAAATGAGTGGTAAAAATTTTTTTCATCAAAATTGATAAGTGAATGCATTTTGCTAACAAAAAATTGAAAAAATGCATAAAACTTAGCAAAATGTTATTACCTGTGTCAGGAATTGAATCCATAACCTCTCACTCAATGTCCCAACACTTTAACCCATGGAGCACCTGACCTGTGCATGGATGTGTTCTTATTTACTGCTTAAACATTTACAAATCTCATTTCAGTGGTGCACCATCGGAGCTACGTAAATCAGATTTAAAAAACTTGGTTCAAATTTGAAATAACTTACAAATTGTAAATTTTCACTTGTTTTAATAATTTTGTAAAAACTTCTAAAGTTTTAGGTTGTAAAATATTTTATGTAATTTAATTTTTTTTACTTTTAATATCACTAGAATCCGACATAAACGTAATATAATTAATACTCCACATAAGTGAACTGAAAAAATTGTTGATATAAAATGATATATATTAAGTGAGTTTAGTTTAATTTAAGTATTATAAACTTGCTATGAAGAGGTTAAAAGATTCTTGGTGACTTTGTCAACCAATAGAAATCTACAATCTCGGCCTACTAGTTAGAAAATATTTTCAAAAATATTATTTTTGTTAAAATATTAAAATATTATTTAAATAATTTTAATATTATTAATATTATTAATTATTATTATTAATATTATTATTAATTATTTTTTATAATTATAATATTATTTAAATATGAAAATATTATTTTTTTGTTAGAAAATATTATTCAAAACATTTGCATGACATAAAGTACAGAAGAAAACATATACACTTCTTGGTGGAACTTTTTTGTTAGTACATCTGCTAACTTCCATGTAAATTTTAGGTTATATTTAAACTTGCTGCACCATGGTTTCACCAAGACGTGTATATGTTTTCTACCGTATTTTTGGGTCATGTAAATGTTTTAAATAGTCAATATTTTTTGCATTGAGAAAGTCTACTCAAGAGAGACGGCAAATGTAGCTTTAGCCTAGTACCAAATTTACTGTTGATAGAGTTTCGACTCTGAAACCTAAGTCTTTAAAATTGAGAAAATATATATCATAAGGAAAGCCTAGCATAATACAGTATGAAGTATCATAGACATATCAAAAAAGTATATTCTACAAGTTTAATAACAATTTTCAAATGTGCTCACTGTTTTTTTCTTTTTATTTATTATATCAGATACAAACAAAAACGTAAAGAATAAAGGATTAGAAAATAAAAATACATTAAAATAATTAATCTAGAATTGTTTTATCACACTCAAAACTCATTATAATGTTTTTGATATTTTAGAACGTTTAAATATATCATCCAACTCAAACACCAACGATGGTATTTAGAGTAATAAGTAAGTTTGGTAGAGCACATAGATCCTTAATATGTGTCATATAAAATGAAAGTAACTGAATTCAAATTCAAATCAATTTCCTATTGTATAGTCGAGCACGACTATGCTACGAATGAATTGAAAAGCAAGACTTGTGGAGTTTCTTCATTCTGATAATGTGAATACAGAGACTATATTTGTAGGCATTCAGCAATAGGCTTATTACTGATAATCGTTTCTCTTAATCATTTTATATTACTTTCCAACTCAATCATGTCTATGTTAATAATCGTAAACGACTAATTATTGTTTTCCTTAATAATGAATAGTAAACACATGCTTTAGAAAGCATTTGAGTGGTTTTTCGATTAGAAATGGAATAAAAACCTACATAAAAAGCATATGTTTTTAGTCTATAGTCAATATTTACTCTCATTGAAGTATACAAAATTTATAACCGTCAGTTGGTTTTTGGTACATAGTAACAAATACACAACAAGGAGTATGATTTAAAACTAAATCTATTTGAAATTATAGAATAATCAATATAATCAGGTGTTCTATTGATTTACAGTATAGAGGGGGCCCATTAGAAATGATCCTGCAGGACACAAAAAGTTAACCTGTAAAGCTACGTTTACACCTGAGAGTATTTCACTCACCGATAGTTAGTTAGTTACTCTCATGAAAATATCAGACAGTTGGTGATAGTACTCGCAGAAAACTGTCTGGGATTAACTACGGTATCTTGGAAAATTCGTTGGTTGTGTAAACACCTCTGCAAGTAATTCCTGAGAGAACGAAACTCTCAGAGAGTGAATAACTCTCACGTGCAAACCTAGCTTAAATTTGTATTGCTTTTAACCTGCATATATCACTAATGATACTTAGGGATTCGATGTTTATAATACCTAGAGCTTCATAAACTATGCATGCTGTTAAAAATAAAGTAAAACCGAACATCGTGTGTGAGTAAAAGTAAAGTAAAACGACATTAAAATAATACGGTAATACGTTTTATCTTTAAAATAATTAAATTGATGTACTATAAAAACCAAGAAATTTATTTAGGACCTTCTATTCTTCAATTTCAGTTAGTTACATAAAGCTATGACTCAAATAATCTCATAAACGTATGACCTTAAATAGGTATATATATAAGTATTAAGGGGATCCGCCTCCTCCAAAAGTCAATTTTGTGAATTTTTGGTGATTTTTTGTTTTTGGTTCCAATAAATTGTACATATTCTCAGTAGTGTGTCTGCAAAATATCAAGCCATTCCGAGCATTATTTTTAAAATTTTTTGATGTTTTTATAGAACCGCGCGCTTCGCGAAAAGTTGGTATTTTGGGAAGCTAAACAGATCTTGACTCTTATAAATTTCATTTTCCATATTTGTTTATCAGGAATTTATTAATAAAATAAGTGTATTTTATAAAAAGGCATATTTTATAAAAATTATTTTATAAAAATTATTTTATAAAAAAATATTTTATTTTATAATATATTTTTTAATTATAAAATTTTTTTTAATAAAAATATTTAATATTTTTAATATATTTAATAAAATATAATATATTTAAATTTAAAAAAAAATTATATATAAATTTTATATATTTTATTTTATATAAAATTAATTTATACATAAATTTTTAATATATTTAAAAAATATTTAATAAAATAATATTTTTTAATATTTTATTTTATAAAAGTATATTTTATAAAGAAAGTAAGTGTATTTTATAAAAAGTGTATAAATAGGTAAAATAATTGTATTTTGTAAATAAAAACTTTAAACGCAAATTTCCGCAAACTAATTTTTCCATGTTTTACTACATACAAGTTTGAATAACTTTTGAACCAGACTAAATATAGTCTTGAAATTTTTACCACTTCATCTTGATAATATTTATAAACATTTCACGCATGGAAACCCCCCCTAAAAGCAAAAATAATTTTTTTATTAATTTAAGAATTTTTTTGAAACTTTTAAAAAACAGTTTTTTTCTAACGGTTGGGTAATTTTTGTATATGAGCTGGAATAGTTTCCATGCGTCAAAAGTTTCTTTATTTCACGCAGAATAAAACAAACAAATTATTTGTATTAGTTGAAAAATAAAAAAGTTATTCAAAATCTAATATATCGCGAAAATCACTAAAAAACAGAAAAATTGCTTTTTTTGGCAAAAAATAAACTATCTAGTTTATAGTGTATAAAGGTAAAAAAAAGTATATGATTGTAATATTATCAAAAACGTTTAAAAAAATTGCTGTAGGAGGCGGAACTCCTTAACTTAACTGTGATTTTTAGTTTTAGGAATCTTCAAAAATGCTGTGGTAGTTTTAATGAATTAAATTGAAAACTTTTTATTAACCACTTGAATCAGTACAATGTTTTCCACACGTATATATTTTTTATTTACTACAGTTTAAGGATCTTAAAATTTTCTAATGTAAAACCTATGAAGTAAGTGAGGTGCAACGTTGTTTATACTTGGACCCAAACACCTTATAAATTTATGAAAACTGAACAATCATTCTATTCTTGTAGGTGAGATGTAGCTACCTGAGATGTACTATATATATATACCATACTACATATCTCGTATATACGATATATTTATATGATATACGTAAGATGTATGTACTGTACACACGATGTTAGTAGTTTTGGTTTCTTACATCATAACAGTTATAGGTTTACATTTGAAATACAAACCTCCACTTTGTCCGAGCTCTGCAGTTTAAGGCCCACCACCAGGATTCGAGGGCATAACAGGACGATCGACGGCTAAAGTGTGTCAAATGGTTCGTAAGAGAGAACGCCGTAAGGTTACGCCTCAACTCCCACAGCCAAGGAGAAGTACTTGCCGATCTCGTGGGAAGTATTGTAAATTTTTACTAATGATAGTTTGATTTTTTTGTAATAAACTTAATACAAAATCAATAACCCTTAAGTAATTATGTACTTACTTAAGGTTAAAGTATTGCTTATAATGACAGTTATACGTAATGTTTCTAATGGAAGCATGCAACAAAATAGTTTTCAGTCCAAGATATATAGAGATTCGGTAGTGAAGCTGAAGACTAATGGGTTCTACATCGGCTGTTAATAGTTGGGGATGAATCATTAAAATTAAATAAGTAATTATTTGAAAACCAAAACATAGTATACTGTATATAGTTTATCTGGAATAAAACTACATTAGTTATCCGTCCCACATAGTAAGGCCTAAAAGCTGAACATATTGCCCTCAAAGCGGTTCAGTGCGTCTGACAAATTAAGCTCCCCCTAATTGATATATGAACGTAAATATCTTCCATGTCGAGAGGGTGATTAATTAATACGTGGCGTATGAGTAATTAATTTATAAATTTTACTATAGAACATCTATAAATTCAATATATTAAGGTAAAAAACACCTTTCGGCAGTTCGTCTGAGACTTCTACTGGGCAGATTTACATGGAGGTTCTACCAGACTAAGAGGTTTCGGTCCTATATTAGTAGGTTTAATTTGTATTTCGAAAATACGTCCGTTAAATTGGTAAAAGATTAAAAAGAAACTTTTCTTATTGAAATCTAACATGGGAAAATGTCAACTTTTTAAATCCCTTGTACAGTTTGTCTGAAAATTCCACTGGACCGATTTTCACGCAGTTTGAACCAAATAAGAGGTAAACTCTTCTAACTAGCAGGTTTTATTTATATTAAAGTTATTTTACTTTCATATTACAATAATCTAAATTTCCAATCCTTCCCAATCAACTTATTTTACAAGTTTTCAATTAGCTGATTGAAAACCAAATACCTCGAGTTGGTAAACGAAACTCGCAACAAAACACGATTTATTTGGTGTAAAAACAGAAGAAGAGCATACGCTCAAGAAGAATTTGGCTATTATGGCCAGTACCTAAAACGTATACAATTATCGTGTATTATCCTTTCAATATTAGAAAATAATACAAATTTGCACTATTAAAAACATACAGATTTATAGTTAATGGATCAAGAAGTAAAAAGGATTTGATTGTTAAACTGTGAAGTACTATTGGACCTTTAACTTAATCACGTAAAACAGCGCATGTATTTGGAAGGATGTAGAAATACTAAGGTTGGATACTATTATGTTAATTCATCATGTATATGTTCATTTTAATTTTATTTTTACAAGAAATACAAAACCCTGGTCAAAATTCAACCAAAATATCAGTTGATCTGGACCCAATTAGTTAAAAAAATAACTAAAACATCTATGTCCTTCCTTATTTGTATAATGATTCAATCAATGAATGACGCTTCCAAGATTAAAATTGAAACTTTAAAAGCCTGTAAGGCGTAGCCCTGGGGGCTGATGTGAATTACAATAGGTTTCTTCTCTTTTACCTTTCTTACGGTATGTGCGAATTTTTTATACTCATAATTGGAAATGAAAAACCATTTAAAAACGAAAAACGTTCAAAATATCAATTTCAAGTATTTTATTCGGACAATTGCCGAAGCAAAATACTAGACCGTGGAGTGGTTAATTTTAAGTGTGCAAAAGCCGAAATAAACACTTTATTCTTCTGTTGAGTAAAACTACGATACCCACAACGCGACGGGGGTAAATTTGACTACCCATGTCGCGGTGTGGGTATGTAGTTTGCGCAAACGCTGAATAGCCTGCATTACACAGCTTCTAAAAGGAATTTGTAATAAGTAAGTAAAATAATCACAGATTTTGGGTTTAAAACTATTTTTAAGAACACCAAATTAAATATCATAATTACTTTATAGTTATAAAAATATCTAAATTTATTTCAATTTCTGAAAAAATGTGCATAAAAGTGACGTACATATATGATTATATAAAGGAAAAAGTATACCAAAAAATGAGTTAATTTTAATCAGCTCTTAAATAGTTGTTAAATTATTCTTACTAGAGATCACCCAGTCGACGAAATTCGACCACAATTTCAGTTTATCTGGACCCATTTAGTGTATAAAGTATTTAAACCCTAAAGCATCTGTTTTCCTGATTAGCAGGAATTTGTTTATTGCACGAGCTGTCTAATGATTCAATCAATTAACCTTCTTCCATAAAGGCCGGCGCACACAGCAACAGGCGCACGTATGCAGTCGGACAGAGCTAAAGTCCCTCCCCATGTAATTAAATGTTACAATGCACACGGACGTCCGTCTGTCTGAGCGTCTAAGAGACGGACGTCTGTGTGCGTTGCAACAATTAATAATCTGGGGAGGGATTGTTGCTGTGTGCACCGGAATTAAGATTAACATTGAAACTTTGAAAGCCTGTGGGGCATAGCCCCGGGTGCTGATGAGAATTAAAATAGGATTCTGTTCATCTACAAGACACTACCTCTCTAACGCTATGCGTAGATTTCTCCTACAATGCATACGAGATGAGAAAAAAAGGAGGAAAAGAAACATGCTTGCCTATTAATATACAGGGTGTTTCAGAACTCCCTACCAATATTTTAGGGCATTGTTCCTGGGTTAAAAACATATCTAAATATCATATTTAATTTGTTCGGAAGTCTTAAGTTACTCACACAGCCGCCATTTTGTTTTTTACACATAATAATTTTTATTTCCGTAACGGATGGTTGTATTCAGATCATATTTGGTATAAATCTTTATCATACCAATGTACATTCCCAAGAAAAAAATTAATTTTTTCCATTGTATATTTTCAAAATGGCAGCCATTTTAAATTTTCAAACTCAAATATCTCAAAATCGGTAAATTTTATAAAAATTTTACAAGACACAAAAAAGTTGCCAAATTAAATTACCTAACCACTAGTGCCAAGTTTGTAAGGATCTGACAACAAACAACGAAGTTATTGCGATTTTTCTTCATAAAAACGCGGATTTTGCTTTGAATTTAATGCAAACAAGGCCATTTTAACAGCAAAATCAATGTTTTTATGAAGAAAAATCGCAATAACTCCGTTATTTGTTGTTAGATCCTTACAAACTTGGCACCATTAGTTAGTTAATTTAATTTGGCAACTTTTTTGTGTCTTGTAAAATTTTTAGGAAATTTTCTGATTTTGAGATATTTGAGTTTGAAAATTTAAAATGGCTGCCATTTTGAAAATATACAATGGAAAAAAATAATTTTTTCCTTGGGAATGTACATTGGTATGATAAAGATTTATACCAAATATGATCTGAATACAACCATCCGTTACGGAAATAAAATTATTATGTGTAAAAAACAAAATGGCGGCTGTGTGAGTAACTTAAGACTTTCGGACAATTTAAATATGATATTTAGATATGTTTTTAACCCAGGAACAATGCCCTAAAATATTGGTAGGGAGTTCTGAAACACCCTGTATAGAAGACTAGCTCTTTCCCGCGGCTTCGCTCACGCTACTCGCCATCAGGTTTAGCTAGTTCACTACGCTCACTCGCCACCACGCTCGCCCGTCGTCACGATCACCCACAGCTCGGTTTAGCTCGTTCGCCCACAGTCATGTTTAGCTCGATCGCTACGCTCACTTGTCATCATGCTCACCTAATGTATAAAAAATCGCTTGAGTCTAAAATTCAAAATGTTCATTGAATTTGTTTCTTAGCAAACAATACAAAAAAATAAAATATATTTTCTGATGTTTTTACAAAACTTTTTTTGTTTTTCTTAAAAAAAATATATGTATATATTTTTAGTAAAAAGTATCCTATGTTACTTTTGATACCTCACAGAATATGTGTACAAAGTTTCATGATGAGTCGTCTAGTAGTTTTTGCGTGAAAGCCTAACAAATATCGACGCTTTCACATATATAATATTAATAAGGATTCCAAACATAACTGCAAAAAACAACAGCATATTAAAATAAGTTAAACCTCAAGTTAAAACTTTCACACTGAACGACTAAGTAGCGTATCGCGACAGCGCATCAACAGTGACTCTGATTTTATTGCTAGGAGAAGTGGGTGGAGATGTTAACATGTCCGCATTTTGGTAATTTTAAGTGCGCAAAGTCGAAATAAACACATTCTTCGGTGGTTGAGTAGGTACCGAACCTAAACCTGAGACCTAGACGGCGAGTAGAGTGATCGAAGCCGCGGGAAAAAGCTAGTCTTCTATATATTAATAGGCAAGCAGGTTTATTTTCCTCTTTTATCCACGATACAAACACCGGGGAGTAGGTAAATTTGATTGCTCCCGTCGTAGTGTGGGTAAGACCTGTACGTCTGGCCCATGAGAAATGCTCTTCGGCTTTTGCGCAATGTACAAATACCCACACCACGACGGGAGCAATCAAATTTACCTACTCCCCGGTGTTTGTATTTTTAACACGCTTGCCTATTTAAAAATATATAGAAGACTAGCTTTTTCCCGCGGCTTCGATCACTCTACTCGCCGTCTAGGTCTCAGGTTTAGGTTCGGTACCTACTCAACGACCGAAGAATGTATTTATTTCGGCTTTACGCACTTAAAATCACCAAAATGTGGTCTATGTATTTTGCTTCGGTCACTGTTCGAATAAAATGCTCACTCCGCGATGTGGGTATTCCGCTTTGTCCACGTTGCGGAGTTGGTAAACACTTCAGACATTGCCTGAATGCGGCAATTAAGCGTAGGTAACATATACAGTGATTTTTAAACATAACAAATTAAGTAAAACTACAAATGTACAGACAGACATAAAACTAGATGCCATAGACACTGAGTATTAGAGGCATAAATAGAAAAATGGTTCCAATGAGTTCAAGGAGATTCTGAATATGATCATACCAATTATCTTCGTATATGTATTACGAGTTAGGTACATTATGTGTGTGAGTCGCATTAGCAGATCGTTTTAATCATGAAGATCAGAGCCCCTTGATTACTACGGTATCTAACGCAGTGTGGGTGGCGGTGGCGCTAAGTGGCTACTATAGCCACAATCAGCAACGGCCAGCGCCGGAATTTGATTACTCGCTCCATTAGAAGCTACTCACGTGGCCAGTTATATCACGGGTTTAATGTAAATTTTACCAACCGTAACTCTATCTAAAGATTCTTTAACAAATGTTATAAAGCATGCTATGTTGGATTTAAACATAACAATGTGCTCTTCAACTCAATGTGCTCATACAAGTACAATGAAGAAAACCATCATATTTATTTAAAGATCAATGCTGATCCATATGCATCTACTTTTTTTAACAAGACATTATTTCTCTTTACTTCGTTTAACTTTTACCTCGTACGTACATACAAATAAGCTAATTTGAGTTATTTTATGAAAGTATCAAACTAATATGTGAAGTAGACTTAATTCTTACTTAAAATACAATATACTGTGAAAGATGACACTAAAACACTTCTTTAGGTTTAACAAAGTAATTAAAACGGAAGTTCCATAATTTCTCTTTTTTTTATAATTCTAAATTGTATTTATTACTGTACATCATGTATTATAAACATTGGATCACTATGGAACTTTGGAAGTTCAACTTGCAGGGTGAAGTAATTAATATATTTGAATGAAAGGCTCGCTGCATTCTCCAGTTGACTTCAATCTCACTGTATGCAATCCCCACACTCTCCTTATGAGAACGCAGTCCTTTATGGATGTGTGCTGTTTGTAGGTGTAAATAAATAATACTCCTTATAGGAAAACTGCTATCTATAAGTATAATCACAATACATAGTTAAATATACTATGAAACAATTAAATTTCTTATAAATTCAATAATAATCACAAATAAATATGTTGCAATAAGAACAAATAATGAAATTACAAGTAACATCTTAAAAAATTAAATTATTGAACAAAATAAAAACTCGTTACGTAATTAGGTCCTTTAACGTACAGATTTCACTTTAAAACACAAGTTATAGGCCAACGAGAGCTCGACATTTAAAGAAAGAAGTGTTGTAAAAAAATAATTTATTCTCACCCTATTGCAAACACACTTTGGTTTTAATTCAATCAAGATAAAATTGGACAATTGAAATAGGAAAGAACTATTAGCAGGATAAAGTAAACACCTACTGTCAAAATTGTTATTCCAAGAAAACAAATTTTGACACGCTTTAACATGTAGGCATTGCAGAAGTAATAAAGGTAAGGCCCCAGGGCTTTCTTTAAATTGTGCCTTTCCAAGAATCGCATAAATACAGTCCTATCACAACTCACTTTTTTTGTCTCAAGGCATAAAAAATCTTTTTAAATTATGTATTACAGTAATTAAAATTTACTTTACTTATAAATAGATCTTATAAAATTTGAATTCACATGCCTATGATAATAATTTAATACTGTACGATAAATATGTGTTTTACAGATATATTTACAAAATAATAATAATAACAATAAGTACTTGAGAAAATAAAAAGATTAAAAGTTATTGCTTCAATCACTAAAGCGAGCAAAAGGACGAGACTTAATTTATAAAGGTTAAAAATTTTTATATAAACAGTGTATACTGTTTGATTATGTCACTCATATAATTCATATATTTCTTTGGGGGTTGGGAGATTATTTAAATCGGTCTAGGTCTAACCTAAGAAGATGCATTTTTCATACTAGAAAATGTAAAAAAGAGAAAAAAAAACTGGTGTCATGGATTTTTGTGATACATACTTGAAACCACTGTTGCATGGTTTTAAGATGTGTATCTGATGAATAATGACAGGGTAAACGGCGAGTTCAGATATTAGAGCTAGAGTTAGTGTAATATGTTTTAATCACACAAACATAATAGCTGCAATACTATTATATAATTAAAATTGAAACTGCTACCAAGTAAGATCACATATTTTGATGGTAAAGGTTAGTCATTAGATACGAGCTACTCCTAAGTAATTGTGGTTTAGCAGTTTGGGATTCATAGCTTGGGTGTGTGATATAAAAAGACTGAGTACATTAACGAGGTGGTCATCGGTCAAGCTGCAGAGTAGAGGCCGTTCCAACTTCGGCGATGATGCCCGTTTTAATTGTTTATGTGTGTTTGATGAGTTTACTCTCCGAATCTGAAGAGCAATGTAACCAAAAACAAAAAATCGATATAGATTTCTAAAATATATATTTAAAAAAATGGTTTTATTAAATAAAAAAAAATTGTCACTATCATACATTTTTATAAACTTTATTTTTCAGTCACTTTTATTTACCTAATCATTTTTTTTTTTTTACTTTTAAAAATTTATCAAACAATATTAATAATCATGATTGCTACTGTAACAGATTTTTACTGAGGATAATTTTACATTTTTTAATAAAATATTTTAAATTATAAAATGTTGACTCAGACTTGTTTAGTTTTTATTTTAACTCTTATTCAAAGAGGTTCTTACGATTTCAAGAAGGCCATTTACAGAGTGCAATACGTAGAAAATATATTTATCATTCATACATAAATAAATATAATATATATACATATATTATACATACATACATCCATAAATATATATATATATATATGTATGTGTGTGTGTGTGTGTGTGTGTGTTGACAGGTTCCGCCATATTTGTGGGGCCATACACATGGCCCCACAAACATTTATTTTTTTAATTTTAATCTAAAATTCTACTTTTTATGGTCGCAAAAGTCAATAATCGTTATTTTAGGTTAGGATAGGTTAAGTTAGGTTTGGTTAGGTTAGGTTAGGTTAGGTTAGTTTAGGTTAAGTTAGGTTAGATTTTTTTGTATGGCCCCACAATACATAATGGCCCAACAATACCTGTCAAATGCACATACATGGCCCCACAAATAGATGTGTAATTGCAAGGCCCCACAAATATAGGCGAACAAGTTTGTGTGTGTGTGTGTGTGTGTGTGTGTGTGTGTGTGTGTGTGTGTGTGTGTGTGTGTGTGTGTGTGTGTGTGTGTGTGTGTGTGTGTGTGTGAGTGTGTATTTATAGAAATATTTTTAAATAGTATATTCATAAAAGTGACACTCATAAAAAGTAACCTATGCGTATATATATTTAAATAAAGTTGCGAAGTTTACCATTTTAAAACTATAAAGTAATCATATACAAATATCAAGTAATTTTAAAAAAATTTTGGCAACTTTGTGTCGTTTCATTGATTCCATTTATTTAATTAATGCTGTAATTTCACTCAGATTTTCAAATGGATCACGGAAAACTAATATCAGATAAGTTTAACCTCAGACGAGATTTAATAATGAAATCCTCCCTCTTCGAACGGCCTCATTGTATTCCATGTAATTTCCAATCTCGAATCTTAATCAAGGAGCTGTGGTGAATCTTTGTGTTTGCTGTGAGCTTCCTTTAGATCCGTCCATAGTTAGATAACTTAATAGTAAAATTTGATTAAACAACAATTAGCTGTGACATTTTATACGTCATTTATTAAAGTTTACTTTTAACAGTAATCCCAGGTAATTAATTAAACAAATAATTAATTTATATCCTAATTACAATACGAGTAATTATTAAACATATGTATGCATAATTTTTATGAAGGCTGTTAGTGAACTCCTTACCAAAACATTTAGACTTTTTACTTGGGTCAAGACTAAAAAAACCATATTAATATTTGCCTAAAATCCATCGCTAAGCCGCTAGCCAACATTTTGTTTTATTCATATAATAGTTCTTATTTCCGTAACGGATGGTTGTATTCAGTTCATATTTGGTATGAATCTTTGTCATACTAATGTACATTTTTAAGAATAAAATTTTTTTGCTCTGTATGTTCTTAAAGTGGTTCTATTTTAAATTTCCAAACTCAAATATCTCAAAATCAATAAATGTTATAAACATTTTACTTGATACAACAAGAGAGCAAATTAAAGCAAATTAAAGCAAATTAAACTATTTATTTTCCAACCCTGAAAAATCAAGTATCTTTGAATAAAAATAACAAACAGATACTATAAAGAGTTCTTTACGGTTCAAAATATTACACGGGATTCCATATAGATCGGGGTTTTATCTGAAAAATGTTGTTGTAGACATGTTTTTAAATATAAATATTGCAGTTATTGGATTCTCACTTATTATACACCATTTTATTCTTAAAATGATGCAAAATAAGAAAGTGAAATAAAACAAAATTCCATAAAAATTTTATTTTTGAGGGTATGTAATAGACCTAATTATATGTTATACGAAGTATTCCTGGAAGTAACTTAATTCTTAGCTGGCACATAAAAAAATAGACATTTAAACAAATAGGTGTTTACTAGACCTAATAGAGGTAAGCTAAACGTTAGTAATCTTGTTTCCTGTGTAAATTGTAATGAAAACAATACATTTGTTTCATAAAAGTAATAGAAAATAACAAAACAAAATAGACAGGAAACTAATTAATGCAATCCAACCAAACAAAATTTAGTTCTTAATGATCTCTAAGATGAGAGCCTCAGTTAACAGAACAAAGATAGCAAAAGATCCTAAATTAGAAAGTCGGTTGATTTTATTTTAACGTTGTTATTTTTTAATTATCCTTCTGTTACATGGCTGAGCCAACAGTTCAAACCGTTTAAACCTTTTGTTGCAAGTTTACTTCAAAAATATTTAACGTTGACGCACCATAAAAAATAAATGTTTATTAAAAAATTGAACCCATCAAATGTATTTTTGTTATTCTTATAAAAGTAAAATTCTGTATTAAAACATAATAAATAAAAAGATTCTCAAAACTTATCCTCTCAACCATTATTTAAATTTCTATATATCGCTTTAGTTAGTAGGAATTATTTTAATTTTTAAATGGATTAAATGAACACGATACAATTTAAATCATACATGTTGAGTTTTATTGTCTTTGTTTGTTTTTTCTTTTAACAATAAAGTTTTGTCAAAGTCTTAAGGAAATTTTTAAATTTTGTTTTTCAGGATTTCAAATCAAAACTACAACTATCATGGAGAAGTCTAAATTAATTCTTTGAAAACACAAGATGCAAAACATGATTTTCGAAGACAGACTAATTTAGTTTTTATGAAAGTTCTAATTAACTTATATGTTGCGAATTATAATATTCATAAAAACTAAACTCCCCATCAACTTAACAATAAAAATAAATTAACTTATTTCTGACTTAAACCAATTTTCAGGGAAGATAAAATTGGAGGAAAAGTTGATCATAAATAAATTTCTCACGTTCATGGCATTATTATTATTATTATTATTATTTTTTTTTGCTGGAAAGGTCGTTTACCAGGTTGACGGTAACGATCCTCATTTTATGATCCAGATAATTTTATTATTCGTTTACTGTCTTAGCACTTATATTTGTAGTTACGAGAGTTTTATTTGAATTTAAACTGCAGATCGATTGACTTCCTTCATTGTTATTATTGATTTAAAATAGTTAGGATGAAAGCTTATTTTCTGTTGTAATTGTATTCATTGTTCAATTTATTTTGTCAAAAAAAGTAATTTTAGGTATTAAAAGATTGCAAAAGCAAATGTATCTTACAATTTTTTAGTACAAACAGTTAAATGTCCATATATTCCAAATCTTTTAGTGCCAGACTTGTCTGCAGAATTATCCTTTAAATGTTGTAAATACAATATCTTTATTTCACACACTACACAAAGTAATAAAATTATTGATTTGGCTATTTTTGTAAATGTAGCCGTCATACTTATGAATGATATTATCCTTTTTAAACAATTAAGTGCAACATTTTCATATGGTATTTTATTTCATTTTAACTCTCAGTTTAACTTGGTTATTCTGTATATTTCTTGAAATGTACAATGGTTAAACCTCAGCCATATACTTTTAAGATACCATACTGTAATGTTTTAACATTGTAACCTTTTGTCTATTTAACTTACTAAGATAATTAAGCTTTGTGCTTAAGTGTTCGGTGCCTGAAAAATCACTCTTAACACGACCTTCATTATTTTAAAGGTCAACTTTTAGGCAAGATTCTTTTTTTAAATTTTCAATTAAAATATTTTGCCTTGTATGATCAAAGTCAATAAATTATTAAAAAAAAGGCTTGGAAGTGTAGTAATAATTGTATGACCAAAGTAATTATTTAATCTATTTCGTTGTGAATTGTCCTAAATTTAACTAAAGTACAACATTTGAAAAAGATGACTAATACGAACTAAAGATGACTAAGTTTACAAAATTATAACGTTTTCATTTACAACAATATTTAAATAATGTTTTAAAACAAT
This sequence comes from Neoaliturus tenellus, assembly GCA_030545055.2. Classification (NCBI taxonomy): domain Eukaryota; kingdom Metazoa; phylum Arthropoda; class Insecta; order Hemiptera; family Cicadellidae; genus Neoaliturus; species Neoaliturus tenellus. The sequence goes on along the minus strand of CM061533.1, from coordinate 170,246,384 downwards.
ATTTAAACAATATTTAAAATATTTTGTAATTTTAAAAGGTTTTTTATATACTCCTGGTTTGTCTGTAAATTATATATAATTTTATCATACATAAAATAATGCAAATTTTTTTAATTTTGATAAAATATTGTTCTAACAATCTTTATAAGATTCAATCAAGTTTAACTGTTTGAACATTTAGATTTGTAAAAAATTCTTATTTTTTTAGGTAGGTATACAAAACTACAAATTTAAATTAAAGAAAGACTTTAAAGTAGTTCATACGATGTTATAACTGTTTTAAAGAGAAAGTCCGTCCTTGTATTTACGAGATACTTTAATGTAAATAAAGCAATGCATGTTTCCACGAGTATTTTTTTCATGTTTTGGGTGATAAATTTATAAAACAATCAAATTAATTTAACACGGATTACATTTCAATGCAAAACTGGATTGCTTTAGAGACAGGAGTAAATTATCCCAGTATCTTAACACAAAACACTAGGGTGTCGGTGTACCAAGTGATTGATGAATAGAATTTGGAATCACTTAGAGATCTTCTCCGGGAACAATTATTCATTCTAGATTTATATTAACGTAAACGAAGATGAGTGACTTTTGTCAAAATCTTTTTGAATTGTTGACTTTTATTGAATAAAAAAATCTGTTGATAATCCAAGTTTAACATTAAATCTTTGAAAATTGATATAGTTTGTTGATACAAACAAACTATATCAAGTCAACCTTTGGACAGTTTTATTCATGTTGATAATAATCTAACAGCTATGTAAAATCGTTGTTGTTATTTTTAATCTCGACTTAAAATTATGCTAAACAAAAGTTCACTGATCTGTCTTGTCAGGTTTGTATAGCCCATATATTTTATGAAGCGCTGTCACTAAGGGCGTTTCCACACTGTCGAGTGCCCAGTAGTCTTGTTAAATAAATATCGTTAAAAGTTAAATATTCCATTTTTCAGTCTTGTTTAGTCCTATGAAGTTTTTAGTGCGTAGAGTCGTTTTTAGGGGAGTCCCACACTCTCGAGATAAGGCCGGCCACTTGCGTGCGTAATTGCATTTTTCTTGCCCTCCCTAAAAAAAAAAAAAAAAAAAAAAAAAAAAAAATTGTTATAAAAACAAAATGGTGGGTAGCTTCCTAATGAAAAATTTTAGGGCAAATTATTATAGGAACTTTTTATTTGATTTGGGCAGTAAAATCCTGAGTTCTTGGAACTTTTTTTCTGAACACGATGTATAATGGTAGTACAAATATTTGGTAATTAAAACGATGTCTGATATACTAGCCGTTAGGATACGAGATGTTCAATTACATTTTTTTCAACATGTGATTATCCATTCATATTGCATACCCTAAAAGACAGGCCTATTGAAGTCCTAAAACAACCTCTGCGGATAGCCTCACAGTTGATAGACACAAACTTCTTCATCAATACCTGGTGAACTTCCTCCTGGGACTCTGGAAAGACTGTGACTCCGGAATGACTCTGGAAAGATTGGAACAACTTTGATAAATGGTATGGAGTTTCCTCGGATGCAGTTGCCTTTATTCAATAGTTTTCGCACGAAATTGGAACGTTGTAATTATTGAAAAAAACAAATAGAGAATGACACAAGAGCATTCATTTTATTGCAGAGCGGAGTATCAAACTTTGGATCACATGACTTTGAATATTTTCTTTTTAGATTTATAATAACTTTACTTTCCTATGGACTGTTCCCATTATTGATACTAAATTTTTGATACAGTGCCCACTGAGAGCGTTCCCCGAAAGGCTCATCAGTCAGCATAGTGTATACCAAATAATAATATAAACTAGGCCTATGAACTAAAAATTTTGTTATATTAACATATTAATTAATTGTATTATATTAATAATACAAATATTAATTAATTAATAAATTAAGTAAACGTTATATTACAAAATTGTTGAACTAATGTCCGAATTATGTGTCAGTGGGCCATGTTGTTAACATTTATCGTGGCACTAGGTTTGACGAGTGGCAGTGTGGGCAGTGTAGTCTTCCTTTAAAATTTACAACATCCTATTACGCTGTATATTTACTAACAATGACACCAGCGTATAAACTGCCACTGTGATAAAATGTTTACCAAGCTCCTGGATGTTTGCCAGTCGGAGCCCGACATCTAGTGTAGCTCTGGATCACTCGGTGAAAGAAATTGGTTCTAAACCTGTTGAATATGGTATTGCACCCAGGTTATACTTTACCCATCAGGCATGCCTAACATTATATTTAATTGTAAATTGCAAAAAAATAACTTAAAATACATTTTTTAAATTGTTTTTAAATTATAAAAAAATAAAAACGCCCCGCTTTGGCCTAAAAGCAATTTTCTTGTGGTATTTTAATTTTTAGTTTGTTTTGAACAAAATGTAATATAATTTGTATTGTTTGTGTATGAGACAAATTGTATACGTTTTACACAGAGGTTTTTCTCCAAGAGTGATTAATTTCAAAAATTACCTCATTCATCCCATTTGCAAAATTATCCTATTTTGCATTTGATTGACAAAGAATGTTAATTTTTGTACAAATAAAATCAAATAAATTGTTTCATATGAAAACTAGCAGTTTTATAAAGATATAGTAGCACACGTTACAAGACTGTTTAACACATTAGATCTTTTAAGAAAATAATTTTTAGTAACACATTATGATTCTATAATATAGCCACAGTTATACAAAAAATTGACATGGGATGCATATTATTTATCCCCATCACTTTTAACCCTTGTAATATGAAATTGGGTGAAAGAATTTAAGATTATGGCCAAACAATATTGTTGAACAATTAAAAAACATTTATACACTACATTTCCTTACAAATACTTAAATTCTATTTTTTAGGAGACTGCGAAACCTTTTAAATTTTACTGTTTAGAGGAAAGGAGAGAAAGAAGGCAAGTACAATTCAACGTTTTTGTTGTTCTTTGTGGTCAACTCTTATTAAATCATACGAGTACAGGATACGATGACCTAGTTAGGATACATAACAATGCTGCTTCTCAGCGAAAAACTGACTAATATAATATTTTATAAATGTGTGAACTTTAACTAAATCAAAAAATACAGGTGATTTAATTCGATTTAACCCCTGTTTTTATATTAAAATGTTTATTATATATTACTAGTGTTATTTTTACTAAAACTTCCGCGTTTTAGCGAATTTCAATATGGGGAATGCGCTATTACGGTAGTAGCCATGGTAAGACCTAAGCCCGGGACCACTTTCCTTTTTCATTTTGAGGTCCCCAGAAGCCAAAAACACCATTCCTTCATTTTCATATGTATATATATATATATATATATATATACCATTCCTCAAGCGATACCTCCACTTCAGAATTCCTTAGTTGTTGCCTCCATGTTCAAGGCTTAATATCTCGACAAGGAATAAAAATATATTCCTCTTGCGATTTGAGTATATATTCAAAATAATTAAATCAACAGTTATATTCATATATATACTAATATATTGTTGTAATTATTCACTTGACAATTAATTAGATAATGCCTCCGGGAGGTCATAACTAAGGGTATGCAAAAAACATTTTATGCTTATCATCAATACGTGCCTCCGGAGGTTGTAATGAATGATTGGTGTGTTGAACTGAACATATACATCATGAAGTAATGCATCCAGGTGAGTATATTATGAGTACTTGCCTCCGGAGGTTGTAATACATGATTGGTGTTAACTGAACATATTCAAAATTAAGCAATCATTCGGGTAAATACCTTCACCTATTTCTCAATACTATTTCGGCATGGATTTCAGCGTACTATTCTTACTCCAGCAAAGGCTAATATTTCAAATATCCATATTTTGAATATGTGTTTAAGAAAATAACCATAATGGCATAATTAAATAGAAAAAAAAACAAATGGAGATTTATTTCAACTTTTAATCAAGTTTCATAAGGTAACAGAAAATTAATACTGTAAAACATTTATCCTTGAATGAAAAAACTAGTTTTTTATAGTTTAAATTTATTTACCCCCAATAATACATTTTAACCTCTTTGGTTTTAGGCTTTTTATAATTAGCTGGTTCGCTGGTTGTGATATTATTTTTTTAGTTCTAAATTTAATGCATTGTCTTCATCTATACAGTTTTCAAAAGTAGGCCTAACTATTATATTTCACCCCTTAGGCCTATGGCATAAAGCCTATCTAATTTTGACAAGTTCAACACAATGTAGCCTATTGTAAAACTGATCAATAAATAAATTGAATTGTAAAAAATCTTTTGACAGAAAAATCCAACAGTTTTACTTGACCGATTTAAGTAATTAATGGGTCGTCATGAAGCTCTCTACACATATATTTTCAAAAATGATGAATGATTTTTTTAGATTTATGTTGGAAAAGTGAAATCACATGTTTTATATATAGGAAATGCATTAAAAAGGGGTTTTCATATATTTTTATTTGGAGATAAGTTTGTGCTGCATTTTAAAGAAATGCATAATAGTAATTGGTAGTAAATTTATTATCTTTCAGAATATCACATCGACTTCGGTTGATTAGCTCACCATTTAAAAATTATTTGCAAAAAAATGCAACCTTTGAATTTATAGTGGTTGAAAATACTGAGTTAGAAATATTTTTGTTAGACTTTGTACAACTGGTTCAATTTTATTAATTGATAGGTTGTTGGCAAGCTTCATCCATGTACATTTTTAATTAGATATGGAAGTTAGTTTTCTTTTTAAAGATTTTTGTTGAAATAAAAAAACTTTTCTTTAAAAGATATGATAAAACGGCTTTTTAAGGTTTCTATTAGTTGACAAGTTATAGCTGCCAGTTATCCGTATTTTAAAGAAATGTTTAATAGTAATTTGTAGGAAAAAGTATTCTCTTTCAGACTCCTCATTTATTATTTATTTATTTCCTCATTATTTAAAAGTTATTGTTTGTATAAAAGCTAAGTAGCATCCTACTTTATAACTGAGCAAGAGGTCTTTTGCAAAACTAATCTACAGTTGCACTAGGCCTATTTTATTAATGGATCTATGGAAGGATTTAAGTGTTTGGAGTTTAACTGCGATGTAGAGGTTTTAACAGGATCTTCAGCAGGAGAAATTGTGTTCATGCAAAGGGTTGATTTAGCACTCACAGACACAGATTTGCCATTTGTTTTGTAAAGACTCGATTTTTTTAAAGACTACCGTTTGCTAAGACAATAAATAAAGCACAAGACCAGGCATTAGAGAAAATCGGTGTTTACCTTCCAGCACCAGAATTTAAGCGTATAGTTTACACTAGTATGTAGAATTTGCGTAAGTAGGATATGCAAGTTCATGCAAGCTGTAATTGCATTCAAGTTAGTACTATAATACTTTGTATTTGATTTTCTATCATCTATCTCTATTTGAAAATGGTTTAAAAAAAAATCCTTCTTGAAAGTAAATCAATTTAATTTTGAGGTATTTAACAGGATATAAAGCATATAATATGTAATATTTTGCTAGAGGTAGTTGTATTTAACCACAACGGACTCTGTTCTGTTGCTGGAAAATTTAAACTATTATGTTAAAAGATGAATCCAAAGGAAACTTAACTTTTAGTTTGTTCAAACAAATAAAATACAAAATAATACCATTGACTATTTACACTAACGTGAATAGATTCACAGCCAATGTATTTCGTTTTATACCGAAATTTGGAACGGTCATGTACGCCGCACCAGAGTAGTTGGAGTCGATGTTGTAGTAATTCATCAATTCAGCTGGGTGTACAGTGCTGCAAAAACATTGAATCACAATATGAACACAACCCTCAGTTATAAAAGAACTGAGAAGAAGTTATGAAGACTGGTACGGGTAGTACTGATTTACCTATAATATGTTTCTTCTATTTTAATGTACCACGCGGAAGATCGGGCCACCAGGTAGATCATAATCTAAATATATCCTTAGGCCTATTCAAGTTCCCAAAATTTCCTTGTGCGATGACCCATAGACGTCCAAGGTTTTAATGTTTATATTTTTGAAGGGTGTAAACAATCAAATTCTGTATTGCAATCATGGTAATATGATTTTATTCAAATAGGAGAATTCACTAAAGCACTATATGAGCCAGGGACCTCACTTAGTGGGTACGGTATTTTAATTAGAGATTAAAGGATAAGTGTGATGATTGTGATTTTATTAGCTAAATACAAGATATTTTTATCGCATGCGAATCCACGGCCAACTGCTAGTATTCTTAAATGGGCTATATTTGTTAGCTATGGTCATTACTATAGCTATAGTTCATCACAAAATATTGATAGGTAGTAAGTACAGTTCGTGCATTATATCTGTGAATATACACATTCCATTCAATGCTTTAGCACCAACGCTCACCATCACGGCCAAGACCATGACAGCGCCCAGAATTTCAGCCAATTAAAATATGGTTTGTAAAAACAGGCGATTATATGCTGATTGAAAATGTTGCACTTGCCATTAGCGCTTGTCTGTGTCGTGCTAGTGCACGTTGGTACTTCACTATCCGGATTAACACAATCAACATATGATATTGATAAAAATGTCATAAGACTTGCAGCCGGTATAGTAAACAATGTTTTCAGAAAATTACCCCCTCTCTTGCCTCACACTGCAAGCAGCTGATTTAACCATAGTCGCAGATATAATGCGCCAACTGTACTTCATTTTGGCAGGAAGGTCATTTCCAAGTGCCATCTTGCTTTCAAAATAATTCTTGTGAAATATAAATATGGGGATTTGACCCTTGGTTTCAAACTATGTTTTAACCAGTTAGGAGTAGTGTGTTTTGGTTACTTCTGGACCGGAAGTCGTGCCATCTGCCCGAGCAGCTGCTCGAGCAGATGGCGTCAGATGCTGGGGTGCAGATGGCGAGAGCATATGCCCTGAATTTGAAGTAGAATTGGGCATGAATTAAGAGTTAGTTGAAAAGTAAAATTCAACTGTGTTAACTAAACTCTAAAAGTTGAATAAAAATTAAGAGTAAGATTAAAACTGAAATTCAACAGTTATAACTGGGGGCCTGGAAAGTATGTCAAGGTCATCCAGAGTAAGTTTTAAAAAAGCCTACCCAACTACCACCAGAAATAGTTCAAAGTTGAACTAGTTGGTGATAGTGGGATAATTCATTCGTGCCATGGGAGAGGTGTTTATTGTTTGAAAGTTGGCGATTGAATGAGAAGCGCCGCCTAGGGAGAGGGCTTATAAAATGGCAACCTTCTCCCCACCACCCCTTCCCCCACTCCTTTAGACCAATAACCGGTCGCCGACTGTATGTGGTGAAACTGAACTAGACATGGCGGCCGCCATGGATAATTCTAACCTCAAACTTTAGCTTAGCTGAAGAGAATAGAGGAGCATGAAGTAGGAATTGTGGTGACAGCGCTTATATGAGGAATAGTAGGGGTAAAATAAAAAAACTTGTTGAACACAGTCGATAGGTGTAACAAGTTCAAAGTTGTTGAATTGTAACATAGAATGCAAAATGTTGTAAATAACATTATCATCAACATTAACCTGCGAAGTCTTTGAGTATAATGGGTTAAAACTGTACTTCTTCCTAACTCTATTTAAATTAGTTCTACACTTTGAAATTGAAGGTTTAGAAGTACTTCGTAATATGTGTTGTGTTCGCAAAAGCTTTAATTTTAAACATTGTGCAGTCATTATAACCGATGTGTTAAGTTCAGAAGTTAAAAGAAGACTGAGATATAAAATGAAGTGTAAAAGAAATTGAAACAGAACGCCAGAGTAGTAATTTTATAGGTTAGAATTTACGAAGGCTATTCCATGGATAATTCTAACCTCAAACCTAGTAAGTGAAGTAGTCATAACATAAAACTAACGAGAGATGATGACCGAGCGGATGCGAGGCAATGAATGTTTGTAGCGCGATAAACTACCCACCTTTATAGAGGCAATAACTCCAGCCAGATGGCGGCAGATGGCAAGCAAATGACTGGTTGACCGACTTTCACCTGAGTAGTAAGAGAAGTAGGGTTCTGTGTCTATCCCTACTCCTTGGGGTCAATGACCGACCGGAAAGGTCAATGACCCCCCCCCCCTCCCCCCCCTCCCCCCCCCTTCCCCCCCCGAAAAAATGGAGCCCCCCCCCCCGAAAAAATGGAGCCCCCCCCCTCTTCCCCCACTCCTTCCCCTACTCCTCTGGGTCAATGGCCGGTCACCACCTTTCCCTACTCCTTCTAGGCCAATGACCGGTCACCACCGGTTGCTGACTCTATGTGGTGAAACCAGACCAAACATGGCAGCTGCCATGGATAATTCTAACCTCAAACCTGCTGCGCATACAACGAGTTCTCCGGACCGGAATCAGTCCATGCTATGCGCATGCGCCTAGTCCTGTATTACTCACTTTAGCGCTACTGCACATGGATAATTCTAACCTCAAACCTTGGTTTTGTGTTGTTGCGCATGCGCCGCTCCCCACTCCTTTGCCTTCCTTTTACACTGCTGCGAATTGGACTGGATTGAACACTGTACTGTAGTGAAACAACTTCCCCCACTACTCGAGAATTCGAGGAGCGATACGAGCCTGATCTTAGCGTCAGTCGTCAACAAACTTTCATAGCGAAAGGTTGTTGGCGACTCAGCAAGAGGTTTCAAATATATAGTAGGCCTATATATATTTGAACTTCTTCTACTACGTTGCGTTTTTTAATGCAATGTAGTATGTGTGTGTGTGTTTAGTTTTAAGTTGTATTAAATTTAAGAAATAATTTGTGCATTGCGATGTTAGTTATAAGTTGGGTTTAGCATTAAGGTGTATTAATTTTAAGGGGTATTTAGCATTAAGGTGTATTAATTTTAAGAATAATGATGGTATTTGGTCGTGTTGAATTATTTGGTTTTTTAATAATGATGTGTTGTTAGTTTTAAGTGTTGGTAATACTAATTAATGTTGTTTTGCCTTACAGCTAGATGTTAGGGGGTAGATTAAATGTAAATTCAGAAGTTCAGTTGAACTTCACTTAGAAGGGGTGGGACATCCGCAAAATGCGGACTAGGTTTTTGCATTTTTGTTTAGGAATATAATGGGTGGGATTAGTTTGGGTGGGGTTAGAGTTGCGTTTCTGCATTAGGTGTTCCAGTTTCCCTTGGAATTCATGGTTACGGTAGACCCGGACCGGACCGTTACGGTAGACCCGGACGGTCCAAACAAAATTGCGTCGATGTCCCTTGCAGAACGTAACTAGTGGGTTGGGAGTGGGAACCGTTAGGCAAACAGGGTGGTGGGAACAGTATTACTGTTCCCATCACCTTGGATCATTATAAATCTTGAATGACCTTGACCCACTTTTGGAAGGGTCAATGACCCCCCCCCCTCCCCCCCCTCCCCCCCTCCCCCCCCGAAAAAATGGAGTCGATTCCCCCCCCCCTTCCCCCACTCCTACCCCCACTCCTTCCCCCACTCCTTCCCCCACTACTCCGGGTGAACGACCGGTCATGACCTGAAAAATTAAAATGGCTATAGCTTGATAACGGATTGACGGATTTGGACAAGCGATACATCATTGAAAAGGTCTATGTAAGACAAACATTTTGGTAAAAGAAGAATTTGGTTATCTTATTTTAGTCAAAAGTTATGCGAATTATTTTAAATAAATACCTTCTCCTTTCCCTTTTCCCCCACCTCCCAGGTCAATAATCAGTCTTGGCCAGCTGCTACCCCTCTCATTTGCATATTGTTATAAAAGACGCATCGACTGCGGCTAACATTTCATTCTGATTCCAGACGTTACGCTGCGAACTTGGAGCCACAACCATGTCATCTCTGCCAACTACAACTTCTACTTTAACTTCTACTTCAACTTCTACTACGGCTGTTACTGCACCAAAGAAAACTCTTCGTCTGAAAAATCCTCCTGACTGGTACAAGAAGCAACTTGGATCCCAACCTTCAACTTCTGGCACTATTCTTCCGCCTATCAAGACTTCTAAACTTCGAAGCATTTTTTCACCGCCTTCGCCTTCTACTTCGCTTTCAAACGACTCCACACCGCCATCAACCATCATGCCGCCTCCACAGAAGCCAGCTCCCCGTCTTAATACCCATTCATTTGAAACTTTGCTTCATAGTCTTAGTACACCTATCATTCCACTGTCACCATTGCCTCCTACCCCACCACTTACTATGCCTGAAGACCACACCTATCATAAAACTAAATCCACTAAGCCTACTCCCAAACCTGCTCCTAAGCCTGCTCCTTCAGAGCAATTTCAATTATTACAAGAAGAGCGTCGTAGGGCATTTAGCCGTCCCACTACTTGCCCTGAAGTGCTCACTAGGGGAATTAAGAAAGGATCAGCTTGTGGGAGGAAATGTGTTAAAAATGAAAGTTTTTGCCGTGTACATATCGTGAAACATATTTCTGAACCACAACTGACAGAAATCCCCACCGTTGAAGACGATCCTAAAATAATATCCGTCAGAGGAGAGAGGCTTAAGAAAGGTTTGAAATATTTTTTTCTAAGTGTTGTTGACCACCAACACATTTTGGCAAAATGTAACGGCTTAAAATATAAAATTAGAGTTTGTGAGAATTTGTGTAAAGAGAAGAGATTTAACACTTTAGATTCTCAAGACTTTCTCCTCAGGGATAAAAAGGATCGTATTACAAGGTGGGGGCGTAAACAGTAAATTCACTTAGTTTTTTCCAAATTGTTGCTAAAAAAATAATGGGGGAGAAACACAATGCGTTATAGCGTTGTGTTTCTCCCCCATTATTTTTTAACACTCTAAGTCCCGTGACCTACTAACCTACTTCCATTTGAGTAGTAAGAAAAGTACTTTCCCCACTCCTTTGGGTCGATGACCGGTTAAGGTCAGCTCTTACCCCTCATTTGCATACTGTTATAAAAGCGGAGCGAGCGTTGGTCACTCCTTCATTTTGCTTCTACAAGCCGCTCTTGTTGTTTCGTCTCTGCTGTTTACAATATTACCTACTTCAAAATGCCTCCTCATGTGAATGACCATATTAATTCTTCCAAAATTTCCGATGTTTTTCTACAACCTGAAGACATTTTAAATAATGATAGTGAGAGTGAGGATGATGATGATTATACTGTTGAACTTAGTGAAGAACGTAAGGTTATAGCAATTGATCCACAATTTCCATTTGATACAATAGAAAAGTTTATAGTTGAAGCTAATAAATGGTTAAATTTAGGATGTTATGTACGAATTGACTCTTTTATATTGTATGGTGATAGTCATTCTTTCCTTGTCACACCAAATGACAGAGACCGCATGTTGCAGTGGGCACAATCTATGATGGAGTGCTATGAACAAGGTGTGGACACTGGCGGCTATTTTCTTGCACAATTAGTGTAATAATAAATTACCCTTCCCCCCATGTAGTGAAAAAGGAAAAGAAATATTAGGAATCTAATTATAATACTTCCTTCCACATATAAAGAAGAGGGGGAAAGGAGTGGGGATTATAAAGTGGTGGGGGAATGTGTATAAATGCAGGTTGTTTGAAGAGACTTTTATTATTATTGTGGCTTTAGCAGAAACAACATGGAGTTTAAATCTGCAGCAAAAATAAGGAATAATATAATAAAGAAAGAAATTCGCAAGAAAGAAAAGATTGAACTTATAAAATTACAACTTATAATACCTTCCATTGAAATTGGATGTAGCAAACTAAAGACTTTGGTGAAAACTAACGAATATTTGTTACAATTGCTAAAAACAATCGAAGAGTTGAAGAGAAAGAATGGACATTCTACATAGTAAAATTTGAACATTTTAATATAAATAAGTAAACTGAAAAAAGTAGATGTAGAATAGAGAGCGAGGAATAGATCACTTTGTGGTAATGGACTAACATGCCACTTAGTGCTCTATTCCTCGTTCTCGCGTTAAAATTGGATTACCTTGACCTATTTGTTCGACTGTTAGAATTTGGTTAACACTGTTGAATTTCAGTTTTGAACTAATGTTTATTCTTGTTCAAATGTTAGAGTTTCTTAACACTGTCGAATCTTAGTTTTGAACTAACTTTTAATTTATGCGAATTTTTAGTTCAACTCTAGTTAATTTATGTGCAAATTTAGTTCAACCAAGTGCCTGTGCTCTAGCCATTTCCACCCTAACATTTGTTCTTTCAACATCTGTCCCATAACATCTGTCCTAATAGATGTTTGGAGGGCAGGTGTTTGGTTTTAAAAGTAACTAAAATTAGTTGGGTGGGGGAAAGTTAGTTAAAGCTTGAATATAAAGAAGTATATACTAAAACTCCAATGGGAATAAAGAACACGAATGAACAATTAGTTTGTAGAAGGTTAATATTTTTATTTAAAAAGTTTGATTTCCTTGTATAGTGAAGAAGATGAAATAGTGGTGGGGGACCGTTATAAAAGGAGGAACGCGAGAGCCCATTTCATTTCTTGGCAAAATTTCGAAGAGTAAACATCTCAACATGTATCGTTGCGATAAATGTTCGGAATCGTTTCACGATGAAATTCTATTAGACTGTCATAAAGAACTAATTCACAACAACCCAGAAGAAAAACAAGAACAACAAGAACAACAAGAAGAACAAGAACAACAAGAAGAACAAGAAGAACAAGAAGAACAAGAAGAACAATATGAAATAACAGCAACATCTTCAACTACTTTACCAAATCTACAAGTATTTGCATTACCTGGTAAAGTAGTAATGCATCATAAGATTCAAAATGAAAACTTGAAGCTAGAAGAATTTATTAGAGAAGCAAAACCAATTGTAAGTAAAACTTTAAAAGAAGAATTAAAAAGATTGAACTTTCTTAAATTTGGTTTACTACTAGAAGCTATGTTTATAAATGTACAAGAAGAATTATCACCAAGAGGATTCATAACAAAAAACCGAACCATTATGGGAAGTTCAAACATTGATTCAATAGTAGAGAACTGTATAGAAGAAATATTAACAAAAATTCAGGAACACGAAGGAAGAGGATCCGGATGGAGTCTTACAAGTATTGAAGTATTAGATATAAGAGTTCACAAACATGGATATGGACTAATGGGATCAAGTTACATTCCTCTGCCAAAAAGAATTGAAGATACAAAATCTTGTATTAATGTTAAAAATGAAGACAATGAATGTTTTCGTTATGCAATGACAACTAAATTTGTACCACATAATGCGAATAGACCTGACCAAGAATATGAAAATCAAAGATTTAGATACAATTTTCAAGGAATCACTTATCCTGTATCACTGAAAGATATATCAAAATTTGAGAAGAAAAATCCCGGTACGTCTATCAATGTTTTTGCATTAGATAGTTCAAACAAAGTGTATCCTTTACGTATTGCAAAAGAAGAGCTACCAGATCATACAGATTTACTACTACTAACGCGAGGAGATGTGTCTCACTATGTGTACATAAAGCAATTTGATCGTCTTGTTAACAAGCAACTTTCAAAAAATCGAAACAAAAAGATAATTTGCAAGAGATGTTTTAATTTTCAACGAGAAGGAAGAGAAGGAAGAGAATGGTTACAAGAGCACAAAAGACTATGTAACAATAATTATGAAGCAAAGATTAATTTACCTGCGGAAAACAGAGCATTCGTTAAATTTGAAAAGGTTCATTATCAATACCGTATCCCTTTCGTTGTGTATGCGGACTTTGAATCAACACTTGTTCCTGTTGAAGATGAAAATTGTGAAGCTAGAAAAAGTGTCAAGTATCAAATGCACAAACCAAACAGTTTTTGTTTAATGGTGAAATCGACATTATCAGAAGAACATTTAAACAGATATGGATTAACTTCAGAACCTCTAGTATATCGTGGTGAAAATGTAGAAAAAATATTTCTTGATCACTTATATTCAATAGCTGGAAATGTACAAAGATTATATACAAATATTGTACCAATGAAAATGATGGAGGAAGAAGAAGAAATTCAACATGAAAATGCAACTCGATGTTTCTTGTGCAAAAATGATTTTACTATTGAGAATTATAAAGTTAAAGATCACGATCACCTCACTGGTTATTACAGGGGTGCTGCTTGTAATAAATGCAACTTGAGCTATCGTTTACCACTATTTATTCCTGTGGTTCTGCATAACCTCAGTGGGTACGATGCTCATTTCATAATACCCGAATTAGGAAGAGACGATGGTAAAATTGATGTATTAGCTGAAACTTCAGAGAAGTTCATCAGTTTTTCCAAAGAAGTTGGAAACATGAAATTAAGATTCTTAGACTCCTACAGATTTATGCCGTCGAGTTTGTCCAAACTTTCAGAAAATTTAAGGAAACAAGATTTCATCGAAACAAAGAAGATTGTAAATAACGACAAACTGGATTTGGTACTTCGGAAAGGTGTGTTTCCATATGATTACATAGACAGTTTAGAAAAATTTAATGAAACATCACTTCCGGCTAAAGAAGAATTTAAAAGTAAACTTTACGACATGGACATATCTCAAGAGGACTATGATCATGCATGTAAAGTATGGAACGAATTAGGATTTAGAACATTAGGAGAATATTCAGATTTTTATGTTAAATTAGATGTAACTTTATTATGTGATATAATGGAAGAATTTAGAAATACGTGTTTTGCAGCTTATGGATTGGACCCTCTTCATTCGTACACTTCACCTGGATTAGCATGGCAAGCCATGTTGAAAGAAACAAATTGTAAAATACAACTTCTTACTGATATAGATATGGTTTTAATGTTAGAGTCAGGAGTTCGAGGGGGATTGACGCAAAGCGTTACACGACAATTTAAGGCGAACAACAAGTATCTGCCCGATTATGATGCATCAAAACCAACAACATTCCTGGGTTATTTTGATGCAAATAACTTATACGGATGGGCAATGTCAAATCCCCTTCCATATGATAATTTTAAATGGATATATCCAGAATCGATTGGAAACATAATGGATATACCGAAGCATGGTGAAACTGGTTACATTTTTGATGTGGATTTTGAATATCCTGAACATCTTCATGATCAACATTATGATTTACCACTTCTTCCGAAGACTGAAATTTCCCCTACTGGAAGATGGCCAAAATTATTGATGACTTTAACCGACAAGTCTCGATATGTTGGACACTACTGGATGATACAACAGGCTTTAGACTTAGGACTGAGAATTACAAAAATTAATCGAGTACTACAATTTTCTCAATCTTGTTGGTTAAAACCTTACATCGACAACAACACAAGAAGAAGAGCCGCCGCTACATCAAGTTTTCAAAAAGATTTTTTCAAATTAATGAACAACGCAATATTTGGCAAGACTTTGGAAAACAAAAGGAAACATAAGGATATCAAATTGGTAACTGATCCAGTAAAATTACAGAAATTAGTGCAACAACCAAACTTTGGTTCATCTGTAATTATTAATGAAAATCTAGTTGTTATTTCCATGAACAAGAAGTCAGTTGAAATGGATCGTCCTTTGTGTCTTGGAATGTCAATCTTGGATATTTCAAAAACACATATGTATGAGTTTCATTATAAGAAGATGGTTAACTATTATGGAAGAGAGAACATTGGTATTGCATATATGGATACGGATGCACTCATTTACTGGATTAAAACAAATGACATGTATGAAGATCTACGCACCTTTATATATAAAGATGATTTCGACTTTTCCGATTATCCTAAGGATCATCCAAATTACGACTACGGCAAAAACAAGAAAGTATTGGGAAAATTTAAAGATGAAACAAATGGTGTGCCGATGATGGAAATTGTAGCATTAATGTCCAAACTGTATTCATTTCAACTGTACATAAATGAAAGGAATGAACATCAAGTCACGAAAAAAGCCAAAGGAATAAAAACTTCTTTCCTGAAGAAGAATGTACAGTTTGAACATTATAAAAGATGTTTGTTTGAAAATGTTGAAACAACTGCAACGTTCAACACTATTAGAAGTTATAATCATCAACTTTTTAGTGTCAAACAAACAAAGTGGGCATTAAGCTACAAAGATGACAAGCGCCATATTTTAGAAGATAAAATTAATACTTTACCATTCGGCCACTACTCCCTGAACCCTATTGACCAGTAAACCTATTCTTCGTCCTCTACCTTCTTCCTTTTTCCTTTCCGTAAAGAAGAGGGGACATGGCAAGCCCAATGCCATGTTCCCTCTTTTTTACACTAATATGAAATGGCCTTGACCTATATTCAAACTATATAAATGAGAATTAACTATTCTATAGGTCAGTATTTTTACAAGCGGTGTACAAGAAACATCTGAAGATGGAAAGTGTGAAGGACAAGATTGTAAATGAACTACATAAACCAGCAAGAAGAAGATTTCCAAGAAGAAGTACAATCATTAAAGGAATGAATGATCTTTATCAAGCTGATCTCATTGAAATGATACCGCACAGTAAATTAAATAAAGGATTTAAATATATTTTAACAATTATAGACTGTTTTACTAAAATAGCTGATGCTTTACCATTGAAGGATAAGACTGGTAAAAGTGTTACAAAAGCTATGGAAACCACAATACAAAGAAATAAATTTAAAATTAAACATCTACAGACCGATGATGGAAAAGAATATTTTAATAAAGACTTTGGAGCTTTAATGAAGAAATATCAAATAAATCATTATTCTACAAATTCTGAAGTTAAAGCTTCAATAATTGAAAGATTCAATAGAACATTAAAAAGTGCGATGTATAAACAATTTTCAAAACGAGGATCATACGTGTGGTATGACATATTACCACAACTTATAAAAGAGTATAACAACAAATATCATCGTACAATTGGAATGAAACCTATCCAGGTAAATAGTGCTAATGCCAAAATTGTATTACAACGCATTAAAAATAATACAACACCGAAATTGGAAAAATTGCAACCAAAGAAGTTCAAGGTCAACGATAAAGTTCGTATAAGCAAATACAAAGGTGTATTTAGTAAAAGATATCTACCAAATTGGACTAATGAAGTATTTACAATTTATAAAGTGCAACCAACTATACCTGAAACCTATTTATTAAAGGATAACAAGGGTGAATTACTTCAAGGTGGATTCTACGGACACGAATTGTTGAAATCAACAGTTGGTGATGGATATCTTGTCGAGAAGATTTTACAAAGGAAAAAGGATATGGTTAAAGTCCGGTGGTTAGGGTTTGATAAAAGTGAAGACTCTTGGATTCCTTCAAAAGACTTAGTATAGTTGTTTAATAGCTCATTGTGTGTTTAACCTTTATACAAGATGGAGATTGTACAACAAAAAGATCGATTTAATATCAATAACATTGATGAATTGACAGTTGACAATGATAAGTTAAATCATGGAAAACATGGTGAATTACTACCAAATACGATAAGATGTCTAATAACTGGTCCTTCAAATTGTGGAAAAACTAATGTTGTTTTTAACCTTATAACTAATCCTAAAGGATTGCGTTTTAATAATATATACATTTTTTCAAAATCATTGCAACAACCAAAATATCAATTATTGGATAAAGTACTTGCAAGTGTACCTGAAGTGAATTTTTACAAGTTTAATGCCAGTGAAACAATTATGCAACCGAATGAAGCAAAACCATTTTCTATTTTTATATTTGACGATGTTTCTTGTGAAAATCATGACACAATAAGGAATTATTTTGCTATGGGAAGACATCATAATATTGATAGCATTTATATTGGTCAAACATACAGTAAAATTCCAAAACAACTTATAAGAGACAATGCAAATATGTTGATCATCTTCAAGCAAGATGAAACAAATTTAAAGCATATATATAATGATCATGTAAATGCGGATATGCCATTTGAAAAATTTAAAGAGATGTGTGGCAAAGCATGGAATGAGAAATATAGCTTTCTCGTTATTATGAAGGAAGAAGATATTAAAAATGGTAAATATCGTATAGGGTTGGATAAATTTGTATTTATGCGTTGAACTACCGATGCTACATCTAGTTACACGTTGAACTTCACAGTGTAAACATGGTGAATCAAGAAAAACTATTGAAAGAAATAAAATCACTCAGTGATTCTATTAGGATGAAGAATCGTGCATTGAGGATGGGTTTAAGTGAAAGAGAAGAATTTCTAGAGACTACATTTAAACCTATTACGGAACCTTTAAAACAGATATCAGAAACTATTGGTAAACCTCATTATGAAGGAGATGTTTTACTACCAGTTTCTAAACAAGAAGTACAAGCATTAAAAAAAGAAGAAGATGATGATTCATATACAAGTGCTAGTGAGCAAGAAGAAACAAAAGAAGAAGAAGAACCAATTGTTGAAAAGGAAGAAGAACAGCCAATACCAGAAGCAGAACAATCTATTCCAAATTTAACTCAATTGAGTAGCGATATATTACAACATGGACCTCTTGGAAGAAAATATATAATGAAAATGCTACATGACATGAAATCAAACCCGAATTTGAGTAGATCACACGTATACGGAGCAAGAATTGATGGGAATGAATTGAAGATTGGCGATTCAAAGCTTGAAATAACACAAGACGATTACATCATTATTGGTGAGCATAGATATAAAGGAACAAAAGGATTATATGAATTAATTTTTAAAAACATACCACTAAGATATTCATCCAAAGATTTAAGTGTTTTTAAGGAGATTCTACAAAATACTAACGCTCATAAAAGAAACTACTCAAAGGATGCAATGATTAATCGTTCACGTGCAACAAAATATAACATCGTTATAAAAAAGTTGTTTCCTCCACGAAAATTGCCAACATTACGTACTGCACCAGCGGTGAGACAACCACTGAAAAGAAAATCTTTATCACTTATGGATTTATCACTTCTTGAACAACATGGTAAAAAGAGTAAAGGAGATACTTCAACATCTGGTAAAGGATTGATGAAAAATCTATACAATACGAATGTGATTTACTACAATGATATCAATAAATTGGTTGATAGAATGAGACTATTGCATGAAGCCATGGAAGCCGGTCATACAGGTTTGAATAATGAATGGGTGGCTCTAGTTGATGAACTTAGGAATCGCGGTATAGTCGTATAATTGTCCGTGGATATAAAAGAGGTGCAAGCATAAGACGTATCAGTTCTAACATGAGCGTCGACAAGTTCGGACGGTACTCCGCTTTAGGAGTGCAAGTTGGAGAAGACAGAAAAAGAAGTGGATTACCGCAAACACCTGAAGGTGACTATAGCATAAGTAATAAACGTTTAAAACTAGTTAAAGATCCAGAAGAAGATACTGATGGAGCAAATTTGAAGACAGTAAAAGAAGCTACTTCAACATCATTAAAATTACATAAGAATACTTACGATGTTAAATCACATAGATTAATTAATGTTGGTAAACCAACTGAAGGTTCTGATGCAATTACTAAAGAGTACTTATCATCTGAACTTTTAAATACTTTAAAATTGCAATGGGGTAATAACGTAAAAGATGGACAAACGTATAATGCTGGAAATTATAGAATAACCAATGTGGGAAATCCCAAAAATGATAAAGATTCAGTTAATAAAGAATATTTACATTCTATAATACCTGAAAAAACTGAACATGGATTTTCTTTTTATAAATTTATTATAAATGACATTGGATACCCAAAAGAAGACGGTGATGCTGTAAACCTAAAATACATCAAGGACAACTGTATTTTACAAGATGCTGATGGAATCGATTGTCATGAAAAAACATTGACAAATGTAAAGTTTGGTTCTCAACCAAAAGATGCTGTTACTATGGAGCAATTATCCAAAGAATTAAAAAAAGAAACATCAAATTTTGTAAAACATGAAGATGCCGTGTTAAAGCGGGGAGATAAATTTATACATGGAAATAAAAAGTTTGATTTAATGCAAGGAAATAATGATGAATGGGATGCAGGACATAAAACAATAACAAATGGAAGATTTGGTATAAAAGATTCAGATGTACCTCTTATGGTGCAAACATTAATTGCAAGTGGTGGTAGATTAGATACATACGATGGTCGTCATAGAAGAATAAAAAATGTTTATCCTGGTTATGGAGATGATGATTGTGTTACATTGAGACAAACAATAACTTGGGATAAACACTTTGGGACCAAATATGATGCAAAGATGAAGAAAATAATTAATATTTTACCAGGTGAAGATTCAAATGATGCTGCTACTATTGGACAAGTCATAACAACATCAAAAAGTGATTTAACCGCTTACACATGTAATGATAAACGTATTATGCAGTTACAAGATCCTCAACATCCGAAAGATGCTGTAACTTTAGATTGTTTAATAAGAATAGTGGGTAATTTACTTATTGATACCCACAATCATATAGCTAGTACAACGAATCATGTGGTGATTCAACCCGATGAACGAGAAGCTTGGATTAAAAATAGAATCATAAATCAGTATATAATTAATTTGAATAACTAAGTCTTTAAATATAAAAGATTTTGCACAAGTTATTCATTCATGTAAAGTATCTCGTGGAGTAAACACACCTGTTATATAAGACAACATAATGAAGACCGTATCGCTCAGTCATCGTCAAGACAGCGGCAAGAGAGGACGTGGTATAACATCAGCTGCATTATCCCTGCTCAGACGGATTCCAGTTGGTGCTGTTGTAAATCGAACGATAGACGCTTTACCATACGAATTACATCTGCCCGGAGGTTATCAATATTGTGGACCTGGAACTAAGTTGGCAAAACCTTTAGCAAGAGGAGATCCTGGAATTAATAAATTAGATCAAGCTTGCAAAGAACACGATATAGCATATTCAAAGTATAAAGATTCAACAAATAGATCAATAGCAGATAAAATTCTAGCGGAAAAAGCTTGGCAAAGAGTAAAATCAAGTGACGCAAATATTGCAGAAAAAGCAGCAGCTTGGGCAGTAACTACAGCCATGAAGACAAAAGCAAAGTTAGGTGGTGGAAGACGTCGCAGAGGAAGACCTGCAAAGAGAGGCGCTCCCAAAAGAGGTGGAAACATTAAAAAAGGACGTCGTAGAACTCATAAGGCAAGTGTAAAGAAGACTTCTGTTTGGCAAATGGTAAAAAACGGAGCAGGTTTATACCTAAGACCATACCGTGTGTACTAAATAAGAAGAATCAATTGATAATTCCAAATAAAGCCTTAACAAATCATCAGTTAAATGATTATGTAAAATGTTTGAAAATACCATTCTTTCGAGGAGTTTTTATGAAAGATGCATTACCAACTAAAATATGGAAAAATGAAACTGGAATAGTAAATTTGGATTCCACCTATGGTCCAGGCACTCATTGGGTATGCTATAAAAAACTCGGACAAACCATTTACTACTTTGACAGTTTTGGCAATCTACCACCGCCAAAAGAACTGCAACATTATTTTCGAAACTCCAAAAACATTTTTTACAATTACAAAAGAGAACAACCTAACAATACTGAAATATGTGGGCATTTATGTTTGGAGTTTCTAGCGAAGAGTGTCAGTCAGCTTTAAGATGTCATCGTATACAGTGTCACTGAGTGGAAATTCATCCACATTAAAAAGTACGCTGTTCCCAGCATTGCGTCTATCCAAGGAAAGATTATGGGAAGCGGCATTACTTGATTTGACTACCTACAATTCAATTCCTAATGTTACAGAAGGAAAAAACAATTTACTACATTATTATGAAACTAAGGATGCTGCAGGAAAATACTCAGAATTGAAAATAATTACATTTCCTACTGGAGCATATGAAATTGATGACATAAACCAATTATTACAGAAACAACTCGGAGAAGACAATATCACCATTAAAGGAAACAATAATACTTTAAAAGCAGAAATAACTTCGAAATATTATATTGATGTCAGCTTGGAACAGTCGATTGGCAGTTTACTTGGATTTACAGATACAAAAAAGAAAATCTTAACTCCTGGAACTACTCATTCGGGTGATTCAACTGTAACAATATTGAAAGTAAATAGTATTGATGTCACGTGCAACATTATACACGGATCGTATAGAGATGGAGTTAATCAACATATTTTACATACATTTTATCCAACAGTGGCTCCCGGTTTTAAAATTGTTGAGAAGCCACAAAACTTGATATACCTACCGTTAAACACCAGTTTCATTTCAGACATCGTACTGAACATATTGGATCAAGACGGTCATAGTGTTGACTTTAGAGGAGAAACAATTACTATACGGATACACATCAGAGCAGCAACATAAAAGTCAACATGGGATTATCATTTAAACCGCAACGGAAGAGTCGGGAGCTCAGTAGCTCCTCGACATTGGAAGAGTTAACATCGGAAACATTCGTTTTCTACAGAAGATTGGATTAAAACTTAACAACGATGGATATCCTGGATATATCTCAAGGACCAACGTTCGACGAAACACTATGGGAGAAGGAATATCACACGCACAACCCTTACACTTCATCAAAATTAAACAATAACGATGAAATAAGGATCCCCATTCAACAACAAGATATTTACACTTTACCGTGTGAAAGTTACTTGTACATCGAAGGACAGGTATTAAAATTGGATGGAAAAACTGCTTCAACAGTTCCTTTTATAAATAACCCGATGGCATATCTTTTTGATGAAATAAGATATGAAATATCAGGGGTGACGGTTGATTCAACAAAAAAGGTTGGTTTAACAACGACATTGAAAGGATTAACATCATTAACACCGCATGAGAAGAATTCAATAGTCACTGCCGGATGGGTTGCCCCCGATAAAGACACTATAACACCAGCTTCCAACGGTCACTTTGATTTTCATGTACCTTTACGATTGCTTTTGGGATTCGCTGAAGATTACAAACGGGTAATAATAAATGTCAAACAAGAATTAGTATTACTCAGATCTTCAACTAATAAGGACTTAATACTTGCAGACCCTGCAACTACGGAAGATATTGAACAAATGACTAAAGATATAGATGTATTAGCTAAAGAAGGATACCAAGCTAAATTAATTTTAAAATTTCCTGAAGTACATCCACTATCAATAGAAGAACTAGTTGCTATGGCTAAAGCTGAGAAAGATAAAAAGTCTGAAGAAAACAAAGAGAAACAAACTTCCTAAATTTTAATAATCCTTACACTTGTAAGGTATAATTTTTTAAAACTCCATTTGGATGACCTTGAAATTACCCCCACCACTTTTCACAGTACATAAAACTCGCTATTTAACACTATACACTCTTATTCTTTCACTGGACTCCGCAGCGTCAACATGGAAGAGCAAAAATACAAGTACAAACCTCGTTACTGTTGTGAACAACAATGTACAGATTTAGGGCCAATGATGGTGGATGGGTTAGCTTGTACTAAATGCGAATTCTTCGGATCTTGTTACTGCAAATGCAAAACAAAACAACTACCGCCACCGGAATTGCGAACTTTGAAACTTTACAAATCAAGATATTTTCATACATGTTGTCCTCAAAGATGTTTCAAATTTCACCCTCTCGATCTTGCTCATTGTCAACGCACCAATTCTCATCAAGATGATTTTTGTACACATATGATAAAAAGATGTAAATACAGGTCAGATTGGTATTCCGATCCTGTAGAACCATCAAATGTGTAATTTCAGTTTTACACTCTTTTTTAAAACTTCATTTGGATGACCTTGAGATTTCCCCCACCACTAGTTCTAATTTTTATGTAATATTAAATCATTCCACTTCCAACACTCTAACTAACAACATGGAAAACAAATTTATCAAGTTTGAACATATAATAACTGACAGGGAGGAGATGGAAGAATTGTTTCAAAACTTACTTTCTATCATTGACGAATATCCTATAAGATGGTTCAGAATTGTAGTTCAATATTTAAATCCTGGTGAATTGTTTTCTTCATCAAGTGAAGAGGATGAAACAACTACTTCGGTTCAAATAATTGAATTAAAAGACGAAGAAGAAGAACTAAACATTTTATTCAATCATAAGCTCAAAGTTCCCCATATAAAAGCCCCCTCCCTAGACAGCCCCCCTCCCTAGACGCCTGCTCAAGGTCACCATTATATAAGCCCCCTCCCTATGCGCCGATCCTCATTCCATCACCGACTCTCCAATAATGAACAACTCTCCATTGGCCCGAATGAATTCTAGTTTTGAAATAAACTCTAAAGAAGAGTTACAAGACATTTTTAATATTTTACAAGAACTTGTAGATAATTTTACAACCATCAAAATGAATTTGGAAATAACATACGATTGTCCTATTTGTGATAAGGTTGAAAGTTTGGACGAAGACAGTTTACTAAATCTAACTCCTGCACCATCTGACACTACTGATGGTAATAATGAAGAGCAACGTCTTTCCCCCACCACTTCTTTGTAATTCATCCTTCCCCCCACCACTTCTTTATTTAACTAACATTTCTCCCTTTCACTTCTCATTCCGTCTTCGACTTCTGAACTATCAACATCACTTGTTTTAAAATTTCAAACACTAACACAATCATGATGGATATGATGGATGAAGTTCCCTTCATAACTAGAATGGAAGAGGATAAATTGAAATTGGAAATTAAACGATTGGAAATGGAACGGGAAAACCAATTCGAAATGTTACGTTTGTTCAAGCTTTTCAAATACATCATCTGGGGACTCTGCGTTTACCTTCTCATCGTCGTTGGTGTTTGCATTTACAACTCTGTAGTTCATCACAAAAGTTCAACTTGTTTAAACTCTGCTGTTGCACATTAATTGTATGTTCACAAATAAAATTCAAAAGTTACTTCAACTTATCCCACTATCACCAACTAGTTCAACTTTCAACTATTTCTGGTGGTAGTTGGATAGGCTTTTTTAAAACTTACTCTGGATGACCTTGACATACTTTCCAAGCCCCAGTTATAACTGTTAAATTTCAGTTTTAAATTAACTCTTAATTCATGCCCAATTCTACTTCAAATTCAGGGCATATGCTCTCGCCATCTGCACCCCAGCATCTGACGCCATCTGCTCGAGCAGCTGCTCGGGCAGATGGCACGACTTCCGGTCCAGAAGTAACCAAAAACTACTGTTAGGCCAATTGCAATGAAACAAGATTGGTAACATTTTAAAACTTTATTGGTCGCTCAATTTAGAATTCTCCATTTCTAAAAAAAAGGCTGGCAATATGGAAAAATTGCTAGTTAAATATAAGTAGGCCTATCCACCACTGGTCATAACTGGGTGTTTTTTCTTGATTTCTATCGGTAAAAATGTTTTTAGGGCCATATCATAAAATTAAATATATGAAGATGGTACAGTATTGTGATATGCCATTTCAAACTAATTTGAAGTGATGGGTCACAATAGGTATTCGTTCAAATTTATTGTATAAAATTCAAGTAAAATTCCCTCAACAAGGTACGATGGTGTTATACTAAAAATTATCTAGCACTATTTCCGAATAATGTGCCTAATTTGTAAGTTGCACAAAATTTGAATTTCCTAAACAATCACGATAAAAGGTATTGAGCCGTTTTGAGACTTAAGGTTGGGAACATTCGGTATAAAGAATGGTGCTGGGGAATACAAGGAATAAATAATGTTCAATATACAAATATTTGAACAAACTTTAATAGTAAAATAGTTTACACCTAGGTAACCTTGTATCACCTGGATATTCTCTTATATCTAAAAGCACAATAAAATAATATTAAGGATGGACCTATAAATTAATATGTTTTTGTTTACACAAGCCACAACTTCATTAATGTGTAAAAATCTAGCAACTTATTTATATAAAACCATGAGATTGAATTTGGAGGTCACCTTAAATAACCTGGATATTTTCTTATATCTAAAAGCACAATAAAATAATATCAAGCATGGACCTATAAATTTATAAGTTTTTGCTTAGACAAGCCACAGCTTCTTTAAGATGTAAAAATCTAGCAACTGAAAATAAAAACAAATATGGGTCAATCTAATATAAAACTTAAAATGAAAGAAATTCATATAAAACCATTTTATGACATTGAAATTGGAGGTCCTCTTTATATTTTACAATGTGTGAATAATCTTTGAGCTTGAATTACTTTTTGTAATAAAAATATAAATCATTCAATAAAAGTTTTTGTTCAATATAAATGTTTAATATACAAATATTTGAGCAAATTTTAATAGTAAAATAGTTTACGCCTGGGTCACCTTAAATAACCTGGATATTTTCTTATATCTAAAAGCACAATAAAATGATATCAAGCATGGACCTATAAATTTATAAGTTTTTGTTTAGACAAGCCACAGCTTCTTTAAGATGTAAAAATCTAGCAACTGAAAATAAAAACAAATATGGGTCAATCTAATATAAAACTTAAAATGAAAGAAATTCATATAAAACCATTTTATGACAATGAATTTGGAGGTCCTCTTTATATTTTACAATGTGTGAATAATCTTTGAGCTTGAATTACTTTTTGTAATAAAAATATAGCCTAAATCATTCAATAAAAGTATTTGTTCTATATACAAATATTTTAGCAAACTTTAATAGTAAAATAGTTTACACCTAGGTAACCTTGTATCACCTGGATATTTTTTTATATCTAAAAGCACAATAAAATAATATAAAGGATGGACCTATAAATTAATAAGTTTTTGTTTACACAAGCTATTTTATGTTTTTTATATAAAATAAAATAAATCTGCAGCAGTGGATTGTACCTCTTTGCCCTACAGGTTTTACCATATTAGATTTCCTTTCCTAAGTAAATCACTCCCAATAAGAATAACAATTATTTCCTCTACGATTCAATTCTAATTTGCTTATTTCATTCTTCATATTTGGACAAGTAACACAGAAGATAAGATTTCGCTCACAAGTTAACTCTAACGGAATTGAGCATAAATTAAAGTTATGGTGATCAGAAAACCAGTTTTGCAAGTAAGAGAGAGTGAGACTGTGTAAGTTTGTGGTTTAGTTAGTGAATGAGTAAGGGAATGAGTGAGTGGGTAAGCGATTGTCTGACTGAATGATGAATGGGAGAATGAGTGAGTGGAATGTGTGAATGAGTGAGTGAATGAGTGATTGAATAAATGAGTGAGTGAGCAAATGAATTAAGCAGTATGTGAATGAGTGAGTGAGTGAATGGTTTAGTGTGTGTGTGAGTGAGTGAGTGACTGAGTGAGTGAATGAGTTAATGAGTGAGTGAATGAGTTAATGAGTGAGTGAATGAGTTAATGAGTGAGTGAATGAGTTAATGAGTGAGTGAAAGAATTTATTAGTGAATGAGTTATTGAGTGAGTGAATGGATTTATTAGTGAATGAGTGAGTAGAAGGGGGAATGAGTGAGTAAATGGGTGAGTGAGTGAGTAAGTGAGCGAGTGAGTTCGTGAAAGAGTGGGTGAGTGGATCGGATGGGTGAGTGTGTGAGTGAATGAATCATTGAGTGGGTGAGTGAGCGGAATAGTGAGTGGGTGAGTTATTGAATGAATAACTGATTACGATAGTGAGTAAAAGAGTGAATGAGTGAGCGAATGATAGAAGAAATGAATGTGTGAATGAGTGAGTCAGTAAAGGGGTGATTGAGTAAGTGAATGAGTGTGTGTGAGTGCACTCACTAACTATATGGACAAAATATCCATATCACTATAGGGGCATGAAGTAAGAGGAAGAGTAGGATTGAAGGTTGGAAAATCACCTATTCCTAATTAGTCCTCATCAATTAAAGTAACAAATTCAGGAATTAACTTTTTCTTTCCTCTTAATACATTGTCAATGAAGGTATTAATATGATCCCAACTCCTGTTTTGAAGACAGCTATTTTCTGAGATTAGTTTTTCGCACAACTTCTTACCCGGACGGGATTTCATCTTGATAAAATTTTTAAAAGCTTTGATTACAGTAAGTTGCTCTTCGTAAGTCCATGGTGTAAATAACCTCCTCTTCCTTTTATTGGATTTTACTTTCTCAAGGAATTCTTCTTCTTCTTCTTCTTCTAAGTCCAGTGGGGTTGGAATGAAATCTTCGTCTAGAGGATTTAGTTCAGTATCAATGCTTGAGCAAGTTGTGTCATGTTGCTGATTTGTTATTGTGGGAGAATTGTCAGAGGATCTTCTTTGCAACAAATTGGCCCCAACTCTGGAAATTTGCAACACTGGCATTGGCAATTGATAATTACGCTCATGTATTGATTCTGTGTGGCCCATTACAGAAGCTAGCAATCCACTGTAGCCAGGCTTGTCTAAATTGTGTAATTTAGAATGTGAAGCAATTTCATACCTCAAGCCAGTAGACGTGAAACATTCAGGCTTTTTCAGATTTATTTTACTTTTCAAATCTCTTATGATTTTGCAAGAGTCATATGGCCTGCTGGAGTGAAGACGGGGGAAAAGCAGCTTGTTACTTGAAGCTCCCATATTATCTCTCATTGTGGTAATTAAGTCAATACATTTTTTCATCGTTTCTGTTAACAGTATTGGAACATTACGTCCTCGTTTTCCAGGAACATAAAACATAGTTAAACTATCTTTGGCCTTCAGTTCAGTCTCAGAAAGTAAACTTTCCAAATTCCCTTCAAAGTCAATAGTATTTCTAGAAAGGTAGTCGTCCAGTGTGGCTCTTGACACCTCACCTCCACGGCGGCAATTAAAAATGATTATATCTGCAATTAGTGTTTCACACATTTCTTCAAATTTATCAGGATTCGGACTGGCTTTTAGTTTGTTATACAATTTTTCTTCTTTTTGTGTTAAAAATGTACTTGCAACCTTAATATCCTCTTGTAAAGGCATAAGCAATGGTTTATTGCGGTGGTTGGCATTTTCTGACTTTTTAGCATTTGTTGAAATGGTATATTTCCAATTAGTTCTGATTGAATCTTCAGTAGTTTTGAAGTCAAAGATTTTCTCTTTTTTTGCATCATAACAGAGGTTTTGATTTGTTTTTATGTCTAGAATTAAAATTTGAAGAGCCAAATGAATAGAACTTTTAAGCCTAGCAGGCAAACTGGGGATCTTAACACAACCAGTTTCTTCATCAAACCCACTGAGATCTTGAACTGCTTTAAGAAGAAGTTGAACATTTTGGGATTTTAGGCAGTCTTTAAAACAAGTGATATTGCCATTGGATTTTCTCATGAATAGAAACATTTTTGCTAAATCTCTCATTCTTGAGGTAATGTGAGTTTTTGATTGAAATTCTTTATGGTTGCTTCTTAATTTGGATCCAATTTGGAGGATGAGTGGATCTTTTCTTACCACTTCACCTTCTTCGTCACATCTTAAGATAGGCAAAATATTTTTAATGAAGTCCTCAGAGAGCCCTGTAGGATTTTCACCTGTGTAAATTGAGCAGGTTTGCAAAACTCTCTTTTGACCAGTGCATTTCTTTTGATTGTTGCCATTACCCTCAGAATTTTCATTTTTTTCACATGTCTTGTAATGTTTAGGTAAAAGACCCTCAGGCATGTTTGATTGACAATATTCACATTTTTTTATGTTACTTTCATTTTTCTTACAAACTTTCAAATGCAAAAAAAGATTTTTTCTTTTAACTAATACAAGGCAATATGCACAGCTCACAAAATCTTTTTTCTTTGGAGACTGATCTGTTAGAGGCCTTCGCGCAGGAACAAAAGCAGGATTGTTGTCATCACAATTAAACATATAATTACCCTTATGCCGTAAATTCGCTAGGATTGCCTTTCTTTCTTCACTTCCAGAGGGTAAAAGAGAAAGACGAATCACATCAGACTCTTCTTTGTGTTTCCTCAATAAATGACGGCTATAGTTGCTGCATGTTACCATATCTTGACAGTAAAAACAAGCATTTTTCTTACGTTTTGTTCTTAGCTGTGATTCTTGAGTTTGACTCTCTATGGTTTCACTTTCTTTGCTGAGTGATGCTTCAGTGTCATTTAAGAAGTCTACATCCAGATTCTGAAAAAGCAACAGTTTCATTAATTTAGAGTTAAGTTCAGTATTAAAAATTTATTAATTAAATAGACAGTTTCATTAAAATGTAGAATAACGTGAGAGGAAGTAAACCTTGGTATGTAGGGTGGAAAGGAGATAACAGGTAAAAGTAGTTAAAATTAGAGTGATAGAAGGAGTACTGAACAAAAGGTAAGTAGTGGTAAGGGATTGTAATAGTAAGGTTAAGGAGCAGGTCATAATTAGGGATATGGATGTAGGTCCAGACTGGCTCATTGTTAAGGGCGGTGGACAACCGTTGCCGAGGGCGCCCATATAGGCCTATATAATAGTAGTTTTCATAACTAGGAGCAAAAGTGGGTCTTTTTGGTGCGCAATCGTGTTATAAAAACAAGGCGAAGCGCATCCAAGTTTTAAAAAAAGATTAAGCATAAAAAGACACTTTTGCTACGAGTGATGAACAACTTTTTTTAATCATAATGCGGAATCAGACTTTTGATCGTTCAAAATATTAACTATAAATTTGTATTTTTGAGGTTATATTTACGAAGAAAGTAATATGTAGTGTTTACATTTCTGTTATTTACAAACAATGTTCTTTATAATGTTTGAATTTCAAAGATCTGCCTCTCAAAATTAATAGATGAATAGTAATATACTAGTCTACTTGTTGCTCGAAATCAAGCAATTAATTTTGATACAAACAATACGAAAGTAACATTCAGTTTTAATTCACGACATCCGAACAAACCTATATTGAGAATATCAAAAATCACAAAAAACTACATGTATTTACAGCTGTACATTAACAGATGTTTAAAATGTTCAACCCAAATCCAATGTTATTCTAGTGGTGAAATTCCAAATATAATTTGTGTATAGCGCCCTTATTAAATTTCATGTTCAATTTTCATCAATTTTTGGCGGAAATAACTACAGACCAAGCCCTATCCAGTGACACCAAAAACTTGAATATCGGTTAAAAATTGTAGAAGGAGTTCTCAAAAAAAAAAAAAAAAAAAAAAAAAAAAAAAAAAAACCCTTAGCGTATTAAATAATAGAACTGATCCTGAAATGCAAATAATTTCTGCACAAATGACTAATTATCCCCGGAGAATTGAACGACGGATATTTGTAAAATGCCTGCGCAACAAGGGTAACGAGTTTTAACCAATACAAAGCATGAAAAATGCAACACCACCGCGATCGGTGAAATACTGCTCCCATTGCCAGAGTAAACTCGCGGCTGCACATCAATCGTTTAAAATTCCTCGGTGTTCAAAATAATGTTGATACCATAGATAAAATACAAATCAGATACACTAAGTTGTTTAACCTTCATTTTTGTTAACATGTACAAGAAAGGGTAAAATTATAAAACAGAAAACTAAATAGGCTGAACTTCTTTAAAAGGCTAGACTGTAGGCCTAGTTGCAGAGTGATAAAATTAGGCTAAATCGATTTAAAAATATAGTATTTTACATATCATGCAATTTTACAACAAAAACTACTTTGTCTTATTAATTTTTTAGTAAAAGCAAGTTTAATAAAACGAGCTCTACCACCAACTGTAAACACTGCTTGACACTGGTTTACTATGGCGGGAAACAGTGATAACCAATGACTATCCGAGGGGGCTAAAATTAAGTTTGCAGGTTGGTCAGAAAAAAATCAGTCCATTGCTACTCATATAATTATACTGAATAGTTACTGAACAATTAGGTAGGTAAGTAAGAGGTGGTATGAATCATTAACTGTATGTATCATTTATATATGCATTTTAATATTCTCACCCCTAAGACAATGAAAATATTTGGTGTGAATATTTTTGTTACTATTTCGAGCGCCTCCGGTGGCCTACCGCGAGGGCGCCCGAGGAGGAGGGCGCACCGGGACACGTCCCGGTGGGCCAGTCCAGGCCTGTATGGATGGGCGGTGGTTTTGTTGTATTGGATACAACAAAACCACTTTGACCGCAGTTTTTTTTCATCACCGTCCGCCGCTGCTACAAGGTTCCTGCCGGCTGTTCGGAAAGCTAGCAGGCATGGCATTTGCATTTTTTTATTAATTTCTTTAACCATTGTAATTCTTGTTTACTTTTGTGTAAGCAAAATAGCTATAAAAATTTGGAAGTTTTACTATTTAGTTATGAATTTTCAAATTTGATTAAACAACCAAGCACAAGCAACCTTTTAATATGCAGTTTCAACAGTAAATTTAGGATTTTTTCAAAGTTTTTTACAATTAATAATAATACTAACCTGCAAAACCGATGCATCAACATCATAAAACGATGAGGAGTCCTCGTTATTTATATTTGAAGGAGTTTCATCAAAACAATTGGCATTTTGTATTGGTTCGCCCAAGGAAATTAATTCAAGGGAGTTTGATGACTGTTCCTGAAAATATTTAGGCAGTCAGTTATAAATATATAATATTACCTAAGATATCTCGAGTGGAACGCTGATTAACCAAATCGCCAACTATCCGAATTGGTCCTATAAGCTTAGTACAAAAAATTAAAACCAAGAATTATTGTTAAGACAATTAACATTGCTGAGCTATAAAGTAGAAAAAAAAACGCTTTAAGTTATGTTAACATATTGAAAACGGGATCCGAACAATAGTATAAAGGAGAAAGTTCTATTTTCCAGAATGTTCGAATGTTAGTTGTTGATGGAAATATCAGCTTTGGTGCTCCCTGAATTAAAATCAGTGGTTTTTAGAGTGAATAATTACTAAACTTAACAAACTGTGAAAATAACAACAATAAAAAATGTTAGGCCTACAGAACAATACTAAACTTGTTAATTTACTGGAAAAACTAATTAAGTTCCAAAATTGAATTTTAAAAGGTGTCTACCTACTCATGGGGACTTTGCAAGAAGGCTCTATACAGATTTTTTATTTATTTCTAACTAGAAGACTTGAAATTATTAATTGGAACTTTAAGTGGTTCTTAATTTTTTAGTTTATTTATGCTAGTTGTATTTTTATACAGGGTGATTCACGAGGAAGGCAGAAATTTTGGGAGCTGCTTCTACACATGAAAATATACAAAAAAGACCATATAGTCATATATCCAAAAATCCTTTGTTTAGCCGCTAGCCGCCATTTTGTTTATTGCACGTAACAATTTTTATTTTTGTAAGGGATTGATGGATTTATTTCATATTTGGCATGGACTTTTATCACAACAATGTTATTTTTCAGAAAAAAATTGTTATCTTCCGATGCGTATTTTAAAAATGGCGGCCATTTAAAAATTTTAATCTCAAATTTATCATAAATGGCAAATTTAATCAAAATTGTGTTACAGACAAAAAAGCTGACAAATTAAATTATCCAAACAATGGTACAGTAGACTCTCTCTTAACCCGGCCACCTTTTAACCGGTCTCCGCTTTAACCGGCCTACCCTGACACAAAATAACATCTTTTTAACCGGCCATTTTTTTATCTCAACATCGCTTTAACTGGCCGCGTTTCGCCGGAATCGTAGTTTTCTTATCTAATGTATCATTCAATTCAACTTTATTTCATATTGACATTCTCAAACCAATTAAAATGTAACGTCCTGGACAGAAGTGAATGCCACCGGAAGTCAATGCGTTTGGACCTACTATCCACTAGACCACAATAAAGAAACGGATTGTTATTAGTGTAGGTTTGTTGTGGATTTCATGGGCGGTGGATGTTGGCTATAAATCATATACAGTAATGTATTTGAGGTTGTTTTTCAAGTAATAATTATATTTAGGCCATATAAAATTGTGGGTTGGCGTTCTTAAATGAACATCGGTTTAACCGGCCAATTCATTATCCGGCCGCGGCCTGGTCCCGAGGTGGCCGGTTAAGAGGGAGTCTACTGTACTAAGTTTGTAAAGATTTGATTACAAATAACGGATTTATTGAGATTTTTCTGGAAAAAACATAGATTTAGCATTATAATTAAGGAAATTTATGTTATTTTAATAGAAAAATCTCAATAACTCCGTTATTTGTTGTCAGATCTTTACAAACTTGGTATCATTGTTAAGATAATTTAATTTGTCATCTTTTTGTCTCTAATAAAATTTTGAAAAAATTGCTGTTTTTGAGAAATTTGATTTTTGACATTTGAAATTTGACTTGAAATATAAAAAAACCTTAACAACCTGACAATAAAGTTGAACACTTCCATTAGAACAAAAACATTTGGCTTGATCATAGAATACCTAATAAGACAGAACAAGGTCTGATGATTCCATTACATTCCCACACTATGCCACCTAACACTAAGCTTTGCTTACATAGAAAGTTATAGTTACTTATAAACTATTAGGCCTGTAATGACAAAATCTGGGCCGTATTCCACTTGGCCTATACAACAATATGAATTTTTATACCAAGTACCAATACCCACTACCTATGCGCACAATTTGAAAAGATCGCTCACCATGATATCATATGGGCACATTCGGACAAGTCTTCTGCTTGTCCATAATAGTGGAGATAATATAGCCACTACAGTTCCACGGGCAATTTGGTACTGTTCCCGCAGCGGTAGTTTTGCTCTCGCATGCGCACAACGCCACAACCTACAGCTCAATATACTAAACCAGAATCATACTTTGGAGGCTGTCAAAGTTTATTTTTTCTAATAAAGTGACTTGAGACCCTAAAAGCCACCGACATATCAAAAATTTAAATTAGCCTAGTAATTTAATCAGACTTACCGAAGTTGACGAGCATCCACCGTCAAACTTTTCCTCAAAGCCAATACACATTTTCTGTTTCAAAAACTTGGTCTCTTTTTTGCTGGAGGTTGAAAAATATTGTCATTAACAAGACTGGATGTTTCATTTCTGACTGGGGGTTGGAACATATCATCATAATTGACCTAAAATTAAAAAAAAACTTCAAAACCTGGCAATAGAGAAATGTTAAATGCTTAAACCTTTTTCTGTAATGGCAAAATCTGGGTCGTATTCCACTTGGCCTATATAACAATAGGAATTTTTATGCCAAGTACCAATACCCACTACCTATGCGCACAATTTTGAAAAAATTGCTCACCATGTAATCATATGGGCACATTCGGACCAGGCTTCTCCACGCCCGCAACAGTGGAGATAATATAGCCACTACAGTTCCACAGGCAATTTGGTACTGTTCCCGCAGCGGTAGTTTTGGCTCCCGCATGTGCACAACACCACAAGCCACGACTCAATATTACTAAACCAGAATCGTACTTTAGAGGCCTTAAAATTTCTTTTGGCCTGTAAAGTGACTTGAGACTCTAAAAGGCAACAGACATATCAAAAATTTATATTAGCCTAGTAATATAATCAGACTTACCGAAGTTGACGAGCATCCACCATCAAACTTTTCCTCAAAGCCAATATTACACATTTTCCGTTTTTTTGCTGGAGGTTGAAAAATATTGTCATTAACAAGACTGGATGTTTCATTTCTGACTGGGGGTTGGAACATATGATCATAATTGACCTAAAATATAAAAATACCTTCACAACCTGGCAATAGTGAAATGTTAAATGCTTAGACCTTTTTCTTGGGGGGGGGGGGGGGGGGCAGACTGCAACCAAGCCTGCCGCAGCATGGCAAGGAGCAATCCATAGCTTTTCATCTTTGGTCAGGTTAGGTAATTGTTGTTTTATTTAGCTAGGTAATGTTGGGTAAGATTACTAGAATCATATGATCCCAATGTTACAAAACCTAACCTAATGACACCAATCTTTTAGTGAAAACATTTCAAATCCAACATATTAAAACTTAAATAGGCCTACACAATTACATCATTATTTTAATAAAGAAACATATTTTAAAGTTCTTTCTGCGATCTCTGATTTTTCTTCAAATTCATCATTGCAAAATTTCCGTTCAACGTTTTTAACGTGTTGAGATGTTTTTGACTCTTGTGTGGTTTGAAATATTTAAAGTTAGAGAAAGAAATGTCATTGGCCGGGAAGGTTTTGTTTCTTCTAATACTGGCAATATCAAACTGTTTGCTTGGGCATGCTGAAAAATATTACATTTTACTGAAGGATATGTGGTGATTCTAATGGCGGATCTTACACGGTCAATACGGATCGCGATATTTGGATCGTGATACGGATTGAGCGTGTTAAATCAAATATTGATGTGTGATCCATGAATCATACATCAATATTTGACTTTACACACTCAATCCGTACCGTGATCCAGGATCACGATCCAAATATCGCGATCCGTATTGACCATGTAAGATCCGCCAATAGGCCTGTCAGTATAGTACAATTAACTTTAAAAAATCTATTCAGTTTAAGAAATGCATTTTAAAACAGATTTCATGGTTTTGATGAGATTTAGTAATTTTATGGGGTGAAAATAAAAATAACAGGGTAGGCTTACTCAACCCAAGTCGCAGAAGGTTTTTTGTAGAATTATGATTAAATTGACTTGTGATTTCCTGAACAGGTATCTTGTATATATAAGTAATTCCAAGTCGGAAATAAAATGTTTAT
This sequence comes from Neoaliturus tenellus, assembly GCA_030545055.2. Lineage (NCBI taxonomy): Eukaryota > Metazoa > Arthropoda > Insecta > Hemiptera > Cicadellidae > Neoaliturus > Neoaliturus tenellus. Next base: position 170,209,997 of record CM061533.1, on the reverse strand, counting down.
TTGCTTTGGTAACAAAAATAGGGGCTAACATATTTCTGTCAAACTTCTCTTATTCTTCACCCAATTTATAAAAACTGAGAGAGTTAGAAACTGATTCCTTTTGAAATGTTACATTTTCCATTACTGTAAAGGTAATGGGAAAAGGTATTCTAATGTATTTGTCCAATTGTTTTCAAATGTTTTAATGCTGATAAGTTAGGTGTACCGGTTCATTGAATCAATAAACTTGTGTATTAAAATAAATAAAAACACATCTATAATGAACAATTTTTGTCTTTTATAAGGTTTCAGATAACAACAAATAGCAAAGGACATGTAAGTTAAGAATATATGAATATTAATAAACTTACCGGTTTTGAAAGTATTTTTTTGCGGCTGCGAATTTTCTTAGCACTACACAACTGCTCTCCTGTAAAATACAATTCCTTATTAACGTTAATGTTTAATACATTTTTGCTATCGTAACATCAAACTTAGCCCCTAACTTTATAGAAAAAACAAAAATTTTAATGTTATATTCTGTTTAAGCCATTACATACATTCAGCCATACATTATGGAGTTCCTCCCTCATTCAGTAAAATGATGTAAGAACAAAAAGATAGAAAAAAAAACTGAAAAATTAAGCCATCTTTAGCAAAGACATATTGATAAAAAACTTATCTTCAACATTTAAGTTAACAGCACTTAAAATTTCTCAACTTTCCCCCTTTGAGGCCCCTAACTTATTATTTATATTTTTTATATGGATAGTAAATTAGCTATGGTATCAAAATTATTCAATTTCTAATTATTAAATAACCAACCTTTATCAGTGCTGAGCAGTGATATGATTTTCTTTCCTCTTGATCCCATACCTGAAAGAAATTAATAAAGTAAATGTAAGGTAGGCCTATCTGGTCAGCACTGGTTTGGAGCAGGTAAGCCTGTTGAATCACTTGCTATGTGTTATTTTCAATAATATTGCCCTTTGATTAGGCGTAGTACAGGGTAGTGCAAGAAAGACAAAACCGAAAAATTAAAATTAAAAACAATCGTAAAAATAAGAACAACAGATCAAATCAAGGTTTGGTCCGTCCAAATCAAAACATTGTAGGCCCTTGACTTAGTAGGGTGGGGTATTTCAAGGGACTTTTTTGGGGATTTTTCTCCAGAATCGGGTAGGCCTAATACTATCTTTAATGAACAAAAACTACCCCCCAAAGTTTCCCTGAAAAATTCCTTCTGGGGGTTGGAAGAGGTGAAAAAAGAGTAAAAATCCCAAATTTTTATTTTCAGTGATGAAAAAATTTAATATAGCAAAATAAATCTCTATAAATATATAGATTGCATTAACATTAAGCATTCAACCCCCACTCGCCCTCCCACCAACCCCAAGGGGTTGGAGTTGGGCAAAGTTAGGGTAAAATACAAAATTTGCAACAGATGCATAATGGAAGAGGGAAAACCATTATTAGCCTGACATATGAATATGAATGACTATTTTATATTTTAACTACATGTCACACTCTTAGCCACCCCTATTTTTAACGGTGGGGATAAAATTATGGGTAAAAATAACTTTTTCTTAAGTCAGTGGTTAGCATAAAAAACATTGTCTACTTTAAATCATATAGAGTTTTTTCGCACATTTATATTTATTTGGGTTACAACTAGTGTAATTTATAATCCGTAGTTAAATTTGAATTTTTCCAATTTAGATGATTACAAGATAATTAATTTAGCAGAACGCATATTTTCCTTCTATTTGTTCCATGCTGTGAAATCTCAATGTTCAAGTGAGGACCGTATAAGTAGCATTTATTAAGCTATTTTTTCCCTTTAGGGCCTAAAACTGAATTTTTACCCTCCGAGCGTTCAATATAGCACCCCTGGAGCATTACACATTTCTTAAAGATTTTGCATACTTTTAAATAAAAATTTCCCGTTGTAAAAAATATATTTTATGACCTAGTGCCCAATATAAAAGTAGATAAAATTGACTATTTAGTAATATAGAAATTGTTATCCTTACTTTTTGTTAAAAAATTAGGCTATAGGTTAGAAATAAATAAGTACAAAAAATATACTATGTCAGTTCAAGAGCAGGCAATTTAACCGTTAAAAATAGGGGTTTATAACGGTGGGGATAAAATTATGGGTAAAATAACTTTTTCTTAAGTCAGTGGTTAGCATAAAAAACATTGTCTATTTTAAATCATATAGAGTTTTTTTCGCACATTTATATTTATTTGGGTTAAAACTAGTGTAATTTATAATCCGTAGTTAAATTTGAATTTTTCCAATTTAGATGATTACAAGATAATTAATTTAGCAGAACGCATATTTTCCTTCTATTTGTTCCATGCTGTGAAATCTCAATGTTCAAGTAGGACCGTATAAGTAGCATTTATTAAGCTATTTTTTCCCTTTAGGGCCTAAAACTGAATTTTTACCCTCCGAGAGTTCAATATAGCACCCCTGGAGCATTACACATTTTTTAGAGATTTTGCATAGGCTACTTTAAAAAAAAATTTCCCGTTGTAAAAAATATATTTTATGACCTAGTGCCCTATATAAAAGTAGATAAAATTGACTATTTAGTAATATAAAAATTGTTATCCTTACTTTTTGTTAAAAAATTAGGCTATAGGTTAGAAATAAATAAGTACAAAAAATATGCTATGTCAGTTTAAGAGCAGGCAATTTAAACTGAATTTTAATTGGGCTCCACAAGACCCGGTACACGTCACGAGCGAATTGCAGCTGTGTTGATGCAACATTTTAGCAGCGGCTATCAAGCAGTGCGTGTATAGGCATAAATGTTGCGGTACACCCGTAAACGCTCGTGTGAACCAAGCCTAAGGCCCAATCTATACAGCGATAATAACGCGGCGTTCGATAGTATTTCAAAACATCGATCAGCTGATAGTTTACCCAACAACTAACTATCTGGCAAATCTATACGAGCGAGTTAAAAATACTTTACCACCCAATACCGCGCCGGTGCGCGGTCTATAATCGCAGCAACATTACTGTCCGTATATAGTATGCTGATACAATGGACCCAAGAATTAATTACCTGATTAGTCAAAAACCGGGACTGGGCTCTAAGGATGATTGTGCACTTTAATTAATACAGTAGTTAGAGGTTTTTGTCAACATTAAAAATCTCAAAATAAACTACTCTGCTTACTCTTGAAGCAACTTTTTTTGTGGGGCGAAGGTTTGTACCAGACAGCTCCCCAACCCCCCCCCCCCTTAAAACAGGCTGGATCCGCCCATGTTACCATTAAATAGGCTACAGTTCAAACTTTCATATATATTAAAACATCTCATGTTCCCAGGGGCTAAAACATGTTAAGTTAAATTAGATAAGTGTTTGGGTTATGATATCTTGCAAAATTTATATTTACCTTGACACCAAGGAATCACTTTACTACATCAAGTACTTAGGCCTACCAGAATAAAGTAAGATGGTGACACTAAAGTAAGTTGTAAGAAGAAGAATTAAACACAAAACCATTAACCATAGAATGATAATAATAAAACAACAAGAAGTAACAGTATGCTAACATGGTTAAGCAGCTGCAGCTTACAATGAATTTGATTTGATGTATTTTTTCAAAAGAGAATAAGAATAAGACTGTTTTAAGTGGTAACAACTTGTCTTGCTTTTCTATTCTGTGCCAAGTTGCAGTGTTGCCACACCCCATGAAATATTAAGTTTACTATAAAGAGGCCAAAACAATAAATGTATATAATTTAATAAAACCTCCATAACAGTAATAAAGAGTTTAGACTACCTACATTATTTCCCAGGAAAAACTTCTTACTCCCTAGTGTTAGTTAGAACCAGCCTGCTATGATATTTCCCTGATAATGTTTGGTTTACTTAATAAAGCTTTATTGGGTAATTGATAGATTAGCCAATTACAATTAATTAATTAAATTGATTGTTAGTTTACCTGCTTAGGTAAACTAACAATCCTAACAAGCCCAAATCCTGCTCTGTACAGTCTAAAGCTATGTAAAGTGTAAAGGATAATATATAGCAAGTGGGATTACTCTAAGGAACTGTATACCTCAGCATAAAAAAACTTCATTCATATTTTCATCAGTACCGTAAAGTAAGTGGGTTGAGTTTAAATACCCTTAGGTTTAAGGCCTATTAAGTAAATGTAACGTACAAAAAAGACGTCACAGCACACTGCAGGCTAATTGAATGACAGGCTGTTTTAGGGTGAAAATAGGCCTATCGGTACCATACCCAAAGGTCTATCAAACTGCTTCATTCCACGTTAACCCTCCAAGTTCCTTCAGTTGTACCTAATGTCAATCCATTTTTAAGTTTTGCAGGCTTTAGTTAATAATCAATAAGACATTTATTTCCCTACTTATTATAATAAAACTATACATTTTATGAAATTAGATTAAATTTGCTATCTGTAATTACAAAAATTGTTGCCTCTAAACAAAAATTTTTTTAAATGGGCTACTGGTCCAAATCCAGATAAGTCAAGAAATGAATCCATTTCCTTAGTTGGCACACCCCAAAAATATATTTAACTTATGGACAAATGATAAAAATTTCACTGTATATACATTTTGTTCAGAATTTACTAGGGAACAAGAATATACATAATTATTATAGGTAAACATCATAAAACAAGTATTTATTAGGAATTATGTCATCAAGGTACATAGGCCACTTTTCCTAATCCCATGAGAAGACGTGTAAAATCAACCCAAACACATTTCAACACTAGCTCTCATATTTAAATAATTTCAAAAATTTTTTTAAATATTCAGAAATTGTTAATCATATTAGTACACAAACCAAAACTACTATGTTGCTTATTAAAATATAAAAAAAACTAGTGCACTTGTTGCTTGATATCGAGCAATTTAGCTAAGGTATTTTTTATGTTTACGCTTTTTGATCAGTTTGTTAACCAGTGCATCCTCCAAAGTTTAAATCATAACCTCTTTGGTATGAATATACAAATGTTTTCAGTGGTGTAAATACTGTGTTTACTCGTTACAGCTGGTAACATGAAATCTTTTTAATTTCCTCCTCAACGTTAATCAAATGGAGAAATTTAGAAATTTAAGGGCGTCTAAGGCCCTTCTGTTTGAATAACTTTCTATCAATTTACTTTAAAAACAACTTCTCACCGAGCCCTATTCAATGACACTAAAATCATTAAAATTGGTTGAAAACTGTAGGAGGAGTTCCTTGTACAAAAAACCATGTTGTGTATTAAATATGTATAGATGTAGGACTACTAAACTATTATTTAGGCTATTGACATCAAAATTATTAAATTGTTACTAGCCTATTCATGAACGTAACTCGCTTTCAAAGATTACCAATCTATTCATGTCTCCATATTCAGACATAATTTTAGTATGCAATTAATATGGGTTTGATTAACCTTCATGATTGATTATTTGATAAAAAATTGACTCGTATATGTGTTGCCTTTTTGGAATCAAAGCTACTTTGATTGCCATAAATTATCTGTCCTGGTTCAAACAAAAATGATGGGGAACGGTGGAGAATTGTACACGCACCAAAACAATCGATTGTGGCAAACAATCGATACTATATATTTTAAAGAAGATAATCGGCCATCCCTACGACTGCGTGATCGTCTACTGGTAGACGATGGACGCTTGGAGGGTTAAACCCTCTATTAAAATCTATTTATAACTGTGTAGGTAGCCTAACTAACTAGCCTAGAGCCTATGACAATGAATAGAATGAAAGAAAACGATGGAAAAAAATAATTGAAAAGACTTAGTGAAATAAAATTTGGCAATGAAATGTTTAAATTGTGAAACACAGCAAAAGACTTACGTAAATTCCCCAAACTATGTACATTTCCATACTATATAAAATATTGTCAGAGGAAAATGTTATTATTATTATGTAGTAAGTATATTAGGACTCCTGGAAATTATTATTTTAGGCCTAGGCCTACAATGTTACAATCTTTGGCAAAAATTCATGGACTAACAGCAGGGCTTAGTAAGACCTTAAGAACACCAATGTAAATTGTTGAAAAACAGACTTCAAGAAATTGAGACTGATCAAATGAGCACCATAGGCCAAGGCTGGGCTATACAACTCTACCATTAAAAAAATAATTTTAAACGGTTTGAAAGATGAAATACTGTAACTTAAAGTTTAGCCTAGATTTCAAAATACTGTCCCAAACCAGTGACTGGAACACAGTTTTTGCACCAATTATAAACACCAAGAATATTTATTTGCAAAACTACAGCTAAATTTATTAAGGCCTACCATTCTATCTTCGCCATGCTGTATTTCATATCTCAGATTGACACGTAAATCCCCCTTGTAGTGGACCTGTTTTGAGTATCCAAGCCATGAAATCATCAATTTATCTGGCTTGAAAATCCCCAATACAGTAGGCTACGTAACTTAAGCCTATTTAAAAATGAGGTTTTTGGGTGACTTTTCATGGTTAGGTGATAACATGGTGGGGCAAGAAATTACCTAGGTATATTCATAAACATATTAATTATAAGAGTGTAATATAATTATCTTGCTTACCTCATTAACTTGCATTGCACAATGTTGCTCACCACACCACACCGACAAAGGAAAAGAAGATGGCTGACGAGTGACGGCAGACGATGCACGACAGCTGCCGTGGATAAGATTCATGGAGTATAGGTTGTTTTTGGGGTGTTTGCAATCATGAATTGTGACCTCCTTGGAGGCATCAACTCAAGCCGAGGCAAAAATTATATATGGAGGTCAAAACTTATAATTGACACGAAAACAGAGGTAGCGACTAAGGAATAGCAAATCTATATATATATATATATATATATATATATATATATATATATATATATATATATATATGCGCGTGTGTGTGTGTGTGTGTGTGTGTGTGTGTGTGTGTGTGTGTGTCCGTTATTCTGATAACTTTGAAGGGGACCTCCGATTTTGATGAAATTTGGTATGAAGGTGTAAGACCAGGTCTATTTTCATGAGTTCGCAAACCAGTATTGTCGGGTTATGGGAACGGGGTTTTCATGGGGTTTCAAAGGGGGTTAAAAATGGGTTTTTGAATTTTTGAACCTCAATTTTCAAAATTCAAGAGTTTTAACTGAAACCATTCAAAAAAGTTCAAAAAACCAACAATTTAGTATTTTGAATTTTTAACTTATCTTAACAGATTCCGGAGAAAACTAAAAACATGTTTCCTATGTTGATCTTATGGGAAATCAATAAAACCCTGTATCTCGCTTATTTATTGACATAACTTGGTAAAATTTGGTATGTACATTCACTAGGTAGGGTTTAACTGATATTTGCTTACAACACACATGTGGCGGCAAACCTACATACTCACATTCATTTGGTTTATGGGGAATATTAAAAAGTGCCAAATATTGATACAATCTTATTTTTACCTTACGCAACTATTAATTTTCCTAACAACAAACATTTTTAAACATCATTTCATGGCAATAAACATACATACTCATTCCTATGGTGTCTATGGGGAAAATACAAAATATCAAATTCCCTTTAGAAATTCGCTGAGTACGCAGATCTGCTGCGACGTGGGTATTTATCCATGTATTTAACAACACAGTTCACTTGCTTGGATTTTATCGGTAGTTAATAAACCATTATTTTATACCACTATTTAATACTCTGTTGGTTTACATTTGTTAGTCACTAAAAAAATTCTAGAATGTTATTGTTGTTGCAAAAATTAACCGTAAACGTCAATTAGATATTTCAGTTTTCATTAATTGTATATCATAAAAAAATGTTCAAGTATTTTTGCCATGGAATTTTATTATTATCATGTTTTTCTACAAAAACGCACGAACAGTATTAGTTAACATACGTTTTGCTGTTACGTATTTGTTTTATAAAATATATTATTTCTTATCATAGTTGTCAATACCCCCCGTCGCAGCAGACCTGCGTACTTAGCGAATTTCCAAATTAGTAATATTAATTTTGACCAGCTAACATGTAAACAAAATTTCATCACGTGCTCATAAATAGGGAAATAAATTAATGTCTATTCTTAAGATAATTATAGGGAAAGAGTATGCAGGTATGCTGCCATGGGGGACACTAAAAGTAAGTTTTTAGCATAGAAAAAATTTATTTTGACCATATAAAGCCATATAGTAAGTTTCATCAATATCTGTCCATAAATAAAAGAGTTTGCCTATTCTCCATAAGATTAACATGGGAAAAGAGTATGCAGGTTTGCTGCCATGATAAGTAAAAAAAACCGAGATTTTTTGCCTTAAATGGATGAATCTCAACAAAATGAAGCTAAATACCAAGTTTCATCCAAAAATATTGGTTAATAAGTGAAATATTAACACATCATTATCCTCCATAAGATTAACATTGGAGCGCCAAAAGACAATGTACTGTCTTTAGACTTTGTAATATCTCGGTAACCAAAAGAGATAGAACAAAGCTTCAAAATACTAATTGTGTGTTTTTTGAGCTAAATCCAATGGTCAGGATAAAAGTTTAAAATTTTTTAAATTTACATATGAAAAATGCAAAAAACCCATTTTTGGGGTACAAAACCCCCCAAAACAACCCCTTCCGGTAGGTCGATATGTCTGGTTTTCGAACTCATCCGAATAAACGTAGGATTACACATCTCTACCAAATTTGGTGTCGATCGGACCATTTTACGAGAGTTATCGTGTCTAGGGACACATACATATATATATATATATATATATATATATATATATATACATATATATATATATATATATATATATATACATATATATATATATATATATATAAATTTTAATGACTATTATTTTTGGTCTCTGGGCACCTCAAAACGAAAAAGTAACATGGTCCCGGGCTTAGGTCTTACCATGAGACCTACGGTAATAGCTTATTCCCTATGGGAAATTCGCTAAAAACGTATAAAAATTTATAATAATCAAAACTTGTGATTACTAAGATTTACGATAGGATAATGTCTAATAGATGCATTTTAAGAATTACATAAATGAATCCAAGCAAGTTTTATTTGCTTATAAATAAAATGGATACTAACAATATTCAATAATAATAATGGCATTAACAATATTCAACCTCCATTTTGATATTATGTTTTCGATTATATCCTAGGGTATCCTGTAATCAATGAGTAAGAACATCCCAAAATTTTGGTCTTCTCTTGGTCAAAACATTATTATCTCATTCTGGAATCCACTCTTCTTAATGGATTAGGGATGTAATTTTAATAAAAAAAAAAGAGAAATCTTTACAGTCTAGTAACATTTAAACTGACATTTAATCCGAAAGATGTTCTTAAAGTGTTGTTCTTAAAGTGTTTAATTATAATTTTAGGTTTCATTAATTTTAATTAATTAAATTTCATTTTTTTGTAGGGTATAGACATGTTCAGGTCTATACTCTACAAATTTGATACAGAATTATGATAAAGAAGAAGCATTATTTGTAGGGTTTTCATAGTAAAAAGAGTAATCATAGGGGAAGTCTACTTCACACTAATTTTGTCATCAAGTTATGATTAACATAAGTATTTTAATTAGTTTAAAAGCCCTCCCAAAGTCAAAACCATGCCTGACGATGAAATAAGCATCGTTACTTTGATAAAGTTTGACAACAGAACTTTCTCAAGGGCCATTTTGCCGCTGTGAGTATCTATTGAAGGTCCCTTGTTATATCCAACACTAACGAATATATGCTTCGTTTTCACACAAAGTAAAATATAGTTGAGTTTAATAAGGAAAAATTTGGAAATAGTTTAAGTAAAATTAATCAAAGTGAATTAAATAAAACTAAGGGTTTAATTTCGATGTAGTTTTATTATTGGTAAATTAATAATATTTAATTGTAAACCGTTTAAGTAGTAGAAAGGAAAAAACTAAAAAAAGAAAAACAAAATAATCTATTAAATTCAAAATATAAATTAAAATTTCGTAGTACTTAAAGACATAGTATTTGATTCCTTTTCTTTTTAAAACCTTTTACAGTTAATTAATTTTTCAGTCCTTAATTGAAGTTACCGTTTTTGCCATAGTTGACTTAGATTTTTTTTAACAGGCTGTTAAATTTTTTTCTGCTTTGACTAAGGCGTAAAAATTATCTTTAAAAAAATAGAATTAATCATAGGCGTTATTAATAGTACTACCTTATGTACTACTGCGTGATTTCTCCAAGCTAGTTTAACAAATTTCTTATAAAAAGCACTCTAATCTTAATAATTAACATATTTCATACTGAACTTAGATAAACACCATATTTCAAGTTGAACTAATCAACCAATCAATAAGTTTACCGTACTAACTAAATTAATAACTAAACAAACTCATTATAAGTAATGTCAGATTATGAATGTAACGTTACCTACTTACAATCTAGTAAAATTTGCTAAAAAATGACTGAACCCGGTAGTAATTGCAAACTATTTTATTTTGACTAGTTCTTAAGTAAAACTAGGCCTACCTTATAAAACGATGGTGTGAAATTAAATTGTAGTTATGTGAGGAAATGAGATCATTTGAAATTTATTATAATTATAGATTGTTTTTGGGTAGGGAAATGCCTTAAAATATTTTCAGTAAGGTCTACATAATAATTGAATAGAATATCTAAAATACTTGTTTCTTGTTTTGCAAGTAAATATTACAAACGTGTCGACTTAATTTATCTTTACTTAGATATCACAATATCAGTATCGTTCCTGTACACATCACTATTCTCATTGTTTATGCAAAAGTAACCACTATTGACCATTTACCTTCGCTTTGCTTGGGCTATAAAGTTCTCTCAAGCTGTGTAATGTTTCAGTTTTGTAATTTTTGGAGTGAGACAAAGGAATGTAAGCTTCCACTCCAGTTTCCCTTTTGAGACCGTGGAAGTTGTTGTTATTAAATCATACGCTCTGAGACACCGCAACCTTCCGTACTTCTTGCATGCATTTTACAAGACAAAAATATTTCATCGATTTATAATTTCAAGCTTTGCATTTTTTATTTAATTTGTTTGTTTTAAGATGTTTGAGAAAATATAAGCCATGTTTAAGTTTAGAATTTTACTAATTTTAAAATAAACCTTTTCTGGTGATTTAAAAAATCTATTAATAATTTATGTCATTCGTAAAATCAAGTGATCTACTAATTAATTACTATATTTTAATATTAAAGGTGATCATGTACAAAAAAAATTTTTGCAGATATTTGGGTAACATGTACGAAACAAGCTCGACCTTTTTCAACCGCTGTTAAATGGTATAACAAAACACACCTACCTAATATTTTTTATGTCTAATCAAAGAATGTTTGAAACTTTACCAAAAGAAAACTTATTGAATAATCAGATTAGTTTTGCTTCAAGAGTGGTTGTGAGTGGGAGTAAGTGTCTTGCTAGCCTAACGGTTAGCGTCTTGACCTTCAGTTCAAGAGGTCACGGGTTTCATCCCCGCTATGAACACTGACAATGAGGGGTTTGGACTGCTTTAAATAAAAGCGTTTATGCACTTTAAACAAAATGCCACTGGCGTTGATACAAATAAAAGTATTACTTAATAATATTGTCGTAAGTTTGTAGTACTTTTCGTTACGTCAGGTTATATGGTAAATAAAGAGTACATAAAAAATGTGGTTTCTGCCTTAAAATACTTTTAATCCTCCTACAAAGTTTACTTTACAGTTAACTAAATGTAGCTTGAATTTGTACATACAAACTTTGTGAACAAACCTCTTCCAAGCCAGTTTTTTTCACTATAGTTTCTTTTGCTTGTATACTCTGGACCTCAAAATCAATAATCTACAAGGAGTAAACGGGGCAATAGGAACATTCATCCAATCTGAAAACAAGACACGCGTTTTTTTTTTTTTTTTTTTTTTTTTTTTTTTTTTTTTTTTTTTTTTTTTTTTTTTTTAGGGATTTGAGTAAAAACCAGAGCACATTTCAAAACTGTAATTTGTACTTGTAGCAACTATTGGAAAGTTTTTACGACGTAGCTTTAACCTTTTTTTGTGAAATCATTTCTAATTACACTATTGTATATAAAAATTAATACTATTACGTAATAGTTTTTACACATAATAAAAGGTATGCTGACGTTAGTTTTCAACTAAAACAATATTTTTAAAGTATTAAATTTTACAGGGAAATATTTTTGTATTGTAAATATTATTAATAAAGCAGGATGTTACCAAAGTGCTTACCAAAACTGTTAAAAAACCAGTATGCTATCAAACCCTAGAAATACCGCTTATTGGTACAACGTTGTAAAATAATATACAAGTCTCATAACAGATTGTATAGATATGAAAATATAAGGAAAATGTTCTTGATTTTCTCATTCATATTAATCCACATTGATATCATATTTACCAGGTATCAAACAGTAGACCTATCCAATACATGAGCAACCCATTCCATCAACAATTCAGTGTAAGATAGTAAGTGTGTGCAGAGTGCCACAAGTGAAGTCATGTGTACTGAGTGATCAACACAGATCAGCACTACGTTCTGAGTACTCGTCATGACCAATTTCGAAAACTTTAAATTTTTAGCATGCCCTTTTTAACTCCATGTTATTTTATTTATATTTAAGTAAGTTTTTCACTAATTGCACTAATTTGAAAAACATTCTTTGATTGCTCAGCGTTTTATCTTTTATCGCCAGCAAATTGTAGATTACCAACAAATTTTTGAAGGAATTATTTAACGCAGTCTTGAGCATCACTTTTACCAAAAATCGTTTTTGTATTAAGATTTATTGACATTTTGTCCTTCAAGTAAATTATTTCGAAGCTAAAGTAAAAAAATGTAGCGTGTTAAGCTTAACTGATGAAGTTGCAAAATTATATCTTAGCACTACATTAAAAGTGGATTCAGAGCATCAGAGACTAGTCCCCATTTGGTCAAGAGCCGCCATCAAATTACCCTCCAGACTATCGGTTTCAGCAACAATGACTGCCCTTGTATTCAGAATCTATAGCTATAATCTCCATTCCAATATTCAACACCTAAATCCTAACAATCTCCCGGGTCCACAGTGGGCTTTCACAAACTGTTCAAACTATGAATATACTCCTTAAGGTGTTCACTGCACAACCAGCACTGACTTCATTTGAATAAAGAATAATTAAGTAAAAACTCTGTATGAATTGTTTCTAAAACTTTGATATATTTCAGTAACAGCTGTATGTATTCATGTGCAAGCTATAAATAGTTCATATCATAAGAAGGGATATCACCGAAAGTAACTTTACGGGAAGGATCTCGGAGTAAATGGGGAGTCTCCTCGATTTCCTCACTTTTTCACAAACGATTTCACTCAATTTCGCTGTTTGTTCTTTAATTTTAAGAAATCCTTGAGGATGCATTTAAAAATAAATTGACTTTATAACAGGGTAAAGTAAGTTCTAATTCATGTAATGATGAAGCAAAAGGGAAGGTAAATTGTTTTTATTTTACCTTTTTTACATAGGTGGAATTGGCAATTTGTAAAAATTAAAATATTTTAAAGTTTTCTGATGCTTTATGTTTTCAAGGTAGATCATGAAATTGTACAAGGATCTATTTGATTATTTTCCTCCACACACGTAGTAGCAAGATTATTTTGTTAAAAGAAATCTTTCAATAATTTCTGATCCTTGTTGTTGTATGATATTTTAAAGTAACCTTATCTCCATGGTGGGGGGTGATGTTGTTCGCGTCCGCTGCATTCCATTAAAGTTGCACGTACTCCCCGGGTGGTGCTAAACGAACAACAATTTTTGGCAGCTGAACTATTGCACAAGTGATCTCTCAGCTATGCCAGCTGCCAGACCAAATCCAACGGCCCTTTCCAGGGCCACTTTAGAAATATAGGCTCAGTTTTAAATATTTGTCATTTTAACGTAGAGGGTCTGAGCAAATCCAAAAGTGACTGCCTCAGCAAGGTGCTGCTAGAAAACAATGTCGATGTCCTCGCACTACAAGAAACACACGTAGAAGACTTAAAGAGCAGTGCGAGGGGTAACATCACAGGATATAGGCTTGTGGATGTAATAGGACACGGCAAAATAGGGTGGCGATTTACGTTAGGCAAGACATAGACGACAGTCTATGTCTTGCCTCCATTGCTCAGTCTAAGTCGCCACCCCATTTTGCTGTCAGTCTCCCACAAAAGTTGTGTGAACAGCATATTTACTGTTGCTGTTAAGGTATCTGAGACTACCATTGTAAATGTCTACAAACCACCGAACATCCAGTGGTCAGATACAGTTCTCCCAACTTTTGAACATCCTGTGGTATATGTAGGTGACTTTAACAGTCATCACACCCAGTGGGGATACTCGTCCGATGATGACAACGGCACTCGTCTTTCAAGCTGGGCTGAAAATAACAACTTTTTCCTGGTATTTAATGCCAAAGACCCACGCACTTTCCATTCAGCTCGATGGAGTCGTGGGTACTCTCCAGACTTGTGCTTTTGTTCTTGTTACCGATCAACAACACCCACACCAACTTGCAGGAGGGTCCTAGGTTCCTTTCCTCATTCTCAGCATAGGCCTGTACTAATATCAATGGGAGTCCAAATTCCTCTCGTAAGATCTTTTCCTCGGCCTAGGTGGAACTTTAATAAAGCTGAGTGGGAGGCCTTCTCCACCAGGCTTGACAAAGGCATCAGGTTCATCCCTCCTAAAATAAAATAAAAAAACTACAATCTGTTCACAAAACTTGTTCTGTCTTGCGCTAAAGCGTCTATTCCAAGAGGTTTTAGGAAAGAGTATATACCAGGATGGAGTCAAGAGTGCGAAGACCTTTACATTGAGTTCACTGATACTGCTGACAGAGATGTAGCGGACCAACTGCTTTACTCTCTCGACAACACCAGGAGAGAGAAATGGGTGAAAACTGTTAAGAACATGAACTTCACCCAAAGTAGTCGCAAAGCATGGTCTCTTCTCAGAAAGCTCTCCACTGGTAAAACAAATAATAAAAACACTTTCTCGCAACCTCGCCCTTGTGATGTTGCAAAACGCCTTTCCTGTTTGTCTAAGCCCGTTTGTACGTCTGCGGACAGGAAGGTGAACTTTAATCTAAATGAAATAAAGCAAAGTCGGCAAGCACCATTGGAAGTCTCTAGACCTTTAACTATGGATGAGCTAGATGCGGCGATTGATGAGATGCCAATTGGCAAAGCAGCAGGCTTGGATGAAATCTTCCCGGAGTTTATAAAAACACTCGGGTAAAAAGGCTAGACAGTGGCTTCTTGCAGTTTTTGACAACTTAATGAAAACCGGCGACTTGCCTGGTATATTTAGAAAATCCAAAATAATAGCTGTCTTGAAGCCCGGTAAAGATCCAAAACTGCCCGAAAGTTACCGACCCATAGCTCTTCTTAGTGTCTGTTATAAGCTGCTCGATATACAACAGAATCCTCCCTATTCTCGATTTCAGCATCCCCGTCGAACAAGCTGTTTTTAGACCTGGGCGCAACTGTTTTGACCAGGTTCTAGCTCTTACTTCTTTCATCGAGAATGGGTTTGAGCGAAGACTGAAAACCTCCGTTGCTTTCTAAGATCTTACTGCAGCTTATGACACTGTCTGGAGAAAAGGCCTCCTTATTAAATTTTACAACCTGATTCCTTGCCCTTTCCTGTTGCGTCTCCTCAACTCAATGCTCTCCAACAGGATGATTAAAGTATATTTGGGACGAAAGAAAAGTACTACTACAGAAAAGTAAAAAACTACTAAAAAACTACTAAAAAACTACTAAAAAGTAAAAAAAGTACTACGAAAGAAAAGTAGGCAACTAAAGGATGGCCTGCCACAGGGGTCAGTGCTCGCACCACTGCTGTTTAATGTGTATACAGCAGACATTCCAGACACTCGCTCCTCAAAGTTCGTTTATGCAGATAATATAGCTCTGGCTTATCAGCAGAAGGAATTCCAAATATCTTAGGAAACACTAACAAATGACCTCACGACCCTCGGTGAATACTTTTAAGCCTGGAAGCTAAATCCAAACCCAACAAAAACCGAGGTTTCTTGCTTCCACTTGAACAATAGAATGGCGCACCAAAAGCTTAAAATTGTATTTGACAGTGTTGAGCTAAAGCACAATGAAAATCCACAGTACCTGGGGGTTACTTTATATCGGTCCCTGACATTCAAAAGCCACATACAAAAGACAGCAGCCAAGGTGAGAACCAGGACTAACAATGTCCATCACCTTGCTGGCTCCACATGGGGAGCTAACCCACAAGTTCTGCGAACCACTGCTCTGTCCCTAGTTTACTCAACTGCTGAGTACTGTGCTCCGGTGTGGTTGAACAGTGTGCATGTCAGGGATATCGACGTCCAGCTAAACAGGGCTATGAGAGCCATTAGTGGTACACTTATGGCAACCCCCATCCCCTGACTCCTGGTCCTGTGTAATATCGCTCCACCTGAAACCAGACGAAGGGATGCACTCATTAGGGAATATACTAAGATCTTATCTGCTCCACACCTACCCATCCATGATTACCTACCCCAGGAGACGGGCAGATTGAGGTCCCGAAGACCACCACTGCGGACAGCATCCCAGTTGACGGACACGAACTTTTCAATCCATACCAACTGGAATTCCTCCTGGGACTCTTTCCAAGGTCGGAATCACTTTTTGATTGCTGACCCAACCTTAGCAGTAAGTGGTATGGATCTTCCTCTGAAGCAGTGGACTGTTCTCAATCGATTCCGCACTGGAGTGGGAAGATGTAATTATTAGAAATACAAATGGGGAATGACAGAAGACCAGTCATGCGGCTGTGGAGCGGAGTGCCAGACTATGACTCACATAGCCAATGAGTGCCCTTTGAGTGCTTTCCCGGAAGGGCTGATGGGCCTTCATTGTGCAAGGTAAGCTTAGCTGCAATGACTTAGCTCCCTGGATTTAGCTTTATAGAGAGATCATAAATGTTTATTTTAGTTTTATTTTAAATGTATTGACGCAGGTGCTTTGCACTGCAGAACATCTTTTATTTATTTTATTATTATTATTTTTAAGATGGTAGCTGGCTATGACAGCCATACGATGTATATATATATATATATATATATATATATATATATATATATATATATATATATATATATATATATATATATATATATATATATATCTCCATGGTTGTTTTTAAGTATAGAAAAAATATTTTCGACTACTGAGGCAACCATCAACTAGAGACATTAACTCACTTGCGTTTGGTATAATAAACTTGATTTATGTGGGCAGGGCGCAATAACAGTAAAAAGGTTAACTCGTTGTTTACTGCAGGGGAGTTCTTATAGGTCGGGGGTGGGAGGGGGTTTCTGCAAGCCATCACAAATTATTTTTACATTAAAATATTAGGCCATATTTAACGCGTATTATAGCATATTGCTGAAGCATAATTTATTTAGTTTGAACATATATTTTATTAAAGCTTAAGAGTTAAGTTTAAATATTTTTTTCAAATGCTGTAGAACAATTACGGACAAAATATATATGGAGGTCAATAACGATACTCTGAAAATAGTTTTAAATGTTAGAGTCATTAGAAAGAAAACTTAGTCATTAGAAAACTTAGTCATTAGAAAGAAAACTAGGTTTTTGTTTAATGAACAGAATCATATCATAGATGAAGGTTATAATAAAATAAATGGTACACACAAAAGTAACTAACGTATTATAAATATATGGTAATATACATATATTTTTAAATAATAACATTTTAAGTGAAGACACCATCATCAATTTGAACGAGCGCATTAGTGTTGAACGTTATAATGTATTCAAGATTAATATTCTCTTAGGATTTATGTTCCATACCTATCCAGTCTTAAGTCGGAAAATTAATTCATGAGACATTTTGGTAATTTATAATCCAAGGTAATACAGAATATTAATACTAATTATTCCACTTTTCAGTATGAAGTTAGTTTTAAGTATACGTTTTATTATACATTATATTAGTCTTTTGATTGTATTGTTTTAAGATATGAGAAGTTACTTGGTTCTAATGGGTGTTTGACCTGTATAAGTCTTCGATCTATGTGGATAAGAGCATATGTAACGCGTATAAAAATAAATGAATAAATGAACGAATAAATAAATAAATAAAACTATACCTAAAATCGTTATTTGAGTTTTGTATTCATTGTTGGGGGTGTATAGTTTGAACTTGTTACTTCCCCTTAACTTCCTTTACGCTCCAACAACTATCCTCATATCTTTCTAATTTTCTCTATTAATCAAAAGGAAGGACGAAAAAAATTATGAATGATCTGATTGTTCTAGGCAGGTTAATCGATTTCATTACCTAAGTTAAAAACATTGAGTATGAGTGACATTCCGTAAATAATACCCGGGGATCTCCACGTTTCGTTGAAAGTTTTTATTAATAAAGACACTTATGATTTTCTTGAAAATTGCGTATATACGTAAGAAGAATTATTAGAAGTAATAGAAGAATTATCATAATGTCAATTTGAGAAAAACATTATACCTTTTTAAAAAATAATAAATAATTATTTCTTAATATGCAATTGTTATTCCTGTACTCTAGTTGTTTCCTGCAATTACGTTCTGACATTAATTTTGTGATACATATGACTTAAATTATCACACAATTAAAAAAAACGGATATAAACTTAAAACCGATTGTGTCTATACACTTATCTTATTTTTCTTTTTTTATTACGAAGAAAATAATGTAAAAAATAAAACACAAAAATACCTAGTATGACCCTTTTAAACACAATTAAACCTCTTTTTCATGGTTCGATCAGTCTGGGTTGTGAACTTACTTTAGACGATGTAACCTTACAACCGTCCATCGAATTTAATAAAAAAACTGGGATTCCGATCAAAAGCTGTTCAAATTGTGTGCACTGACACATAGGACACATACATGCATGAAATTAATGACATATATGAATTTTAACTATTTCTTATTCCCCTCAGGGAAATTAGTTAAAAGGTAAAAAGCGTAAAATAAGTTAAATTGAATCACATACTATTGTTTAACTGTGTCAACTAGGAACTGGAGTAAAGTAAGCCCATCGACAATATCAAAGAAGTTTTGATAAAAATCATCAATAACACATGTGACCCGCTTACACATGTGATACAATGTCAGCTTGACAGTTTAAGATTTGAAAAAGCTATGAAAATATATAAGAATAACATATTTAAGGGAAGGTTAAACAAAAAAACATAGTAAATTATCTTATATAATTAAATAGTGCATTTTGGGTATAGAGAGCACGGATCAATGCCATTTTTGTGTCAGTGGATTTCTTATGGCATCTAGATGATGGGAAAAATATTGTACCCCTGAATAAATAGGCGTATAGCTCCATAAAATGAAATTTAAACCTTATTTAGAATAATCTAAAACGTTGTTTTTTTAATTTTTTTTATTTATTTATTTATTATTTTTTAAAATTTATTTACTACTTCAGGTGATCCCCACTCTACACTAAAAATTTTCACAACTGCTGATTTACAAGGTAGTTTTTGTAAACAGCAAAAGCAGACAACTTAAATTCTATGATCGTTGACGGATAACAAATGAAAGAAAGTACACTAAGATTGCAGTTATTTTGAAAGCAGAAATATAAATATTTAACTGCTCTTGCTTCAATAAAATTTTCATTACTATATTAAGAGGTTTTACTTATTTTATATAATTATATTTCCTGTATTTAAACTTACGACGTATGGATTTTAATTTGTTTACACATATGTATACTTCACCAACTAATGAGATTTTAGGTAAAAAATAACAAAAAGAATTTTTTTTTTAATACTGTTCCCTTTACTATATTTTAATTTGTTGACTGTTTTGCGACTAAGACATCAACTTCTTAAAGCTCATGTAAACTTATATTCTTCTACTTACTTAACAATTAGTTTACTATTCTCACTGTTACAAAAGGAAATACAAAATGGTAAATGTAAAAAGGTGAAGAAATAAGAAGTAAGACACAAGAAGAAATACTAAAAGAGGTGAAATGAAAAGAAAGGGCAAAACAAGAGACCGAGAACAACAAAAACCTTTTGAATGATAACCTTAACTGTTATGTGTCACTGTTAGCGACAGTGAAAAAACCGAATGCCAATTTTCAAACCCCATAACCAATACATTTCACAAACTTGGACATCATTCGGTTCACAACAGTCCGGTTTGCGTGACTACATTATTATCTTTGGGTTTTATAAAATCCAATACAATATTACAAAATCATATCAAAGAATTGAACTATTATTGTAAATAACTGTACACATTGCTAAACAAATATTAAAATTTGTTTTAATATTGTTTTGTAGGGATTTTCATAAATTATGTGACCATTAAACCTAAAAATATCAAATTTTGTAAAAAATAATGATAAAAATCGTATGTCATTTTTGACGGGTTGTTAGGTAGTAAACCATATAACGGCTCATATAACGTGGCAAAGTTTGACTCAATGGCTGTGGATACTTTATACAGTATTTTTATTAATAAGAGAAAGACGGTAAATAATGAACAAACATAAATACTACACAGTAAATTATACATATCAACTTTAAACCACTTAAGTTTAATAACGATTTAAAATATTAAGATAATAAAAAAAATAAAATCAAATAGCCCAAGTCTTATCTTTTATAAAAAATTCGCTTCCACTGTTATACTTAGACTTGTTATGGCGCAAAATAAGAACAGGTTAAGGACATAATGCACAGGAGGGACATAATGCATGACGTTCTAGTAGTGGAAAAGTAAGGCTTTTGGGCCAGTTCAAGGTCACCCGAGCGATGACGTCATCGATGACGTCATCGAGGTCAATGACCTCATCGATGACGTCATCGATTGCATCATCGATGACGTCATCACCAATGACGTCACTTCCATTACGTCACACCCATGACGTCACAGAAATGACGTGCTGATGACGTCATC
This sequence comes from Neoaliturus tenellus, assembly GCA_030545055.2. Taxonomy (NCBI): domain Eukaryota; kingdom Metazoa; phylum Arthropoda; class Insecta; order Hemiptera; family Cicadellidae; genus Neoaliturus; species Neoaliturus tenellus. Next base: position 170,189,026 of record CM061533.1, on the reverse strand, counting down.
ACCCCTTACGACACCAAGATGACGTCATCGATGTCACAAAGGTCAAGGTCACGCTGAAACCTAAAATTTTTTGGCACCTTTGCTGTTTCTCACACTACGCTCCGAGTTTCAGTCAGGTTACCGTGACCTTGACGACTTGGAGCGAAATTAGATGAGAAACAGCAAAAGTGCTGAGGAAACCTGAAGTTTGCAACGTGACTCTGCCTAAACCGTCATGTGACACCGCTCGGGTGACCTTGAACTAGCCCAGCTGCCTTACTTTAACCATTACTGCAACCGCGATGCGCACCCTACGACAGACACCGAGCGACTGACTGTCCGGCCCCGCGCACTCTAGGTATATGGGAAGTGGTGGGGGAAATTGTGATGACCGTGGGAAACTTGAAAATGTCAAGCCGGGTAGCACCGTTTCGGTGCTACCTTAAAGTTACATGCTAAAGTGTGATGACCTTGAGTAAAAACATAGAAATACTACAAGTTGATACCGCCCCAGAGTTAAAGTGTGGTGACATTGAGTCAAAACACTGAAATACTATAAGTTGAAATCATCCCAGAGTTAAAGTGTGGTGACCTTGAGTCAAAACACAGAAATACTACAAGTCGATCCCGCCCCAGAGTTAAAGTGTGACGATCTTGAGTTAAAACACTGAAATGCTATAAGTCGAAATCATCCCAGAATTAAAGTGTGATGACCTTGAGTCAAAACACAGAAATAGTACAAGTCGATATCGTCCCAGAGTTAAAGTGTACTGACCTAGATTCAAAACACAGAAATACTACAAGTTGATGTCGTTCCAGAGTAGAAGTGTGGCGACCTTGAACTACCCCAAATTGTCAGGAATTGGAGTAGCAACAGCGATGTGCACCCTTCGACGGACACCAAGCGACTGACTGTCTGGCTCTGCGCACTCTAGGTATATGGAAAGTGGTGGGGGACATCTCAAGGTCATCCAAATTGGGTTTTAAAAAATAAGAAACTCTAAACTTCATGCTCCTCTTCTTCCCTTTCCACCTCATTTGTAGGATATATGGTTGACAACGGTAAATGTGACAAATACTCCGGTGATTGTTGACCTCCACTGTGATCTGATTCTTGATCGTCTTGCTGCATTATAACTTCAGACCAATCATAATCTAAAGTGACCTTGAGCTTTATTCCCGGGTTGTCGAGGAGAATAGACTTCATCCAATCGCAGATGGTTTCTAAATAATGCACGTCGTCGATTGTCAATTTCCAACTTGTAGTGGGTACATCTTCGGTGGAAGACATGTCATCGCAAGCAGGTGTGTCCGCCATGGTTGTTGGAGGAGGAATGATGCTTGTTGCAGCGAGCAATGCTGGTATAACAGAGTGGTGGGGGAAATTTCAAGGTCACCCAAATGGAGTTTTAAAAAAGGAAACTTTGTCTATTTACTTATAACATAACCACTTAAACTAAAAGGATTGGGATCAACAGTACGTTTAATCATCATATTCGGTATATTCTTCATGTTTCTCAGTTTTCACCTCCGCCCGAATAGTACCTCCACTCTTTAGCTCCTTTTCGGCTTCTTCTAGTTGCTGGGTAATCGCCATCTGACATTGAAGTTCAAAATCATCACGCGGCACAGATCCGCAAATATCCATCTGAGCCAACCAGAGCTGCCTAAGGTTCTTTTCCTTTTCCTCGACAGCTTCGACGGCTGCATGTAATTCCTTTTCTGTAATAGAGGAGTCCCACAATTGTTGATCATCGGTTTTGTTGACAACCTCATTTTTGGACTCCTTGTACAAATCGTTCAGCTCCTGCTGAGTCTTAATGGTTACCTCCTCGTAACTAGCACAACTTACATTGAGAGACATCTTGATGTTGTACGGTTGAACGTTGGAGTTGAAATGAAGCTGAGGCACAGCGCTTGGGGGTACTATAAAAAAGTGGGGGAAGTTTCAAGGTCATCCAAATTGTGTTTTAAAAAATCCTATCTTGTTACTGAGCACATATGTCAGTAACAAGATAGGTGTTTTTTCTCTTTTACATCTTTAATATAATAAAGAAATAAACATATTCTACAATGGTAAGAAGAAGAAACCAACTGCTAGTCAGCTGAAATAATCCAAAGTCTGGCTCGCTTCAGTCTTCATGGACGCCGGTGATGAAGTCGCTGGAGAAGAGTAATGTTCAGACTCTTCTTTTGGGTGTCGGAGATTGCGTATATTGCAAGCGTAGACTTGCACATTTATACGGTAGCCTCGCGCCACCATCAGCTGCAACTCCTTGTACAAGTCGTTCAGCTCCTGCTGAGTCTTAATGGTTACCTCCTCGTAACTAGCACAACTTACATTGAGAGACATCTTGATGTTGTACTGTTGACCGTCGGAGTTGAAATGAAGCTGAGGCACAGCGCTTGGGGGTACTATGAAAAAGTGGTGGGGGTGTTTGCATCGAAGCATGTTTGACCTTTAGCTTGGTGGTAGGGGTAACTGTGAAATGCAAAGGTCAAAGGTCAAGGTCACCCGCGAAGTTTAAAAAAAATGCAACATATTAATATGTGACAAACCTCACATATTGATATGTTGCATTTTTTGTCTTTTGTATTTTTTTTGTCTTTTATGGTTTATTTATAAAACATTACAATAACATATGTACAACAGTAAAACTTAAATCTAACACTGCTGCTTGTCGACGATGTGGATGGTCAACTCGGTGGAATTGCTACCCGTGCAACCGTGGGAAACCAGGTAGAGACAGCCAGGTTGGATGGAGCGCAGATCCTCGTTCTGGAGGAGATGGACGAATCGTTTTGGCAGGTAGACTTGGAACTTGGGCTCATCCCCCGGAGTGAATGGTGCCTCGCTAAGACTGCAGCAGATGGCCTCTCCAACTGTAGTCTCCATCTTCTTCATGGCGTGGATAATGTAGTGCTTCTCATCTTTAAGTTCGGAACACTTCTTGACAGGTAGTATGGTAGATTTGGAGTGAGCATTGAACTGCTCAACCAAAGTTTGCAGGAACTGGTGAGATGCCATGGTTGAGTTAAAGAGTGTCTTCTTCTTCGTCTTCTTGCTGGGAGATGTTGTCGTCTCGGAATCTCGAGTAATACTCATGCCAGGTCCCGGTCTGCTCCTCACTTATATAACCCCCGTCACCCCCACCACTCCCCACTTCCCCACTTTGAAGGTAAGATGCGAGTTTATAGGCGTTTTTTAAAGCGCAATGTCTATCTTTTTCATGTTCTGGACTTTTAGTACAAATACAAACATTTTCCATCGTATACTTGTAGTTTTTATCCAAGTCCACATCATTAACCGGAACATGAGTAAATTCTTCGATCCATCTCTTCTTTTCCAGTCCTTTTGTATAAATATTGGTAAACCTGTTTGAAAACTGATGCATGATGTGATACAAGTCTGTGTAACTTGCAAAACCATCATACCAATCGATATGATGGAAATATTTTGAAATCCACCTGTTGGTAGTAGCGGCTTTGCTAGTTAATGATGAATAAGAACATGGTGGTTTGAACAAAAATGTATATGGAACACCTGTATTGATGTCGAAAAACACAAGTTCTTTTATGATAAATCTATCGTCATTACCCCGAAACGCTTGGAACTCAATTATACCAGGTTTGGACTTTACTTGTTCTTCTTCCTTGTCCATTGCGAAGGCCACTCGTCTGCTCATGTCGAAGTCCAAAGATCAACTGATTTCCACACCACGGTAGGTACGACTTTTATACCAGGCCGTACAGTTGTTGGCGCGTTGGTGTATATTTAACGTGGGCACCGTCCCCGGTAGGCCTAACCCCACAAAGCGTTTGATATTGTTTTAAAAACCAACCATTGTCATCTAAGTTTCCATCTTTACATTCTCCTTGTTTTCATTTTCATCACTAACACTTGATTCTTCTCCTCCTTCTTCCTCTTCTTCCTGTTTTACTGATTTCTTATGTAGTTGAGCGTATTTTTCCAATTGTCTTCACATTTGTACTTCATGAGGAACTCTATTAAATATAGAAGTATCCACAGGTCCGTACAGTATAGGTGCGTCCGGTTGTTTGTCCAAAGTGTCTTCCAAATAATCTTTAATAATAGAACTTGAAAACACTAGTTGTCTCAAGTATCTTGTTATTGGTTCAGTTGCACAGGTTAGAATAAAAAACTCTTCTCGATTAAGTTGAATCTTTCTATCATGTATTGTTGTGTCTCTAAACCGCAACTGATGGTCACCACGATTCTTTATAATATCAATTTCCACATTTGAATCCAAAAGTCCTACTCTTGTCTTTCTTCCATACATGTTACTAGTTAAATAGCATTCTAGCAGATTCAAGTGCTTCATAAAAGATTCCCAAGCACTATCGGTGAACAAAATCATTTTGGGTCCATGAGTTAAAATTACAGTAGGTGAATAATCCGTCGATTTCATAACACCGATTAAAACACTTTTGTCCAAACTGGATGAGATTGGATAAAATATTCGCAAGAATACCTCACTCAATATGTTAGGAGAAATATTATCTTCAATATCCCTTTTCTTCTTCTGTGCATTCTTTCTTCTTTTACCTTTTTCCTCAACATCATTACTGGCGTGGAGTTGTCCTCAAGCGTTGTGTTCATCTCCCTCCGGTTGACCTTGAAGATCTAAAAAGTCGGATATCTCCTTCTCAATATCGACTACATTTTCTTGTGTACCACTAGGAGAAGCCATATTGAATAAGATGCTACCCATACAAGAACAGGCAACAAACTGATGAGGAGCGACCTGAACGCTCTGCTTTTATACTCGCGGAATGCATTGGAATGTAACAAAACCGGTTTTTTACAATACATTTTTAACAATTCCAGTTAAAGGTGTGTATGTTACGATTTTATCATGTAGAATTAAACAGTATGCAGTTGTATTAGCTGGTATAGCTGCGTTGAATTCCATTTCTATTTTTATATCCACACTTGATGATTTTACCGATTCATTCTGTTTAGAACAATCGATTACAACTATCGGGTAACCATCTAAGTACTTTTCTGGTGATAGTAAAGGTGCATTTGTTTTACCGTAATATGAACTTTGGAATCTTGCATACATATCGTACAATATGCTGTACTTTTTATTAGCGAATGACACATTTAAATTATCGTATGGAAAAAATTGTGAATTTAAATAAACTTAAATATTTTTCAAGTTGCAATGATCAAATTGGCCTGCATGTTTGGTGATGGTGTCTCTTCTGCCTGTTTGTAAACCAAATATAATATACCTGGCTCGTTCCACATAATTAGATGTTTTAACTGTCCAAGTGTGTCGATTCGTAGTTGGCAAGCTGGGATGTTCATGAAATTCCCAACTTCTAAAAGGAATTACAATATCACGATCAGCCTTTAACTTTCTTAATAGTAGCATTCTATGCTCGTCAGCTAATTTTACATGTGGAACTCTCCATACAATTTTGTCTAATGTTAATTTCCATTCTAAAGTTGCATCTGTTGTACCGTCTGGAGCTTTAATAATATCTTTATCGTTTGAAGATCTCAACAAAACTAATTCTTGTTTAACGTTTAATATTATTTTCCTATAATCTTCAGCAAAACCAAGCAACAAACGTAACGGAATATGAAAATCAAAATTTCCATTTGTATCTGGAGTGATTGTGTCTTTTGCAGGTAAAACCCATCCTGCAGGTTGTATTAAATTGGTTTCATTAGGTGATATAGATGTTAATCCCTTTAAAGTTGTTGCAATACCTACTTTTTTAGTAGAATCAACTGTTACACCTGATATTTCATATCTAATTTCATCAAACAGGAAAGCCATGGGATTATTTATAAATGGAACTGTTGTACCAGTAGTAGTACCGTCCTTTTTAGTAACTTGTCCTTCAATATACAAGTAACTTTCACATGGTAGTGTGTAAATGTCTTGATTTTGTGTGGGAATACGAATTTCATCGTTATTGTTTAATTTTGATGAAGTGTAAGGGTTGTGGGTGTGATATTCTTTTTCCCATAGGGTTTCGTCGAATGTTGGACCCTGAGCTATATCCAGTATATCCATTATCGGTTACTTTTAATCCAATTCTCTCTAAGAAACGAATGTTCTCGCGTGTTAACTCCTCCACAGCTGAAGAGCTACTAATGCGGATTCCCGTAGGTTGTTCGCTTTTAAATGTTAAACCCATGATTTTATATTAAAGTGTTGATTTTAAATGTAATCTAACCGTAATAGGCTCTTCTCGGAAATCTATCAAGTTACCGTCTTGATCCAATACGTTCAACACGATGTCTGAAATGAAAGTGGTGTTCAAAGGTAGATATACCAGGTTTTGCGGCTTTTCAACAATTTTAAATCCAGGTGGTACACTGGGGTAAAAAGTATGTATTATATGAGTATTTGCTCCATCTCTGTAAGCTCCTTGTATAATATTACAAGTTATGTCTATACTATTGACTTTAAATATTGTTACAGTTTGTTTACCGGAATGTGTTTTATTTGGTTCTAAAATTGCTCCATCTTTGGGAAATCCTAATAAATCACCAATTGAGTCTGACTAACTGAAATCTATATAATATTTTGAAGTAAGCTCAGCTTTCATTGTATTGTTATTACCTTTTAGCGTTATATTGTCTTTTCCCATTTTATTTTGCAAAAATTCATTAATATGATCAATTTCATAAGAACCTGTGGGTAGAGTGCAAACTTCTAAGTCTGTAAACTTCCCACTGGCATCTTTTCCTTTATAATAATGCAATAAGTTATTTTTACCTTCCGTAACATTGGGAATAGAGTTGTAAGTTGTAAAATCCAACAGTGCTGCCTCCCAAAATCTTCCTTTTTGCAAGCGTAACGCTGGAAAAAGGATACTTCGTAAAGTGGACGATTTTCCTGTTAATGATACCGTATAGGAAGACATCTCAATAGTGACTGATACTTTTAGCTAGGAATTCCAAACATAAATGGCCGCATATTGAAGTATTATCAGGTTGTTCTCTTTTATAGTTGTAATATATGTTTTTAGCAGATTTAAAGTAATGTTCAAGTTCTTTAGGTGGTGGCAAATTTCCAAAACTATCAAAATAATATACATTACTATTTAGTTTCTTATAACACACCCAATGGGTGCCGGGCCCTTCAGTATTATCCAAATTTACGATTCCAGTCTCATTTTTCCATATTTTCTTTGGTAAACTGTCTTTCATAAATACTCCGCGGAAAAATGGTATTTTTAAACAGGAAATATATTTAAATAATTCAACATTAGTCAACGCTTTATGTGGTATAACCAATTGATTTCTTTTATTTAATATGCACGATACGGTCTTAGGTATAGACCAGCCCCGTTTTTTACCATTGACCATATTGTCGGTTTTTTATTATTTTTCCTCAGAGAACGTCTTTTTAGTCTAATATTACCACCATGTTTTCTCTTGCTTGATCCTTTTTTATTCTTACCCCTCCTTTTTCCACCTCCTACCGCTGTTTTAGCCTTCATACCTGCTGTTACCGCTAAAGCTGCTGCTTTTTCCGCAATACTAGCGTCACTAGACTTTACTCGTTGCCAAGCTATATTCGCTAGCTTTTTATCAGCGATTGACCTATTTTTTGAATCGGTAAACGTGGAATATGCGATATCGTGTTCTTTACAAGCCTGATCTAACTTATTTATGCCTGGATCACCTCTTTCCAGTCGTTTTTTCAATTTAGTTCCTGGTCCGCAATACTGATAACCTCCCGGTATATGAAATTCGTATGGTAAAGCGTCTATTGCTCTGTTTACGATAGATCCTACTGGAATACGATTTTCCCTCAGGGGCAGTGGGCTTTCCACTGTACGGGTGTTTCTTGGCGACCCCGGGGTACCTGAGCCAAGCTGTGAGACCCTCCTCACAGTTCTTCCCGAGCTAGGGCCTTTCTTCTCATCTTTCAGGTCTTAGCTCACCGTCTTTATTCTTTCCTGAGCTAACCTTGCTCACCTTCTTGTTTTCGACCCCGAATCAAGGGTGTCTTTCCACCTTCTTTCGACCGGCGCACGCTGGGGGGTCCTGGGAGTGTCCCTGTTGTGTTGCAGGGACTGATGTGTGCCTCGCACTGCCGATGGTCTCCTCCAGTGTGTCGTCAGAAGCCAGCCGCTTCGGACCTTAGTCAGGAAGTGCGGCATGGATGCAGAGATCGGACTCTGCATTGCCACGGTGCGACCCCCAGCACGTCCGGCACATTTTGTGTATCGGTGCTGGGCAAACGGAGGTTTCGGGCCCCAGAGTCCTGGGGTAGGGGTGTCTTATCTCCTACGGGGGGTAGACCTCCGAGGGTGTACCCGCTCCCGGCCAATGAAGGGCCGCCTCTTGCCGCACGATGCGCTGGTGAAACAAAAGTATGGATTTTCAAAACCAAAACACGAAATTAAAGGAGAATGAGCAGGCCGCCTTTAAGCGCAGCTCAAAACTGCAGAGGTCTCCGACCTCGAAGACTGGGACGCCGACGGGGGGAATTAAAGCCTCCCCTCCGCCGATCCCGTTCAAGGCTGCTGGTGTCGCCGGATCGTCGGCCGTAACCGGAAAGGAGAAGGATGAGGTTAAGCTGGGTATGGGGGTGACTGAGCCGGTAACACCTCTAGCCGGGATGCAAGGAATTCCTCCCAGGAAGAGTCCTCTTCGTCCGGCATTCGAGATGCAAATGCTTCGGCAGCAGCAGGACGATGCCAACGAGGAGGAAGACTCATGTCTGAAGAAAATGAACGATCTTTTGAAGGAGATGGCCAAGGCTCTCCTTATTCAGAAGAACGTCAACAAGGCGATTAAGGACGGAATTCCAAAACTCGAGGATTTCCTTGGCGAAATCGAGGAATGCCGGAAGATCAGGCTGAAGGCAGTGAAGCAGGAGCGCGACGTTATGAACCGAGTTATGTCTGCTTCGCCTCAAGCTCATCTGGCTGAGTCCCAGACTCAAGCCAGAAAGCGAAAGAAGAGGCAGAGCGGTTCTTCGCCGGAAAGCCCTGAGCTTGTTGAGGTGGACTCAGTGCCGAGACCGGTTTTTGTCACTGCGGCATCGCAGACATCTCCTGTCCAGGCTACTCAATCCGCCCCGGGCGCTGTCGCGATTCCAGCGGCTACTCCTGCAGAGGTTCCTGCTCCGGCGGCTAATCCTGTCTTGGCAGCAAACTCTGCCTCAACACCTTTGGGGGGCTGGAAGACGCGCCTGTCTAAGAAAGAAAGGAGGAGGCAGAAGCAAGTGGAGGCAGCTTCGAAAAGTGCGTCGAGGGTGGAGCGGACGCAAGTCTCAAACCCGGTGGGGGAGGCCTCTGGCAAGTCTGTCAGAAAGCCTAAACAACCCAGGCCTAAGAAGCCCAGGACGGAGGCAATCTTGATCAAGCCCTTAGGGGGGCGATCTTTTGCTGATGTTCTGGGTCAGATTAGATCGCAGGCCAAACCGGAAGAGACCGACACCGTTATCAAGTCTATTCGGCGAACCCAGAACGGGGATGTCCTCCTCGAACTGGGGAAGTCGAGCGACAAGATCGGTTTTGCCGCTTCCCTCAAGACTGCACTTGGGGACAAAGGCTCCATCAAGGCCCTAGAACCGAAATGTTCGGTCGAGATTCGGGACCTTGATGCCCTCTCCACCGAAGATGAGGTCACCCGTGCGATCCAGGTGGCACTCCCGGAGATACCGGCTGATGGAGTGAGGGTATGGCTGACAAAGCCTAACCGAAGTCAACTCAGGATGGCTGTTGCTGAGATGGGCGAAAAGCACGCCAATAAGCTGCTTAGCCTTCAGCACCTCAGAGTCGGTTGGGTCAGTTGCAGGCTCAAACGGAGGGTGGTAGTTTCGAGATGCTTCCGCTGTCTCGGTTTCGGCCACTCCTCCCGAAACTGTAACGGGCCCGACAGGAGTGCCAACTGCTTCCAGTGTGGAGGCCAGGGCCACAAACGCAAGGAATGTTCCTCGAGCCCATCCTGCTTCCTCTGCAAGGATTCAGGCTCCAGTGCCCTCGGTCACTTACCCGGGTCTGGTCAGTGCGGTGCCTTCAGAGCCGCACTTGAACAGGCAAAAGGCAGCGGCCGGTAATTCGCATCCTCCAGGCCAATCTTCATAGATCCTGGGGAGCTGATAACCTTCTAGATCAGCTCGCCCGAGAACTTGGTGCTGACGCGCTCCTTATCAGCGAACAGTATCGGGACAGAGACCCAAACATTTGGATCTCCGACAGCCTCGGTACTGCTGCATTTTGGGCGCGTAATACACAGGATGTCTTGGTGCGGAGTCACGGGCGCGGCCGAGGATTCGTCTGGGTTCGGTGTAGGGACGTGACTATCTTCAGTTGCTACCTCACACCCAACGAGGCCGTCCAGGACTTTCGCGACAAGATAGATAGCCTAGAGGAGTGCGTTCTCGGCACCACCGGGCATGTCGTCGTTGGTGGCGATTTCAACGCCAGGGCCGTCGAGTGGGGAATGCCCTCTACCAGCTCCCGGGGGAAATACATCCTGGATTTCATCGCCAGGGCCGGTCTTGTCGTCCTCAACCAGGGCGACACACCTACTTTTCGGCGCCCCGGGCAGAGAGGCACGATCCCTGACGTCACCTTTGCGTCTGAGTCGCTCCTTCCGAGGATCTCTGGCTGGAGGGTTGTCGAGGACTACACGGGTAGCGACCACCAATACATCGTGTTTGACCTGCATGATCAGGCAAATCGTCGAGTTTCCGCATCTCGGGAAGGGCCACGCCGGTGGAACACCAACAAACTGGACGTGGTCAAGTTAACCGAAGTCATCTCTCGGGGAGCGCAGGGGAATCCTGGTGAGGCTGGAGCCGAGGCACTAGTAACATCCACGATGGAACTTATCGTCTCGGCCTGCGACCAGTCTATGCCGCGAAGGAAACCCCGACGCGACAAACAACCCGTTTACTGGTGGACTGAAGAGATTGCGGAACTCAGGAGAACATGTTTAAGAACTAGACGAGCCGCCACTAGAGCGAGAATTCCCGCAGACAGAGTTCGTAAGTCGGAGTTCTATAAAGCTGCGAGAAAATCTCTCCGCCAGGCGATCAACAGGAGCAAGGCGAATAGCTGGAGGAGACTTCGTGACGACGTTGATTCCGACCCGTGGGGCCTGGGTTACAAACTTGTAACACAGAAACTCGGCGCCCGCTCTCCACCTTCCATCATGGAGGGCGCCACCATGGGGAGGATCGTCGCTGCGTTGTTTCCTGAACATCCACAGCGACCGCCGGTTGACTTCGGACGGGTAGAGGACGTTCCACTTTTCACTTTCGAGGAGCTGGAAACCTCCGTTCTCTCCCTGAAGAGCAACAAGGCTCCTGGCCCGGATGGGATTCCCAGTGAGGCTTTAAAGAAAGTATTTTTAATCAACGCTGACTTGTTGTTGAGAATGTACAATGCCTGTTTGGTAGAAGGGGTGTTTCCGGCTCCCTGGAAAACAGCCAGGCTTGTACTGATCAGCAAGGGCAAAGGTGATCCCGAGCTGCCGTCGTCCCACAGGCCTCTCTGCATGTTGGACACGGCTGGGAAGCTGTTCGAGAAGCTGATCCGTTCCCGCCTGACTTCTGCCGTGGAAGCTGCCGGGGACTTATGCCCCCGTCAGTACGGCTTCAGAAAGGGACGGTCAACGATCGACGCTGTCACCGAAGTTCAGAGAGCTGTGGAGAGAGCCGAGAGCCACAACCATTTCTCCCGCCGAGTAGTGCTTCTTGTTACGCTTGATGTCAAGAATGCCTTCAACTCGGCGAGGTGGGTCGATATGTTGGATGCGCTTCGCAACACCTTTCGTATTCCTGCATATCTGTTGCGGCTCGTCGAGGATTATCTACGCTCTCGAAGCCTGATTTATGACACGAGGGACGGAACGCGGACGATGGAAGTCACTTCTGGTGCCGCACAAGGTTCAATACTCGGCCCGGATCTCTGGAACGTTGCCTATGACAGCCTCCTGAGGTCCGAAATGCCTGAGGAAACCACTTTGGTTGGGTACGCCGATGACGTCGCAGCTCTCATTGCTGCACGCAACGTTGAGCTGGCCCAACTGAAGTTGAACCGAGTTATGCGGGTGGTCAACAACTGGATGTCCGATCACGGTCTCTCACTTGCTCTCAGTAAGACGGAGATCGTGATTCTTACGAAGAAGAGGATCGACACCGTCGTCCCGTTTCGAGTGGGAAGGGAGCTGGTCACATCAACTCGTGCCGCCAAATACCTCGGGGTTATGGTGGACACCAAGTTAAGCTGGAGGGATCAGATCTTCCGTACAGCGGACAAGGCCGCTAAGGTAGTGACTTACCTTAGTAGGCTGATGGCCAATGTCGGGGGTCCCCGATCCAGCAGAAGACGTCTGTTGATGTCCGCGGTCCAGTCCGTGCTTCTTTACGGGGCAGAGGTGTGGGCAGGCGCTCTAGATAAGGAGTGCTACAGGTTGCGACTCGCCCGGGTTCAGCGTCAAGCTGCGCTCCGGGTGTGTTCCGCCTACCGGACAGTGTCCGAGCCTGCCGTCCTGGTGGTCGCCGGAGTCATCCCTGTCAAGCTCTTGGCAGGGGAGAGGAAAGCGATTTATCAGAGACAAGGCGAGATCGGCAAGGACACGGCAAGAACAGAAGAGCGCTCCCGAACCTACCAGCAGTGGCAACACAGCTGGGAGCACGACACCCGAGGACGATGGACTGCGCGACTTATCAAGCAGGTCCAACCATGGGTGGAACGGCGGCATGGGGAGGTGGACTACTACCTGACCCAATTTTTGACAGGTCACGGCTATTTTCGGTCGTACCTGAACCGTATGGGAAAGACCGGTTCACCGGACTGCATTTATTGCCCGGGTGTTCCCGACGATGCGGAACACACATTCTTCCGCTGTCCCCGTTGGGAAGGGCCCCGCCTGGAGGCCACACAAATCTTTGGTGCATTTTCGGTGGACTCGGTCTGCCAAAAGATTTTGGAGGATGAGGGCAACTGGGATTGTTTGTCACAGTTCGTCCGGGGCATCCTCCTGGAAAAGAAAACCGATCTGGACCGTGAAGTGGCCCAGATCCCTTGATCGAGCGGCTGGATAAGGAGCGAGCCCCACGGGCGTAAGCCAAATTTAGGCCTAGCCTGACGTAATGTGACAAACAATTCCAGGTTAGATTCCTAAAGAGTAGAGGAGGTTTTTTAGTGGGTAAACTCGTTTTTAGGGGAGCCCCACACTACAGGCTGGCCACCTGTGTGCGTAATGCATTTTTCCGCCTCTCCCTCAAAAAAAAAAAAAAAAAAAAAAAAAAAAACTGGAATACGATTTAAAGCTTTACTTAACAGAGAAACCGCTGTGGACGTGATACCGCCTCCTTTCCGTATAGTGTCTCGATATGGACTGGTGTAATGAAACGCCATGATTGTCTTTTATATTCGAAAAGCGTAACCCATGTGTTACCTCTATGACAGGTTGCACATAAATGATGTAATATATGGTGTTATTTAATTAAATATCAAAAGTACCCCAATCTGATGATCTAAACTTTTGTGTGTTATGATTAAAAAAATATTTATAAAGAATTTCTTGTTTAATCCACGTATTTCTCATTTTTTCGTCAATAGGTTTATGTTGTCCTGCTACAATATAATTATGCATATCAAATAATAAATTACCTATTACTTTAACAAGAAAATTAACAGTTACAGCGTTATCGGCATAATCAGGGTCTGCAACATTTGTTAATCGTTTGTTATCACAATTCCACCATTTTTTTCCAGTTGGCTCTAATTGTATTATCTGTTCATAAGTAACAGCATTACCAGGCTTTTCACCAATACCTAAATTTGTCAATAACTTTCCTTTACCATCCCAAACATAATTGTTTTCTTCAAGTAAAGTAAACTTTTTATTTCCTTGTACAAATACATCTCCTTGACGTGTTACTACTTGGTTTTGTTTCACAAAACCGGAGGTTTCTTGTTTTAAAGTTTCCTTCATTTGACCCACCGTTGCACCATCTGATGGTGCAAAACCATCTTTTACATTCGCTAAACAATTACCAAGACAGTCAATAACTCCTACATCACGTGTAATACAATGATCTTTGATGTATTTTAAATTTACAGCATCATTTTCATTTTTTGGATAACCTATATCGTTAATAACAAATTTATAAAAAGAAAAACCATCTTTTGTCTTTTCAGGTATTATAGAATGTAAATAGCGTCTATTTATGCTGTCTTTTTCATCTACAGGGTCTGCTACGTTGGATATACGCCGATTTTCAGCATTATACGTTTTTCCATTAAATTTTAACGTATTCTTTAATTCCGATGATAAATAACCTCTGTTTATTGCATCAGCGTTTTGATTTGGCTTACCAACGTTGGAAATTCTATGATTACCCGCGTTATATGTGTTTTTATCTAATTTCAGTGTTGGTACTATCTCTTTTTTTAATACTTTTAAATTTATTGCATCATTTTCATCTGTGGGATCATTAATGTTTTTTAACCGTTTATTACTAATATCATAATCTCCATCAGGTGTTTGTGGTAATCCAACACCTCTTTTTAAAGTATTAAAGTAATATAATCCATCCGATGAATACCGTCCGAACTTGTCAACACTCATGGTGCAACTGAATAACATTCTAGAGTGTAACCCATTTTTATAATATTAGTCCCGATTTCTAACCCATATCAGTTTTTATACAAATTCTTAGTCTTCATCAGTTACATTTGCATCATTCCCGGGACATTTAAAATATTTTAAATCTGCACTAATTAATGATCTGTCTGCTTCATTTCTAAATACATGATTTTTATGAATAAATTCCTCACCAGACAATTTTTTAAATCCGCTAAATGAATTTGGATCTGCAATTAATATATTTTGATAATCATTTACATCCATTAATTTAAATCTTTTGGTATTATAAATAAACTCTTGATTTGCACTATCATATTGTAATGTTTGTCCTACAGTTGCAGCATCCTTTGGATCTGTTCCTTGTGCCAAATTACCTATTTTCTTATTTTTCGCATTGAAAGTACTACCTCCTGGTTTGTCTAATATTAAAGATTGTTTTACTACAACACAATCGTAATCATCGATACCTGGAAATATGTTAATTATTCTTCTATTTGTACCCAACCAACTTCTATGATAATTGTTTGGATTAGTATGTAAAACTTGTGATAAAATCGGAACATCATGAGCATCTGTAGCTAATTGCACATTTGATAATTTCATGTCTTTGCAATCCCAAACATTATTTTTTTGTTCAAGTAAAATAAACTTTTCATTTCCTTGTACAAACACATCACCCGACCGTGATACTACTTGATCCTGTTTTACAAATCCAGATGTTTCTTGCTTTAAAGTTTCCTTCATTTGACCCACTGTTGCACCATCTGATGGTGCCGAACCATCTTTAACATTCGCTAAACAATTACCTAGACAATCAATAACTCCTACATCACGTGTAATACAATGATCTTTTATATATTTTAGATTTACAGCATCATTTTCATTTTTCGGATAACCTATATCGTTAATAACAAATTTATAAAAAGAAAAACCATCTTTTGTCTTTTCAGGTATTAATGAATGTAAATAGCGTCTATTTACGCTGTCTTTTGCATCTTTAGGATCATCTACGTTGGATATGCGTTTATTTTCAGCAGTATACGTTTTTCCATTGAATTTTAACGTATTTTTTAATTCTGATGATAAATAACCTTTGTTTATTGCATCAGCGTTTTGATTTGGCTTACCAACATTGACAATTCTATGATTACCTGCGTCATATGTGTTTTTCTGTAGTCTTAATGTTGGTGATATATTTTCTTTTAATACTTTTAAATTTATTGCATCGTTTTCATCTGTGGGATCTTTTATGTTTTTTAACCTTTTATTAGTTATATCATAATCCCCATCAGGTGTTTGTGGTAAACCAGCACCTCTTTTTAAATTATTTGCGTAATATAACCCATCCGAGGAGTAACGTCCGAACTTGTCGACACTCATGGTGCAACTGAATAGTAATCTAGGGAGTAACGCATTTTTATGAGATTACCCCACGGTTTCGGAGTTCATCCACTAAAGCCACCCATTCGTTTTCCAATCCAGTATGACCCGCTTCTTTAGCTTCATGTATTAGTTTCATTCTATCCACCAATTTATTGATATTATTGTAATAAATCACATTTGTGTTATATAGTTTCTTCATTAAACCCGTACCTGTAACAGATTTGTTTCTTTTTCTTGGTTCTGGAGCACTTATATCCAAAGTGGATGAGACAAACCTTCGTTTTACAGGTTTTCTTGGCATTATCGGCATTGGTTGTCTTCTCGTTGTTGGTATTAACTTGGATACAAATACTCTATATTTTAAAGACCTAGATCTAAAAACTGGTTGGTCAGCTAAATACTTCCTCCTGTATGCATTGGTGTGTTCCAAAATCTGTTTATATGCTTCCATATCTTCTTCTTTAACTAACAATTCTAAAGGCTTTTTTTCAAATAATAATTCAAATAATCCTCTTGTGCCCTTATATCTTTGATTACCAACAATAATATTATCATCTTCATCAATGTTTACCGGGCTATTACCAACCATTAAACCTTCTTCTGTTAATCTTACTCCATAACTATGGTAGTTTTTATTAGGATTTATTCCAGCTAACATTTTTATCATGTATTTCCTTCCTAAAGGTCCTTTGTTATGAATGTTTTCACCCAACAAGCTTATGTTTGACGGACCTTCCCTTGCTTCTTCTTCTTTTTCCTCTTCACTAGCGGTTGATACATCTTCATGTCCTCTTTTAGCTTTTACTTCATATAATTCTCTTATACCACTATAGTCTGGTGATTCTAGCTCTCTTTCAGGTTCTTCACCGGTAAAACCACTATATGTAGAGGATTCCAGGTCTTCATCACTAAAATCTTCTGATTTTACATTTTCTCTTTCAAACTTTGTAATAGGTGCAATTGCATCTCCTTCCAAAACGGGTTTAGCAAATTTTTTGTTTAATTGTTTCAAGGGTTCAGTAATAGGTTTAAAAGTAGATTCAAGAAATTTCTCCCTTTCGCTAATACCTAATTTTAATGCTCTGTTTTTATCCCGAATAGAATCACTAAGTGATTTTATTTCCTTTATTAACTTTTCTTGGTTAACCATGTTTGTAGCAAGACGTGTTGTACAACAATGAATGTTTTACATCATGATCAGTGTATTAGTATAAATTTATCAAATCCTATCCTGTATCGACCATTGTTTAGCGGTTGTTCCTTTATAATTGTTAAAAACCCATACTTTTCAGCCCAAGCCTTTCCACACAACTCTTTAAATCGTTCAAATGGCATATCCGCACTTACATGGTCATAATATATGTGTTTTAGGTTGGTTTCATCCTGTTTAAATACAATTAACATGTTTGCATTGTCTCTAATGAGCTGTTTCGGTATTTTGCTGTAAGTTTGACCAATATAAATGCTATCTATGTTGTTATGTCGACCCATGGCGAAGTAATTCCTTATTGTATTTTGATTTTCACAAGATACATCGTCAAATATGCATACTGAGAATGGTTTAGCCTCTTGCGGTTGCATGACACTCTCGCTTGCGTTAAATCTAAAATATTTAACTTCAGGCACATTATTGAGTATTTGTTCCAATAACTGATATTTTGGTTGTTGTAGTGACTTTGAAAATACATATAAATTATTAAAATGTAAGCCTTTAGGGTTTGTAATCAAATTGAATACTACATTTGTTTTTCCACAATTGGAAGGACCGGTAACCAAACAACGCACCGTGTTTGGTAACAAAACACCGTGTTTCCCAGTATTGAATTGAGAACCATCCACTGTGAGTTCATCTATATTATTAATAGTAAAATTGTCTTTTTGCGGTATTATCTCCATCCTTTGTAATGGTTCAACCCAAAATGATGCTCTACCGTTATATTAGATCCTTTTTAGGTATCCATGAATCTTCCGTCTTATTAAATCCTAACCATCGTACTTTAACCTTATCTTTTTTCCGTTGCAACACCTTTTCAACTAAATATACATCACCTACTCTTGATTTTAACATTTCATGTCCATAAAACCCTCCTTCCAGCAATTGTCCTTTATTATCTTTTAAAATGTAAGTTTCTGGTATTGTAGGTTGCACCTTAAATACGGTAAATACCTCATTTGTCCAGTTTGGAAGATATCTTTTACTAAATACACCTTTGTATTTGCTTATTCGCACTTTATCACCAACATTAAACCTTTTAGGCTTTAGTTTTTCAATTTTTGGTTTAGTATTCATTTTTATACGTTTTAATACAAGTTTTTCATTTTTATTAGTCACTTGGCTTGGTTTCATACCGATAGTTCTATGAAACTTGTTATTGTAATCGCTTATAAGTTTTGGTAACATATCAATCCATACGTGTGATCCTCTGTTGGAAAACATCTTATACATGGCACCTTTTACAGTTCTGTTAAATCTTTCAATTATTGATGCTTTTACCTCTGAATTGGTTGAGTAATGGTTAATGTTGTGTTTTTTCATTAAATTTGCAAATTCCTTATTAAAATATTCTTTTCCATCATCAGTTTGTAAATGTTTTATAGTATGTTTGTCTCTTTGTATAGCTGTTTCCATTGCTTTTGTAACACTTTTGCCACTTTTATCTTTTAGTGGTAAAGCCTCTGCCATTTTTGAAAAACAATTAATAATAGTCAATATGTATTTAAATCCTCTATTTTGTTTACTGTAAGGAATCATTTCGATTAAATCCGCTTGATATAAATCATTTATTCCTTTTATTACTGTTTTTCTTCGCGGAAACTTTCTTCTTGCAGGTTTATGAAGCTCGTTGACAATTTCTTGCTTCAAGTTCTTCATATTGCAGGTTTGAATGTTTTATGTATCACATGTATAATCACAATGAATGTTGTCTTAAATATTCACATCATTTATATAGGTCAAGGTCATCCAAACTTGTGTAAAAAAATGGGGAACACGGCGTTGGACTTGCCGTGTTCCCCATTTTTTTACGGAAGGAGAAAGGAATAAGGTCGAAGTTGTAGAAGGACGAAGAATAGGTTACTAGTCGATAGGGTTTAGAGAGTAGTGGCCAAAAGGAAGAGTGTGAATTTTATCCGGCATAATATGCCTTTTATCATCTCGAGCTGATAGTGCCCTTTTAACTTCAGTGACACTGTAGACCTCATGTTTAAAGCTTCTAATAGTGTTGAACGTTGCAGACATTGTAGAATCTTCAAACAAGCAGGTCTTGTAATGGTCAAATGTCACATGTTTCTTCAAGTACGATGTTTTGACTCCTTTTGCTTTCTTGACTGTTGGTGTGTTGTTCTCGTTGTACATTTTAAATGAATACAATTTTGCCATCAGTGCCACTATTTCTTCTAAAGGCATTCCATTTGCTTCATCTTTAAATTTTCCGATTACTTTTTTATTCTTTTCATTGTAATTTGGATGGTTCTTCGGATAGTCAGAGAAGTCAAAATCGTTTTTGTATGGGAAACTCCTTAGGTCTTCATACATGTCCAAAGTCTTTATCCAGTAGATAAACGCGTCGGTATCCATGTATGCAACTCCAATGTTGTCTCTTCCGTAGTGTTTAACCATTTTGTTGTAATGGAAATCATACATCAGAGTTTTACTTATATCCAAAATCGACATTCCAATGTATAACGGACGATCCATCACTATTGTTGTTTTCTTCATACTGACGGCAACTAGATCTTCGTTTATAATCATGGATGTTCCAAATTTGGTTTTTGCACTAATTTTTCCAATTTCTTAGGATCACTTACTAATTTTACAATCTTGTGTTTCCTTTTGTTTTCTAAGGTCTTCCCGAAGATGGCGTTGTTCATCAATTTGTAAAAGTCCTTTTCAAATGCTGATGTTGCCGCTGCTCTTCTTGTAGTGTTGGAATCAATATATGGTTTCAACCAACAAGACTGGGTGAATTCAATTGCTCTATGAATTCTCACTACACGTAGACCCAAATCAAGAGCTTGTTGAACTACCCAGTAGTGAGCCACATACCGATCTTTATTCTCCAACGTCATCATCAATTTCGGCCATCTTCCTGTCGGTGAAACTTCAGTCTTGGCTAGGAGAGGCAAGTCGTAGTGATGGTCATGAAGGTGCTCCGGATATTCGAAATCACAGTCCAAAATATAACCTTTTGGACCATTCTTTGGAATCTGTGAGATGTCACCGATGGTGGCCGGGTCGATCCATTTGAAGTCAGCGTAGGGAAGCGGATTTGACATTGCCCAGCCATAAAGGTTGTTTGCGTCAAAGTAGCCAAGGTAGACCGATGGTTGTCTCTCGTCGAAGCCTGGGATGTACTTGTTGTTAGCTTTGACATGACGTGTTACAGCTTGTGTCAAACCGCCTCGTACACCAGATTCTATCATGAGCACCATATCAATATCTGTTAGAAGTTCCAATCGACAGTTGGTTGACTTTAGCATAGCTTGCCATGCTAATCCTGGAGATGTGTACGAGTGTAGAGGGTCCAGTCCATAGGCGGAG
The DNA here is from genome assembly GCA_030545055.2 of Neoaliturus tenellus. Classification (NCBI taxonomy): domain Eukaryota; kingdom Metazoa; phylum Arthropoda; class Insecta; order Hemiptera; family Cicadellidae; genus Neoaliturus; species Neoaliturus tenellus. The sequence continues at coordinate 170,168,516 of CM061533.1, read as the reverse complement.
AAGCAGGTGTTTCGAAATTCTTCCATCACATCGCACAGCAGAGTTACGTCCAATTTTATGTAAAAGTCAGAATATTCCCCTAAGGTTTGAATGTTTAGTTGGTTCCAAACATTACAAGCATGATTGTAGTCTTCAACGGTGATTGCACTTTCATTTAACTTGCTATTGAAGGCTTCAATCGGTGGCAGACTGGTTTCTTCAAATTTTTCTGCAGAAGTTATGTAATCATAGGGGAACACTCCTTTACGCATTACTAAGTCCAATTTATCTTCAGGTACAATTTTGCTGGTTTCTTTTAAGTCTTCTCTTCTTAGGTTCTCAGACAATTTACTCAAACTAGATGACATAAATCTATAAGAGTCTACGAAGCGAAGTTTAATTTTACCTACTGTTTTTGAGAAACTGATGTACTTCTCCAATGTTTCAGCTAATACTTCAATTTTTCCATCATCTCGTCCTAACTCTGGGATAATGAAGTGAGAGTCATAGCCGCTAAGATTGTGCAACACGACAGGGATAAAGTTTGGCAGTTTGTAATTTATATTGCATGAATTACAAGCAGCTCCTCTGTATAACCCTGTCAGGTGATCGTGATCTCTTACTTTTTGATTTTCTTCACTGAAGCTCTTCTTGCATAAATAACATCTTGTTGCCGAATTGCATTCTTCTTGTTGATTTTGGTTCAAAGGTTCCATAGGTACAACATTACCGTATAAGCGTTGCGCCTTTTCAGCAATGTCGTACAACTGGTCTACAAAATACTTAGCGGCTTCTTCACCACGGTAGAGTATTGGAGTGGATGTTAAGCCATAGTCTTGCAATTGTTCTTCAGGTAAAGTAGATTTCACCAATAAGCAAAAACTGTTAGGTTGATGCAATTGATATTTGGTTCTTCTAGTTACTTCACCATCCGGAAGTTCCTGTGGCACTAACGTGGATTCAAAGTCAGCGTAGATAACTAGTGGAATCCGGTATTGGTGAACTGTTTTATTGAACTGGACAAATGCTCTAGATGGTGGTGGCAGACTAATCTTCACTTCATAGTTGTCATTACAAAGACGTTGGTGTTTTGACAACCACTCTGATCCTCCACGTCTCAAGTCTTTATTTGTGAAACAAAAGCATCTCTTACACACTGTTACTCTAATTTTATTTTTAGTCACTTGTCGTCCAACCAAAGTTTCAAAGTTCTTGATGTAAACATAATGTGATATTTCACCTTTGGTCAATAGCAGTAAATCCGTATGATTTTGACGTTCAGTCTTTGTAACTCGTAACGGGTATACGTTATTTGATTCGTCTAAACCAAACACATTAACTGAAACTCCTGGATTTTTTCTTTCAAATTTAGCAACATCATTAAGACTAACAGGATACGACATACCTTGGAAGTTATAGCGGTGTTGAACAGCTTCGTATGCTATGCTAGGTCTACAGGAATGGTCTTCCACATATTTTGCTAACATTGCATACCGGAAACATTCATTATCCTCATTTTTCACATTGATACATGATCTTGTATCTCGGATCACCTTTGGTAGAGGGATAAAGCTGCTTCCTCTCATACCATATCCATGCTTGTGAACCCTCACATCCATACCTTCAATTGATGATAGCGTCCAGCCGGATCCTCTTCCTTCATGTTCTTGAAGTTTCACTAGCAGTTCAACCAAACATTCTTCTAAAATTTCGTTGATATCAGAAGTGGTTGTAAGGGTTCGGTTTTTAGCAATGAATGCTCTCGGTGAATTTTCACCATCGGTATTAGTAAACATAGCCTCCAACACCAATCCAAATTTAATAAAGTTCAATCTTGCCAATTCTTCCGTCAATGTTTTTACAACTAGTTTTTTAGCTTGAGTTATAAAATTTTCCAATTCTAATTGCACGTTATTAATTTTGAAATGAATTACAACTGGTCCTGGCAAGGCTGTAGTGCGCAGTTGTCTTATATCTTCCATATCCTCTTCTTGGGTACGCAGTTGTCTTACATCTTCCACTTCTTCCGTATCTTCTTCTTCCATTTTCTCTTCTTGAATAAATCCTCCAGCTGTAGATGGTCCAGCTCCGGCAAATTGAATAACACTTGGTCTTCTTCTTTGCATTAACTGTAAATAGCTAGCCCAGTCCTCCTTCTGCTTCTGGGGTTTTTCCAAAAACCGATCAATCGCATCCAAGTCTTCTTCACTTACTACAATCTCTTCTTTTCTGTCCTCTTCACGATGCAATTCTCGGTGTAACTGTAGATAGCTATCCCAGTCGTCCATCTGCTTCTGGTAGTTTTCCAATAACCGATCAATCGCATCCAAGTCTTCTTCACTTACAACAATCTCTTCTTTTCTGTCCTCTTCATGATGCAATTCTCGGTGTAAAACAAAGATATCTTCATCTTGGAAAAACTCTCCACAAATATCGCAAAGAGCCATTTTTTACAGTTTGGCTTTGAGTGTGCACTCGGTGAATGTCCAAGCAATAATGAGCAGCGCGCTCAACAGGGTCCCTTTATACCCGAGGTTGAAGGGTGGGGGAAGGTGACGTCATATACATCCGGTTTATCAATCATTTAGTACATTTGGCTTTTAAACACCCATTTTCAATATATTCTTCAACAGGCTTGATAAACCAATAATGTTTGGTCTAAATCCACTCCTTTGTACAAATTTTTTGAAAGATGTCTGTTTGAGCAAGTTTATGTGGAACAAGGTCATTTGGAATTAATATTTTTAGCGGGGGATAGAGCACTGCAATGGAGCCATGGTATATAAGTGGTGTTTCCATCCAATTGGTTTGCCCTTTTTTTATACCTCCCACAAACTATGCATTTATGTGGGTCAAGGTCGCGTAAAGATACCCTTTGAGCGGGGGATAAACCACTAAGCAGCATGCTAGTCCATTGCCGCAAAGTGATCTATCCCCCGCTCTGTTCTACAAAACCTCAATCAAGTCCAAGTTCAAGTCCTAGTTTAACACTTGGTTGGGAAACTTACATTGGTTTGATACTTATTTCTACCGTTACACTTGCTCCATTCTCAAAAAGATATAAATAATATAGTCCTGGATACTGTTTTGTTTCACATCCTGCATGTTCCTTAATAAAGTCAAAAGCCAATCTTCTTGAATATTCATTATGAAACACTTCTCTCAAACAAACAAGAATTTTGTCTTCCACCAATTTCAGTTGAATTGATGTTAGTTTGCTTACATCATCCTTGTCTATCAGGGGTAGCTTGTAGGTGAAAGTATTTGGCGGTAGTTTGTGCGTTCTGTCAAGTAAACAACAAAATTTTTTATACAATTTCTTCTCATTGTCTGTAATACTATTAATACCAATCAGATTATAGTACGAAGGTTTATAAGATATACGACGAGACATTTTTGATCACCGGTCTTCTTAAGAATGAGCTCCTGGACAGCCACTTCCAACGAAAGGTGGAGCGTAAATGAGAAGTGCGTGCAACCTGGCCGCCTTATATCCCCACCGGGGCGGCCACGCCTAGGGTATCAAGGGGGGGGGGGGGCACTTTTCGTCCGGAGCAATAAACTTTTTGGTCAAGGTCAAAATTTTTTCCCAAAAAAAAATTTCGGGGGGGGGCACTTTTCGTCCGGAGCAATAAACTTTTTGGTCAAGGTCAAAATTTTTTGCCAAAAAAAATTTCGGGGGGGGGGGCACTTTTCGTCCGGAGCAATAAACTTTTTGGTCAAGGTCAAAATTTTTTCCCAAAAAACATTTTCGGGGGGGGGGGGCACTTCTCGTCCGGAGCAAAAAACTTTTTGGTCAAGGTCAAAAATTTTAAAAAAAAACTTTCGAAGAAACCCAAATATGGACAACTCTAAACATTTACTGTGTTAAAAAAGACCTGACTGTTAAAGATCTGAAAACTTTTTTTAATTTAGGTCAAGGTCACGAAAAAACTTTAAAAAAATTAAGCCTCACACCCCCCTATGGGGGTGTGGGGCACTTGGGTTGTCATCGCTGTAGCCTCCGAAGAGACCCAACTATGACAACAAGGCAACATCCAATGTCGTGTACCCTTCGCCACGCAAGACATGTAAACATTTACTGCATTGTCTTTCAGTAGCTAACAAAGATTCATTTACGTAATTTTGAGTTTCCAGAAGGAAACAAACTGAGGACACCCTAGTGGCTTACGTCCTCGTCCGAGTGCAGAGGCCGCCGCAACCTTTTGCACGCCAGCGTACAAACGGACATGCTCCCAGATGCCATCCGCAACCTTTTGCATGCCTGGCAGGAGCCTACCAATAATTAAAATAGGCTTTACACGGGGGCCTACTCCCGTAACCTATCTTTAATATTTTTAATTTAGCAATGCATTGAATTTTTACAAGTCTTTGTGGGTCAAGGCCACACGGGGTTCGCACTTTTTGTCGGGGGGGGGGGGGTGTCAAGTAAGTTAAGTAGGTCAAGGTCACCCACAACACTTGTACTCTAAGTGTTGGCTATACCCCCACCACAACTGGGTCCCTAGGCTGCACAACACCGCTTCGCCAGTATGTCTCCGGCTTCCATGCGGTGCGTCTCGCTGTTCTCTATCTCTCTATATGTAAGTAATTTTACAAGTTCTGAATGTAGGTCACTACACTTTAACTCTGGGACAATATCGACTTGTAGTATTTCAGTGTTTTGACTCAAGGTCATCACACTTTAACTCTAGCACATCGGTTATCGTACCAGAGGTGCTCAATAACCTAACTTGTAATGTTTAGGGTGGCGTTTGCACGCCACGTGGTATCGCCATGAGTGTCCAGTCCAAGTTTTAAGTTAAATTAATTTTACTGTAATCTTTTCCATTTCCGCTTCGTTTTGCCAAAGTATAAGGTGTCGCTTAATAAAGTGGTATTTCTCTAAGGTTATAGGAGATTGCAGGGATACAATTAGTTTATTTAGGAGACTCTTCATCTTGGAGTTTAACACAATTTCCACTTTGACTTTGCTTCCTCGGCTCTCACAGCCTAAGCTGTACAGAAATGTTTCTTCTAGTGCCAACTCGGGCCAAGAGAACAGTGTGTTGACTGTAGGACAGCTCATGGTGAAGTGATGCGATACTCCAGCGTACAACCTCACCTTCCCCCACCACTCTGACCTTTCCCCACTCCTGCTGTTTCCCCCACCTCTTTTCCCTTGACTCATGCGCTACAAGCAGTCTCTCAGTATTGTGCGGACTTTTGTGAGGGGAAGCCATGTCGCGGGACGCTTTAGGTAAGAAACTTAGCCGTGTTAAGGCTTTATTAGTTGCTCACTGTCCACCACTCAAAGTCAAAAGGGTTTCAACTTTAGCTAAGTGGCGCAAACTGTTGCGCGGACACCCTAAGTTTTATACCAAACAGACTAATGTAAGTTTTACTGATGAAGATTTGTTTAGAATATTGGATGAAATGACTTTTCCTTGCAAAATTCAGTTAGTTACTCCCATTCCTGACAGTTTAGAGTCTTAGTCTCTTGAGCCAATATACCTAGAGTGCGCGGGGCCGGACAGTCAGTCGCTCGGTGTCTGTCGTAGGGTGCGCATCGCGGTTGCAGTAATGGTTAAAGTAAGGCAGCTGGGCTAGTTCAAGGTCACCCGAGCGGTGTCACATGACGGTTTAGGCAGAGTCACGTTGCAAACTTCAGGTTTCCTCAGCACTTTTGCTGTTTCTCATCTAATTTCGCTCCAAGTCGTCAAGGTCACGGTAACCTGACTGAAACTCGGAGCGTAGTGTGAGAAACAGCAAAGGTGCCAAAAAATTTTAGGTTTCAGCGTGACCTTGACCTTTGTGACATCGATGACGTCATCTTGGTGACGTAAGGGGTGATGACGTCATCAGCACGTCATTTCTGTGACGTCATGGGTGTGATGTAATGGAAGTGACGTCATTGGTGATGACGTCATCGATGATGCAATCGATGACGTCATCGATGAGGTCATTGACCTCGATGACGTCATCGATGACGTCATCGCTCGGGTGACCTTGAACTGGCCCAAAAGCCTTACTTTTCCACTACTACAAGAGCAACAAAGTTTTCTCAACCTCATGAAGTTTCTCAC
>CM061533.1:169909829-170162372 GCA_030545055.2 Neoaliturus tenellus | reverse complement strand
ATCATCCACCTCTGGAGGGCCGTTTGTTTTGATGGCATCAGCTAATTTTTGACCTACATTGGCAAAAAACTCATTAAAATTCTGACTAATTATTTTTGTGGCTGTTGGGGTGACAGCGTCGCCGCCCGCGCAGAAGCCCTCGACCGGGAACCGGCCACCGCGGCGCTGCCGACCCGACACATCACCGACAACGGCCCAGAATTTTCTTGGGTTACCTGATGCTTCCTCTATTTTATTTTTAAAATAATTGGCTTTAGTTTGTTTAATTAAATAATTTAAAAAATTTCTATATCGCAAATATCTAGTTCTGAGATCTAAGTTAAACGGTTCTTTTTTTAGTTTGCTGTGCATGGAATCACGTTTCCTAATTGAAGTCAAAAGACCATTGGTTATCCAGGGTTTTAGCTTTTTATTTTTTGAGTTAATTTTGAATTGTATTACAGAACAATTTAATGACTTTTGAAGACAGGCTACTAATTTCTTTGTGCATTCATTAACGTCAGTTGTTTGTAAAATTTCTTGCCAATTTTGGTTAGCTAAATTAACTTCTAATCTACGCCAGTCAACCTTATTAAAATAAACATCATTATTTGTGGGCACTTTGTTTCCAGGTTTAGCAATGTCTAGAATTATACAATAATGGTCTGTAATTTGAGTGTGCAGCACGAGAGGCGTAATTTCAGCATAAGTTTTCATTTTCAGAGCAAAGTGATCAATACATGTTTTGCTGTCGGGTCGGGTAATTTTGTCAATACACGGGATGAAACCTATTTCATGTAAAGTGTCAATGTATTTTTCTTCGATCGAGTTGGAAGCAGTATTTAAAATATTACAATTTATATCGCCCGTGAAAATACGAAAGTAAAATTTGTCGGATTGGTTGCAAATATAATAATTATAAATCCCTTCCACAAATTGAGTAATGTTAGAATTTGGACTTCTATAAACTGCTAACAATTCGCACGGTTGGCCGGCCCAGTCGAAGGTCAGGGATAAAGCAGTGGCTACCCCACCCAGCAACAGCTGATTACATCTTGCAGATAACGAGCTGTCCAAATATACGACAACTCCGTCGCTCTGATTGATGTTGTCTTGAGACCTGTATACTGAATATCCTGGTAAACTCTCAAGTTCTTGGTCAGTCAACCATGCTTCTGTTAGAACTATGCAATTGAATTTTATGTCCATCCCTTGTAATAGAATAATAAACTCATCGAAATTTTTATAAATGCTACGTATGTTTTGATGTATTATCCTAAAATTTTCAAACTCCTTTTTCTGGGTTAAAAGTGAATTAAAACTGTAAAAATCAGCACATTCTGCACAATCATTTAAGCCTATGGAAATTATTTCATCTAATTCATTATCTTTAAACATAATCAGCGTTATAAAAGAACAGAAAAAAACAAACAAAAAACAAAACATTGTAAGCTATCCAGCGTGCAAAATAATAATGATAATAAATACTTTTGGCGCTAATACTTATGTTTACCGTGATTATTGATTAAACATTACGTGTAAGTAAATAGATACTTAACTTACGAAAAAAATAGGAGCACTTGCCTTAATAAACTTGTAAACCTAAACAATATTTTAAAAGTTAAGTCTACTGTCTGATATCATCCTTACTTAAAGTGAGAGAAAATAAAGCTTTCCTGCATGAAATAATACATTTTTTCTTATAGTAATTAAATAAGAAAATAAAGTACAGAAGTAAATCATCGAACTTGCAGTTAGCCTAGTTAAGTTAACTAGAGAATTGATCTGACTGCCATTTTGTAAAGAGTTTGTGCTATATATTATTAAAAAGCGGAAGAAAAGATAAAAAAGAGAAAAGAAAGAAAAAAATTGCCAACCTGTAGCATTTTTTAGTTGCATCTGTTAAATGAAACATACCGTACACTGTGCTATCAATTATCAGATAATAGTCTACTGAAATATTTTCTCTAAGATTTGTCTTTCTTCTTTTTGTGCAATAATCTTAGTCAAGAAAATAGATGATAAAATAAAAAAAATTATGACTGGGAAAATACTCTTGCATTTGTATTTTATAATAATGACAATAATAACAAACCCATGTACTAAATCATTTTTAATTGACAATTCACAAAGTAATAAAGCAGTTAAATTTAATACAGATAATTCTTAGTTAAGAAAATAAGAAAATAAGTTGGCGATGTGTATCTCGTTGAAAAGGTGTTGCAACGGAAAAAAGATAAAGTAAAAGTGCGATGGTTAGGATTTAATAAGAGTGGAGATTCTTGGATACCTAAAAAAGATCTCATATAATGATGGAGCATCATTTTAGGTTGAACCTTTACAAAGGATGGAGATAATACCGCAAAAGGATAGTTTTCCTATTAATAATATTGATGAACTCACGGTGGACAATTCAGAATTGAACAGTGGCAAACATGGTGTTTTGTTACCAAACACGGTGCGTTGTCTTGTAACCGGTCCATCCAATTGTGGTAAAACAAATGTGGTATTCAATTTGATTACAAACCCAAAAGGATTGCGTTTCAATAACTTGTATGTCTTTTCTAAATCATTACAACAACCCAAATACCAATTATTAGAAAAAGTATTTAATAATGTTCCTGAAGTGAAATATTACAAGTTTGATGCAAGTGAAAGTGTAATGCAACCGCATGAAGCTAAACCATTTTCAGTTTTTATATTTGATGATGTATCCTGTGAAAACCAAAACACTATCAGGAGCTATTTCGCTATGGGGCGACATAACAATATAGATAGCATTTACATAGGCCAGACTTATAGTAAAATACCAAAACAACTGATAAGAGACAACGCAAATGTGTTAATTGTATTCAAACAGGATGAAACTAACTTAAAACACATATATTACGATCATGTCAATGCGGATATGTCATATGAACGGTTTAAAGACATATGCGGTAAGGCTTGGGCTGAAAATTATGGATTTTTGACAATTATGAAGGAACAACCACTAAATAACGGTCGATACAGGATAGGTTTCGATAAATTTATATTAATTCACTAACCACTATATCACACAATCATTCTTGTACAGCACGTCTTGCTACAAACATGGTTAACCAAGAAAAGTTAGTAAAGGAAATTAAATCACTTAGTGATTCTATTCGGGGTAAAAACAGAGCGTTAAAGTTAGGTATTAGCGAAAGGGAGAAATTTCTTGAATCTACTTTTAAACCTATTACAGAGCCTTTGAAACAATTGAACAAAAAATTGACTAAACCTTCTTTTCAAGGTGATATTATTGCTCCGATAACACAATATGAAAGGGAAAGTGTAATATCAGAAGATATTAGCGATGAAGACCCGGAAGCCTCCATATTTAGTGATGCAACGGCAGAAAGAGAAGATGTATATGCTGGTAGTGAAGAAGAAGCGGTATCTATAGCGAGTGAAGAAGAAACAACAGAAGGAGAACCATCAAACATAAGCTTATTGGGTGAAAATATTCATACAAAAGGACCTTTAGGAAGGAAATACTTGTTAAAACTGTTAATTGGAACTGATTCTACTAAAAAATACCACAGTTATGGAGCAAGAATGTCCAAAGAAGGTGTAATGATTGGTAATAGCAAATTAGATGTTGATGAACATGATAATATTCACGTAGGTAATCAAATATATAAGGGAACAAGGGGGCTATTTGAATTATTATTTCAAAATAAACCTTTAAAAGCATTGGTAAAAAATGATGATTTGGAAGTGTATAGCAAAATTTTGGAACAAACTAATGCATATAGAAGAAATTATTTACCTGAAGCACCCATATATAGAAATAAATCTGTAAAATATAAAGATTTTGTTTCCAAATTAATACCAATTATAAGAAGAAAACCTGTAAAAAGAAGATTAGTAGCATCCACTTTAGATTTAAGTTCCCCAGAACCGAGAAAAAGAAGCAAATCAGTCACCGGTAAAGGATTGATGAAGAAACTATACAATACAAACGTAATTTATTACAATAATATCAATAAATTGGTGGATAGAATGAAACTAATACATGAAGCCAAAGAAGCGGGTCATACTGGATTGGAAAACGAATGGGTGGCTTTAGTGGATGAACTTAAAAACCGCGGGGTAATCTCATAAAAATGCGTTACGCCCTAAAATGCTATTCAGTTGCACCATGAGTGTCGACAAGTTCGGACGATATTCCTCGGATGGATTATATTACGCGAATAACTTAAAAAGAGGTGCTGGTTTACCACAAACACCTGAAGGAGATTATGATATTAGTAATAAAAGGTTAAAAAACATAAAAGATCCCACGGACGAAAACGATGCAGTAAATTTAAAAATAGTAAAGGAAAAGATATCACCAACATTAAGACTACACAATAACACATATGATGCAAGAAATCATAGAATTATCAATGTTGGTAAACCAAATGAAAACGGTGATGCGATAAACAAAGGTTATTTGTCATCTGAATTAAAAAATACGTTAAAATTCAATGGAAAAACGTATAGTGCTAACAAAAAACGTATATCCAACGTAGATGACCCTAAAGATGAAAAAGACAGCTTAAATAGACGTTATTTACATTCTATAGTACCTGAAAAGACAAAAGATGGCTTTTCATTTTATAAATTTGTTATTAACGATATGGGTTATCCAAAAAATGAAAATGATGCTGTAAATCTCAAATATATAAAAGATCATTGTGTCACACGTGATGTGGGAGTTATCGATTGTCTTGGTAATTGTTTGGCGAATGTAAAAGATGGTTCAGCACCATCAGATGGTGCAACAGTTGGTCAAATGATGGAAACCCTAAAACATGAAACAACCTCTTTTGTAAAACAAGATCAAGTAGTATCGAAGCAAGGGGATGAATTTGTTCAAGGTAATGAAAAATTTAACTTATTAACATACAAAAATAATGCTTGGGATTGCATGGATAAAAAGTTATCAAATGTGTCATGGGGTCATGAGGATCATGATGCAGCTGCTTTATCACAAACCGTACATTTAGATCCAAATTTTCACTTTGTATATTTTACATGTAATAATAAAGTGATAAAACACTTGAAACAAGGAAGAGAAGCAAATGATGCTGCAACTGTAGGACAGACCATCACAACATCATTAAAGGATAGTAAAGTGTATACTTGTAATAATAAACGTATAACAGAGCTTAAAGATCCTGAACATATAGATGATGCCGTCAAGTTGTTCAAAAGTAGTTATGGTGTTAGTATCATAAGATGCACACTTGACCTTTAGGGACATGTTGCAGTTTTATATTCAGAGATTGAGAGCGAGATGTGTACGGTATGAAAGGTAGCAGTAGACTGATAAATTTTGCAAGTAAATTTCCCCTTTTATCATTATATAAAACTGGGTCAAGGTCATCCTGTGGAATTTAAAAAAAAAACAACATATTGTAATGTATAAAGACATCACAATATGTTGCTTTTTTATTATTTTTTATTTTTTGGTTTTATATCATATTTATTGAAAAAACAACTACAAAGAAATATTTACAATGTTATGTACAAACTAATCAGTAGTAGGTGTTACATGAATTGTAAGTTCAGTAGAGTTGTTTCCACTGGGTCCATGTGATACTAAATAGAGTGCGCCGGGTTGAATTATACGAAGATCTTCATTTTGAAGTAGTTGTACGAAGCGCTTTGGTAAGAAGATCTGAAATTTTGCTTCATCACCAATTGTAAGGTGCCTCGCTCAAAGTGCAATTTATAGCATCACCTACTGAAGTTTCCATCTTTTTTATTGTATGAATGATGTAGTGTTTTTCTTCTTTCAGCTCGGAACATTTCTTCGTTGGTAATATTGTTGATTTTGAATGAGCGTTGAATTGTTCAACTAAATTTTGAAGTAAGTTGTTTGATGCCATCTTAATGTTTTTGCTTCTGCTAATCTTCTTGTTAATAAGAATGTCCGTTGGAGATGTTGTCTCTTCGGAGGTTCGAGTAATACTCATGCTGTGTCATTGTAGCGCTCTCACTTTTATAATCGACACTACCCCCACCACTTTGTTGAAGGAAACTATTTAAGCGGTAGGCATTCTTTAAAGCGCATTGTGACCTTCGATGTTTAAAACTTTTTGATGAAATACAAATCTCGTTGAAGTAGCATTGGAAATCTCTATCTATTATTGCATTAATTACTTCGTTGGTTGTAAATGATTGTATCCAATTTGCTTTTTCCAATCCTCTTGTGTAGATAGTTTTAAACTCTTTACAATAATGATTCATAATATGTGGCATCATGTTATAATGAATAAAACCTTCATCCCATTTTAAGTTGTGAAAATGTTTGTTCAACCATTTGTTTGTAACTTTCGCTTTAGTTGTTAGTTTATTGAATGGAAATGGAGGTTTGAATAAGTAATGATAAATTACAGATGTGTTCATATCCAAAATTACTAATTCTTTAATAATGAAATTTCCATCATTCCCTCGAAAAGCTTGAAATTCAATTATACCTCTTTTAACTTCCATTAACTGTGATGCAGTAGAAAACGAAACCCGTTTGTTCATGATGAAGTCTCATCCACAACTGACTGTTATTACAAACATGATTGTTCTTCTTTTATTTCTTGTGCTTCTTCGTTTATATTAAAATTGGTGTGATAGTTGTTTAATTGTCTCCACATATCTACTTCTTGAGGTATTCGATTAAAAATTGAAGTATCCACAGGACCATATAAAATTGGAATGAATGGTTGTCTGTCCAATGTATCGATTAGATAATCTTTGATTATTGTACTTGAAAATACTAGTTGTTTTAAGTATCTAGTGACAGGACCGGTAGTACAACTTAAAGTGTAAAATTCTTCTTTAGTGAAATGTAATTTTACATCATGTCTAGTTAAATCTTTGAAGCGAACAATTTGTCCTCCACGATGTTTGATTATATCAACTTCAATATTTGATTCTAATAAACTTAATCTTGTTCTTTTTCCAAATGTGTTGTTAGTTAAATAACATTCCAAAAGATGTAAATGTTTCATTAGAGAATCCCAAGAAGTTTCAGTAAACATAACCATTTTACTTCCTTGATTTAACATAACAATTGGTGAATAATCTAATGATTTTATAATTCCAACTGATATACTTTTCGTCATGCATGAAGAAATAGGGTAGAAAATTTGAAGAAATACTTCTGTTAAAATATTTGTTGTAATGTTAACTTCAACTTTTTTTCTTTTTACTTCTTTTTCAGCTTCTCCTTCTTCTTCTTTCTTCTTATGTTTGTTAAACTTGAGGAATTCATCCATTTCTTGTTCAACTTGTTTTTCTATATCAGAACTATTTTCATCCATTAGAGGTGTATTTTCTTCTCCGTTAGTAGAATTCATCTTGCGAACGATGTTTCCCATACGACGGTTGAAGATAGAATGAATTTTCTACTAACTATTTTCTTGCTTTTATATTTTTTGTAAAATCCTTGAAATTTATACAATTATATAATTGTTTATTTTCAACTTGTCTTTTAGAAACAAAATTCTAACCTTAAAAAATTGAGGAAGATAATTCTAACCTCAATATTTTGCAGTAGTTGTACTAATTCTTCTTAAAGTACATTCTTGACTATTCCGGTCAGAGGTGTGTAAGTAACTATTTTATCATGTAGAATTAGACAGTATGCCGAAGTTCCATCCGCTACTGGTTCTTCAAATTCCATTTCAATTTTTATATCCACACTTGATGATTTTACTGATTCATTTTGTTTTGAACAATCGATTACAATTATTGGAGCCTTGGAATAATACTGATCAGGTGATAATAGTGGTGTATTAGTCTTTCCATAATATGATGATTGAAATCTTGCGTACATATCATATAAAATGGAAAAACGTTTTTTACTAAACATGACATTTAAATTATCATATGGAAAGAATTGAGAGTTTAGGAAAACTTTACAATTCTTTATTTTACAGTGATCAAATTTACCAGCATTTGCAGTAATAACATCTTTTCGCTTAGTTTGGAAACCGAGTATTATGTACCTTGCACGTTCCAAGTAAGTTGATGTCTTGACGGTCCATGTTTGTCGTTCTGTTTGAGGTAATGTAGGGTATTCATGAAATTCCCAACTTCGGAATGGCATCACAATGTCACGATCAGATTTTAACTTTCTCAATAATACGATTCTATGTTCATCAGCCAATCTTACATGAGGTACTCTCCAAACAACTTTATCCAACTGTAGTTGCCATTCCAGTTTATCTTCCGTAGTTGCAGGGTCTGCAAGTATTAAGTCCTTATTAGTTGAAGATCTGAGTAATACTAATTCTTGTTTGACATTTATTATAACCCGTTTGTAATCTTCAGCAAATCCCAAAAGCAATCGTAAAGGTACAAGAAAATCAAAATGACCGTTGGAAGCAGGTGTTATAGTGTCTTTATCGGGAGCAACCCATCCGGCCGGCGGTGACTATTGAATTCTTCTCATGTGGTGTTAATGATGTTAATCCTTTTAATGTAGTTGTTATACCAACCTTTTTTGTTGAATCAACCGTCACCCCTGATATTTCATATCTTATTTCATCAAAAAGATATGCCATTGGGTTATTTATAAAAGGAACTGTTGAAGCAGTTTTTCCATCCAATTTTAATACCCTTCCTTCGATGTACAAATAACTTTCACATGGTAATGTGTAAATATCTTGTTGTTGAATGGGAATCCTTTTTTCATCATTATTGTTTAATTTTGATGAAGTGTAAGGGTTGTGTGTGTGATATTCCTTCTCCCATAGTGTTTCGTCGAATGTCGGTCCTTGAGATATATCCAGGATATCCATCGTTGTTAAGTTTCAATCCAATCTTTTGTAGAAAACGAATGTTGTCTGATGTTAACTCTTCCAATGTCGAGGAGCTACTGAGCTCCCGACTCTTCCGTTGCGGTTTAAATGATAATCCCATGTTGATTTTTATGTTGCCGCTCTGATGTGTATTCGTATAGTAATTGTTTCTCCTCTAAAGTCAACACTATGACCGTCTTGATCCAATATGTTCAGTACGATGTCTGAAATGAAACTGGTGTTTAACGGTAGGTATATCAAGTTTTGTGGCTTCTCAACAATTTTAAAACCGGGAGCCACTGTTGGATAAAATGTATGTAAGATATGCTGATTTACTCCTTCTCTATATAATCCATGTATAATATTACATGTTACATCAATACTATTTACTTTTAATATTGTAACAGTTGTATCACCTGAATGAGTAGTTCCAGGAGTTAAGATTTTCTTTTTTGTATCTGTAAATCCAAGTAAACTGGCAATAGAGTTTTTCATTCCGACATCTATATAATATTTTGAAGTTATTTCTGCTTTTAAAGTATTATTGTTTCCTTTGATTGTGATATTATCTTCTCCGAGTTTTTTCTGTAATAATTGGTTTATATCATCAATTTCATAAGCTCCAGTAGGAAATGTAATTATTTTCAATTCTGAGTATTTTCCTGTAGCATCCTTAGTTTCATAATAATGTAGTAAATTGTTTTTTCCTTCTGTAACATTAGGAATTGAATTGTAGGTAGTCAAATCAAGTAATGCCGCTTCCCATAATCTTTCCTTGGATAGACGCAATGCTGGGAATAGCGTCCTTTTTAATGTGGATGAATTTCCACTCAGTGACACTGTATACGATGACATCTTAAAGGTGACTGACACTTTTCGCTAGAAACTCCAAACATAAATGTCCACATATTTCAGTATTGTTAGGTTGTTCTCTTTTGTAATTGTAAAAAATATTTTTGGAGTTTCGAAAATAATGTTGAAGTTCTTTTGGTGGTGGTAGATTGCCAAAGCTGTCAAAGTAATAAACAGTTTGTCCGAGTTTTTTTATAGCATACCCAATGAGTGCCTGGACCATAGGTGGAATCCAAATTTACTATTCAAGTTTCATTTTTCCATATTTTAGTTGGTAATGCATCTTTCATAAAAACTCCTCGAAAAAATGGTATTTTCAAACATTTTACATAATCATTTAACTGATGATTCGTTAAGGCTTTATTTGGAATTATCAATTGATTTTTTTATTTAGTACACACTTTACGGTCTTAGTTATAAACCTGCTCCGTTTTTTACCATTGACCAAACAGAAGCCTTTTTTACTTTTGCTTTACGAGTTCTACGACGTCTCTTTCTAATATTTCCACCTTTTTTGGGAGCTCTTCTTCTTGCAGGTCTTCCTCTGCGACGTCGTCTTCCACCACCAAACTTAGCTTTTGTCTTCATGGCTGTTGTTACTGCCCAAGCCGCTGCTTTTTCTGCAATACTTGCGTCACTTGATTTTACTCTTTGCCAAGCTTTTTCGGCTAGAATTTTATCTGCTATTGATCTATTTGTTGAATCTTTAAACTTTGAATATGCTATATCGTGTTGTTTGCAAGCTTGATCTAATTTATTAATTCCAGGATCTCCTCTTGCTAAACGTTTTGCCAACTTAGTTCCAGGTCCACAATATTGATAACCTCCAGGAATATGTAATTCGTATGGTAAAGCGTCTATTGCTCGAATTACAACAGCACCAACAGGTATCCGTCTAAGCAGGGATAACGCAGTTGAAGTTATACCAAGTCCTCTCTTGTCGCTGTCTTGATGATGACTGAGTGATACGGCCTTCATTATGTAGTCTTATATAAACTGGTGTGTTTACTCCACAAGATACTTCACATAAATGGCTAAGTTATGTACAATTTTTTATATTTAAACACTTAGTTTTTTAAATTAATTATATACTGATTTATAATTCTATTTTTAATCCAAGCTTCCCGTTCATCGGGTTGAATTATGACATGACTCGTTGTACTAGCTATATGATTGTGGGTATCAATAAGTAAATTACCTACTATTCTTATTAAACAATCTAAAGTTACTGCATCTTTTGGATGTTGAGGATCATGTAATTGCATAATACGTTTATCATTACACGTGTAAGCTGTTGAATCACTTTTTGATGTTGTTATGACTTGTCCAATAGTAGCAGCATCATTTGAATCTTCACCTGGTAAAATATTAATTATTTTCTTCATCTTTGTATCATATTTGGTCCCAAAGTGTTTATCCCAAGTTATTGTTTGTTTCAATGTAACACAATCATCTTCTTCATAACCAGGATAAATATTTTTTATTCTTCTATTACGACCATCGTATGTACCTAATGTACCACCACTCTCAATTAATGTTTGTACCATTAGAGGTACATCTGAATCTTTTATACCAAATCTTCCATTTGTTATTGTTTTATGTCCTGCATCCCATTCATCATTATTTCCTTGCATTAAATCAAACTTTTTATTTCCATGTATAAATTTATCTCCCCGCTTTAACACGGCATCTTCATGTTTTACAAAATTTGATGTTTCCTTTTTTAATTCTTTAGATAATTGTTCCATAGTAACAGCATCTTTTGGTTGAGAACTTGATTGAGAACTATTCAATGAAATAAATGTAAAAAATTACCCATGATAAATGTTTACAATCAACATTAAATTATGATAACTGAAAAACTATGACAAGTTATTTAATAAGACAAATAACCCGACATCGGTAAAAACCTTTTCGAAAGAAAAACTATAAGAGTACAATTCCAGGCTGTTATATTTTAATGTGGGATATAAAAAGCATATCACGACGAGGAAAACGATTCCCATTAACTGAGCTAAGTTGAGAAAAGTAGATTTCCAAATCCGTTTAGAGTTTATTTGTTAAATTATTTTTTCATGGTTGGACGTAACTGATTGTTGGTTTATCTAAACCACCCAACATTGAAACTACCGCTATATGTGAAGTGCGTGGTATCTGTTTTTGAGACAGTTTGGGGTTTTGGGGTTCATCTAAGTAGAGATTATGCCAAGGGAGGAAGATTTAAGTTAGGAAGGTTTGGCGCTAGGCACAGTGTTTTATTGTTACCATCCCCCCTCTGGATAATCTTAACTCTTAACGTACTACAAACAAGTGGCATATTTCACTTAACCTTTGATGAGAATTTAAATGTATGCCGATATTTTGACATGTTACTGAGCAAAGACGCATTCTCGTACAATAACGAGGCTTGGCACAGATTGATGGATAGAGCCGATAGAGCTTAGTAACGCACTCGATGTCGCAGTGGGTACTTAGGCCTATTGACGGGCGTAAATGGCAAACTTTCTTTACTTGCTGTATGGTTTAATATAATAAACAAGAAAAGTAAGTAAAGTGTTTTTTTCTTTTAAAAAGAATAAATAAAAGTAGGATTACGTTTTAAGAATCTTTTATAACGGAAACCGATTTTTTTCATAAATATAATAAAGAGTAATTTTTTATTTAATTGAAACTAATTGTTGATTTTTTCAATTTTCTTAGCAGAAACTCTCAAATTATTAAATTTTTGGGTTTTTATGCAAATCATTCATGTAAAAAAACTTATGAAACTACGAATGGAACAATTTGTACATATTGTGTGGTTTTATGTCAATATGGTATATTCTAAGTCGTGGAATATGCGTACTAGAGGAACGCACCCTCTGTAAGGCACGCTCTGACTTTACTAAGAGGTCATTTCATTAAACAAATATATACCTACTATTTGGCTAAAAATGAAAAAAAATATAAACTATGTAAGATAGTTTTGTTGTTAATAACCTTCTCTAATTGCCCATGTCACAGAACAGTTCATTTTATTGATCAGACCATTAAAGGGAACTTAAACGAACCTCACAATTTTCAGATAAATGGTCGAGTTCATTTCCGTTTTTACCAGGAACGAACCGGGAAATGAGTTTTCCAGAAGAAAGCAGATTCTATGTGTATACAAATCGAATTATTTCCCTAAATTTTTGCTATTTAAATTTCGTAAATGGCATTGGAGTGGTGTAGTATTTAATTTTTCAAAACTGCATCAATTAAATTTATATTATTAAACACATTTTTACTAGCATGGTAGTGTTGTTTGCAATATAAATAAACACAATAATATCGAGTTTTTCCAAGTTGTAATTTTGATCAGTATTTTCTATACTTTTGTTAGTTTTTAATACTGTATTTTTAAGCTTGAAATTTAACACTTACTTAACTCAAACATTAATTATTAAATAAAATGTGTAAACAAAATATAATATAGAAATTTAACACCCTAAAAATTTAAATTTCAGAACTCTGATGACTGAATTGTGCAAAGTAATGTATTTTTCCTTCAGCTATTGAGGTTAAACACATTGCTCAATCAAATATCTAATTAATTTACATTGTTTTTAGATACTTCTTTAATCCTTCACTCCGATTTTAAAGATTTTTCATCTGGAAATTTTACCCTTTCTTGACGCACTTTTTTACTAACTACTATATTATCATATCATACTTATAACCAACAAACTATTCACCCAAATAGCTTGTACACTACATAAAAAAATTACCAAACATAAAACTATGAAAATTTAAAACTAAAAAAATACGAATTTTGTCATTTTATTTTTTTATTATTTTTTTTTACTTTGTGTCTATCAACGCCAGTGGCATTTTTTAACGTTTTGAAGGGAAACTGCCCAAAACCCAGTCTAGTTACTATCTAACATCGACCAGTTGTTAGAGAGCATCATTAAATAAGAGCCTAATGACAAATGGCAACTGGGTCTGGAATCGATCCTTTAAAAAGCTACGAACCTTTCTCAGGTTCGAACCGGCAACCTTTCAAAGGCGAGCACTATAACCACTCAGCTACCCAGCCAGTTAATGTTTGTAATGTAGATAAATGGCAATCCTTTGTGTTTTTCTTTTGGATGAGGCTGCTGACCGAAGAGCTATATCAAATATCCGATTATTTTACATTGTTTGTGAACTACTGGCAAATGATTTTGTTCCTTTAAGTTTTTAACGTATGTCAAATTCTTAACACTCCGGAATTTATTTTAATTTATTTATTTAATTTATTTTTAATTTTCAATTTCAATAATTACTTTGACTACTACCTTAATATTGTATTGATAAGCTATCATTTTTCCATTTACTTAGCTTTTAAAGTATAAAAAGAAAATTGCGGGATAAAAAATATAGGCATTACAAACCTTTAAAAACACTTTTAAACACCGGAATTTTAAGGAGAGTCAATATATTGTTATTTTGACTGATGAATCTGAACTAATTGCTTTATCGGATATCTGATTAATTTAAATTGTCTGTGACACAATAAAGTAAAACTTTGATCTATTTTTTAACGTATATCATTTATAACCCTCCAGAAAGGTTTAATTATTGACTTTAAGCTATTTACTGCTATTAATTGATACATTTTCATGAATATCTGCTCTAAAATTGTTTGTATCTATTATATTACCTCATTTATGAAATAGACATTCCTTAAAACTATCATTCCTTACTCATTCATAACCACAACTATGCCATCACCTCACTTTTACGTTTACCAACTTCAATAACACCTACATTATTTACATTTTAAATTACATCACAATTAACAATTCAAAGAGCCTTTAGTGAATTCGGGAAAACCAATCTGTTATACAAATAGTATTTTCCAGCAACTAACGAATCAGGAGAATTCTTCAAGGGGTTACCGGAGCGAGTTGAAACACCCATAATGCTATAGGCCTACCACTTAACTCTAACAACTCATGTTTGTTTCATCAGAGGCCAAACTTGAGTGAACACTTCCAGGCAATACGGTTAAGGAACTGCCTGGGATAGACACTCCCACGCTAAGTAAATGAAACTTTTCCTTGTACTATATTTTCTTTTTATTCACGCCCAAATCATCTTTAGAGCGATCTCAATATGCTTATCAACATTTATTGTTCTAAAAACCTAATATCAGTAAAATTGAAATCAAGTTCTAACATTCGTTGTTTATTTGTTTTCCCGTAATTGAGTTAATAGTTTGTTAAATGAAAAATAATTTTGTAGAATGTCATTACTTTTCACTTATACTTAACTGCAAAGTACTGAGTTCTTTTTTTTATTATTGAAAATTATTCATCAAGAATTTATAGGAGTCAACGATGGTCAAATTGAATTAAATTCACCCTAACCCTTTTCTGTCAAGATCTATAACATCCACTTGCTGTTTTTAACTAATTTTTTATCATTCTGCACGAAATCAGCCAGTTTTTTGTTCTCTCAATAGTACCAAAACCGATTCTTTTCTGTCCTAGGACTGAAAAATCATCTGGAGAATTTTTTAGGTCCTGTGTTTGCCAAGTATATTACTATTGATTTATTTATGTTGATGAACAGAATTTTGAAATTCAAACGTTATGAAAAGCATTGTTTGTAAATAAAAGAAATATAAACACTGCATATTACTTACTTTGTAAACATAACCTCGAAAATAAAACTTTATAGTTATTATTTTTAACGATCAAAAGTCTAATTTTCGCATTATGATAAAAAACGTTGTTCATCACTCGGAGCAAAAGTGTCTTTTTGATGCTTAATCGTTTTTAAAAACTCGGCTGCGCCTCGTTTTTAAAACACGATTGCGCACCAAAAAGACCCACTTTTGCTCCTAGTGATGAAAACTACTAAGAAGAATCCTGTGAGAGTAAAAGATAGTGAAAGTATTTTAGTGTCTTTCATTAATTAAATTGTACTTCTGACAATTATGAGGAAATTTTAAGCCTAAGACTTTGAAAGACTTTGTCTTTAATTCTCTCTAATGGCACTTTACACAAGTTAATTATGAAGTAAAGTTGCCTGATCTGAAAAGTATAACTCAAATTCAATACAAATATCAATTGTACTATTAAAACTATTTGGCATTTAAGTTTGTTTGTTTATTTTTTCATATTTAAATTCTTAGGTTTTCATTGTTCCCTCCTGTAGCTATTTGTAAAGGGAAAGGTTTGTAATAATTAAATAAAAAAAACTTCAAACGTCATTTCTTTATTATTAATTGCTGAAAGGCTATCCGGTGTTATTTTTACCATGTTTAATTATACAGTATTTACAGTTTGACTTAATGTACAAATGTAGAAGGTTACTGTTACACTCGGAGTTATTTAGAGCTTACACATTTGAACATTTGATAATTAGAAAGAACCAATGAATATAGCCTTAACGAACCTAGGAAATTGTTGAAATTAACCTCTAGGGGGTAATTCAAACTCCTTTCGTATAAGAGTTGCTTAGAAGTCTTCCACATACATTAAAGTGATACAATAGCTAACTTTTTTATTTTAAATGTGACAGTATACATCTAATTGTTGACCCCCTTTAGTTTTTTATTTTGCTTTCAGGTATGTATTTCACTTTTCAAAATTTCCCGCCATTTTTCCAACATGGCGGCCAATTTTAAAATTTCTTTCGGAACACCCTACATTTTATGGTGTTTTTGAAATTCCCATGTAATTTTTAGACTTTTTTATTCTTTGCCATTTTTCGCTAAACGTAACGATTAGGGAGCTAGATACAATTAAAATCCATTTTTAGTTCCATAAGAATAACAGGGGGCTAACTTTATCTGCCCATATCTCCGAAACTATTGGTTGAAATATAAAATACTTGGAAATAAAAATATCTTAAATTGATTTTTTAATAACATTTCACTTATAAAAATTATCATTTACGCATAAATTAACTTCTTTCCAATATGGCGGACAAAAAATAAAATTTTCAAAAATTTTTTGTTATTATGAAAAAATATTTTTAAACATCTATTTAAGACATTTTTATTCTTGAGTATTTTTTTTTTTTTTTATCAATAGTTTCGGAGATATGGGCAGATAAATTCTGCCCCATGTCAAGCTTATGGAACTAAAAATGAACTTTAATTGCTTCTAGCTCCCTAACCGTTAGATTTGAAGAAAAATGGCAAAGAATAAAAAAGTCTTAAAATTACATGGACATTTAAAAAACACCATAAAATGTAGGGTGTTTCATAAGAAATTTTAAAGTTGGCCGCTATATTAGAAAAATGGCGGGAAATTTTTAAAAGTGAAATACATACCTGAAAGCAAAATAAAAAAGTAAAGGGGGTCCCCCTAGACGTTTACTGTCACATTCAAAATAAAAAAAAAATAGCTATTGGATCACTTTAAGAAACTACCCTGTATACAGTATAATATATTATATTGAATAATAGTTTAAGAATAATAACATTATTGTCAATTTTAAAAAGCTTGGTACATATTCGTATCAGATAAAAATCCAGCTGTAAAAAAGGTTTGTGTTTTCTTGGAATATTGTTACTCACAAATGATATCCCATACTCCAACTGTTAAGTGTATATGATACATGTACGGGTTAGGTGGTATGTAAAGACCAGGATTATGAAAATGGCTAGTACGATTCTCTTTAATATTTGTGGGATGGAAATAATATTTATGTCAGTCTCTTATCTTATTTCGTTATAATAAGATATAAATAGTTGCTGAAAACAACTGACTCTATAATTCTATTGAAGCCACTAACTGAATGAAGAAAAATTTCCGAACGAAGATTCTACGATAACAACAATTCGTCGTTCATACCTCATACTGGGGATTATGGATGTTTATATTATTAAAATTAAAGTAAAATGATAAAATCACCTAGAAATTTCTAAAACTAATTGCAAATAAATAAAAAATTTAAATTAAATTAGTAACAATGACGAAATAAGCTGTTTACCGTAGAAGTAGAATCAATGTGTTGCAAATTCGAAATAGTATATTTCGTCACTAGTCCGGAAAGTGGTCGTTATCGGTGCAAGATCGAGTTTCAAGTACGAGGAGAAGCCGAGTATTTGAATTCGATCGAGCACCGATATACCACTTGCGGACGAGTTACGAACAGTACTTTTCATCATACCACCTTTAATAAATATACAGTTTGGATAAAAATTAATAAATTTTAACCTATATACCCCCTCTTACGTTGTTATTTGTTTATCTTGTATTTTGAACTATTTATTGACTTGTTGGCCAGTCAGAGAAAGAGGGATTTAGGGGAGGTTACCCCCACCTCAGTGATTTCTAGCTCTCCTATTGGTTAGTTTTTAAGGTCTTATTTAATTTAAATGCTAATTAACAGCTGATAGTGGTGGGGGTATCTTCCCCTTCACTAGCCAACAAGTCATCACCCAACAATACAACTAAACAATCAGCTGTTTGACATTTATATATTGGAGTCAACGAGGCTTAAGTTATACTGTAAGCAGAATATCAGCGCGAGTGGTGTCAAACATTGAAAGTTTTTTTCCGGCCTAGTCCTGAAAACCACTGTTTCGAAGACTAGTCCCGAAAACTTTGTTTACCAACACGTTTATCAAACCCACCGGGAATCAACTAGTTTCGATCACAGCTGATGGTTCCGAAAACAACGTTTATCGAAGTGGTATGATGAAAAAAATTTATTTCAAAAAATTTATTCCAGATTGCACCAATAAGCCTATATTGAAACATTCCGAGATACGAGTGAGAGAAGCGACCCTGCATTTGGTGAAGGTGAGTGAGCGGAGCGACCGAGCTCGTCTATGATAAATCAAAGCTTTTTGCGCTTGGCATATCAGTGTAGACTGATATTTACACAGAATTGTATAAGATTACCAAACATATTCTCTGTCCATAGGTACTGATTTATTACTACATAGATAAATTTTGTCGGTACACTTAGTAAACCTTTTTCAAGCTAATGATACGCTGTTATCATTTTCTATATACCTAAAGTATTAGAACTTGAACACGTTTAATTGGCAAGAACAATATTCATCCATTCAGATTCGTTTGCCAACAAACCGAATTAAAAAGACGTAAGTCTGGAGAAATACTGAACGACTAAGTTTATTTTTTATTAATAACGCTGTAAAATTTATTTAAGACATAGAAATTATTCATGATTGTCAAATTGATCTACGATTTAAACCTAGGCAACCCTTGGAGCTCCCATATACCTCATGAAGTGTGTAATTAATGAAATATTACATCTAGCGCTGCGACGTCCCACAGGTGTTGCAATGTAAATTGAAAACACACAGACCAGTGTTGGAGTGGCGGCTACCCAGCCATCCGTCTCGTCGTGTTATTGGAACAACACCTACACTCCTGTTCATCTATGGGTTAAATTTTTCAAACTATATTACTACATTTCTTAAAAATCATTTAAAACACATACAACAACTTATTACTGACATTGAAAGTAAATATTTTCTAAGTTATTTTCAATTGAACTACATTGTTCAAAATAATGTATTATGATCTATGTATAAATTTTTTGAAGTAAATATCTTAAAAAAAGAAATTTATGCTACGTTAAATAAAACTTTATTTTAAACAATTAGTATGGGGCCTTACACGTGACATTTAAGCTATGCAGTTCAAAAGGCATTTGTATTTTTTATTTTATTGGTCTAAAACTTAAATTAGATACAACAATTAAAATAAATAGTAGAAGTAGACTACATTATACCTCAATTATATGACAAAACGAACGGATATAATACAAATAAATTATTTTTCTATTAAAATTCTTCCTTCAAAGCAATGTTCGCTGTCCATTGAACTGAGTTTTTAAGGCCGTGCGGCAGCCAGTTACGCCAAACGAATCCGCCCAGAGGTCAGGCCAGTCGAGGGTTTTTTTTGTCGGCCGCGGCTTACTCACACGCATGCAGTTCCCCTCCCCGCCGCCCCTTTACCACCCCCGTTCTCATCCATGACACGGACAGCTCTAATCACTCCCCTCGCATAACTTTCACTTTTCAAAGGGCTCGGAAAGAGACGGTGGACCGAGGTGGTGTCCCTCGGAAAGAGTGTCCCCCGGTTTGTGGGACCTGTGCTAGCTGGTTCCTTAGGTCTTCGATTACGTACACAAAAATTAATTAAAGCCGTGAAAATAGTTGCTTTTGATACTTAGAACATTGATTATTATCTTTTAAAAGCGTTGTGAAAATTATATTTTTGTCCAGTAAAAATTGATTCAAACTCTTATTAAAGTACACTTAAAATAAACAGGAAATTTGAACCATTGATGTATGAAATTAACCGACTGAATTTATTCTATATTACTCATGATTAGTTATATTGTTTATTTATACATAGTATAACCGTTGCCAATTAATGTAAAAAATAAGACATTCATTTGATTTTATAACATTTATTGCAGAAAAGGAAAATTTCATCACTGGTAAAATATTGGAACATTGAAAAATCTATTAATAATACTAAATGTAACCTAATGCTTGTGGTAATATTATGTAATTCATTCACAATATCACCGGTAAATATTATTGCTAGTCTGCCTGGCAAGAATTTACTTAGGCCTAACTTCTTGCCTACCCTTATAAGTTAAAACTCAAAACATAATTTTTTAGGTTAACCTAGAGGGCAAAACGACATATTTGATAAATACAGTTAAACAAAACTATTTGATTTTGGACGGAATGACATATAGTTATTATTAGCACAAGCGTTTTCGTAGTTTTTAATACATAAAACACTGTTATTAAATTAATCAAAACAAAGTTTAAATAAACTAATTTATGTATTATCTATTAATATACTTATTTAATACGCTAAGGGTTTTTTTGTTATTGGGACTCCACCACATAAACATAAGTGAATGACTGAATTTATTCTATAAAAAAAGTTATTTTCTAAATAATTTGTTATAGGCCTAATGTGGCAAAACGTTGTCTGCATACATGTTAAAAATGAAACTCAGCCATTTGGTTAACCAAAACCACATGAAACATAAAAAACGATTCAGGCTGTGTATTTCATGTTACAATTATTTTTGTTTCCTCGTTTTATTTTGATTCACTGCTTCTTATGAGCAGCTAATATGTATTCAGCTTTACGTGCCTTCAGTTCCCTAACAATCCTGCTGTCCACTATTTCTGGAAGCATACACTCTTTGTAAAACCGCACCAGACCAGGAAGGACTTTGTCCTCCCAAAACTCTTCGTCAATGAAAATACGTAGACTACAATAAATAGTTCTCCTCTCTTTGAGTACACCACAAAGTCGCACTTTCGTATTTTGCATATATTTATTTCTCCCTGAATTTGGTAATAATAGTGATAACAGTTTGGTAGTAATAGTTCGCTTTTTAGGCGAAGCTTGCCACTCTCGATTTCCAAACTAATATATATTTGTGGTTTATTACTTACGTAATACAGCCTGAGGTGTCAAAAAAAGAGATTCTTCACGCTGTACGCGTTTCGAACGATTTACCGTTCATCATCAGCAGCGGTCAGTTTCTTGTAAAATAAGCCCATATCTTGATGTTTGTCAGTTTTTGATACATAACACACAAATTACACTCTTCACACATATAACAAACGACACTTAACAATACACGAAACGAAACGAGATTTGACTGCGGCGCGCCGGACACGTGGGTGCATACCGGTTGACATGCTGTAGGCCTACTGGAGTTTTTGGTCGGTGGTTAGGATCCTAACCTCCGACCAAAAACTCCAGTAGGCCTACAGCATGTCAACCGGTATGCACCCACGTGTCCGGCGCGCCGCAGTCAAATCTCGTTTCGTTTCGTGTATTGTTAAGTGTCGTTTGTTATATGTGTGAAGAGTGTAATTTGTGTGTTATGTATCAAAAACTGACAAACATCAAGATATGGGCTTATTTTACAAGAAACTGACCGCTGCTGATGATGAACGGTAAATCGTTCGAAACGCGTACAGCGTGAAGAATCTCTTTTTTTGACACCTCAGGCTGTATTACGTAAGTAATAAACCACAATATATATTATAGGTGTCAAGGCTGTAAATGCAAATTCCAAACTAAGGTTTTTTTTGTTTTTTTTTTTTTAGCTTCCTCGCCTAAAGCGTTCTCTTTTACTGAGGCTAGACATTTTATTTCAATTATTCCATCTGTTGAAATTAACCGTCAGGACTAGCGCCAAGGAAGGGGTTTTCGATGTCAACAAATAAGCCACATTTTTCAACCGTCTGGTTGGTTTTCTTTTCGTACATTTCTCTTACCGTTTCTTCCATATCCCTTCCAAATAAAACTCTATCCGACCTAATTGGACGTGGGAACAGAATTTATTTAACCAGATTGTGGCATGAAGTGTGGGGTAATCGTTTTTGCCACAATGCCGAACTTGGATGCAGTCAGTCTATTCAGACGTTTAAGATGCCAAATCCATTATATAATGTATATATCCAGTAGCCTATGAATAGCAATAAATGTAAAAATCATTACCAACTGATTCCTTATATATAAAAAAAGAAAAAATGTCATGAAAATATAAGTTCTAAAAATTTTTCGCTAAGCCGCCATTTTGTTTTCACGCTTATTGATTTTTATACGCTCTCGACCGCCGATCAAGATCAAGACGCTCGCGACTGCCAACGGCTGCAATAACCAGGGTCGCCGAGAGAATTTTTGTGGCCCGGGGTAGAGTTCCGGTGTGAGGCCCCCGGCCCCGCTCGGTCCATCCCTGGCTTGCCTTCTGTGGCCGAACCAGATACAATATACACATTTATATTTTCATTTCTTCGAATACTTATCTTGTGTTGGGGCTCAGCCCCCCAACCCAGACCAAAAGGAGTCATACTAAAATTGGCATCCAGCTGTCGTGATTTAGTGTAAAAATGAAAGGTTTTTTAAAACTATTTTATAACCGATACTTTAACCTATTACCATAGAAAAACTAACCAGGTACCTGACCTATTACGATAAACTATTAATATTTTTATGATAACCTATTATTACTTAGTAATAGGTTACAAATAACAATAACCTATTACTCTTCGATAAATCTTCGGCAAGGTTTTTATCAGTTGTTGCACGAATCTTGTCAGAATCAACGCTTGAACTTATCAACCTCTTATGAAATTCACTCTTTACCCTGGACTTCATACTCCTTTTTTACGTCGCTTAAACCGTGCCATTTACAAATATTTAACCCTTCCCGGGCTACATTAAATCACGGGCTGAGACGGAATTATTTTAAGCAAAAGTTCAAAACATATTGTGATTTTTTTGTCATCAATTTATTCCAAATAATTCATACGTTATAAAAATCCCGTTTTCAGTGGTGAAACAATTTGTTTGCACATGTTATAAAGAAAAGAAAATTTGAGATTGAGACTGACTGCTGTGAGACAGTAAAGGACACAAATATACAAAGTACCTCCAGCCTCTATCTCTCTAATTTTGGCGACAACTGTAACGGTGCCTGTTAGGGGGGTGCAGGTGGTTTCCAAAAACTGTATTGTGAATGCAATGAGTCATGCTGGACAAAGCAAGTTGGCTGGACCCGTCAGACGGTCGGACTGATGGGTTACACTCTTGTTTCCTTATTTTGCCCTCTTATCCCTTTAGCCGCTAGGTGATGATGAGGTGATGAAGACTTTTTAAAATTTAGTACCATACTTAAAATAAAGTAGTTTTTCTATGGTGTTAATGACTTCATAAGGCCATAAATCAAGTAAATTTTTGCTATAGGGTTATCGCCTCTATTGGAGCACTAGCTCCAATAATAATTAGAACTAGAGATCGCCTCCTGATCGAAATTCGATCAAAATTTCAGTTGATCTGGACCCAAGAAGCTTAAAAACATTTTAGAACTAAAACATCTGTTCTTCCTAATTTTCTAGCAGTTGTTTTTACAGCAGCTGTCTACTGATTCGTTCATTTCTCTTTTCTCCATAAGATTAACATTGGAACTTTGAAAGCCTGTGGGGCGTAGCCCTGGAGTCCGATGTGAATTAGAATGTGATTCTGCTCATCTACAGGAATATACCTTTCTAACGGTAACCTCGGATTTCTTCTACGATGTACACGAGCTGAGAAAAAAGGAGAAAATGAAACATGCTTGCGTATTTAGATTATAGGTGTTTCTAATAAAAATGAAACAGCTGGATTTTTATTAATTCACAATTCTTGGATATTACCTACACCTGCTAAGATAAAGCCGGAGCGCTCTGACGTCAAATGCCTTGTGACGTCACCTAAAAAGCAATGTCAAAAAAATAGTTTGTTTTTGTTTACATGTTTATTACATGTTGTGGCTGTTTTCCGTAAACTTCATTAAAATATTCTCGTGTTTTGTTTTAAAAATTTGTAATGTATAGTGTATGGTGTTTTAAAACTGATTTTTCATTCAATAACAATTTCGTTCATAAATGTGGTTATTTCATATTGACTCGAAGTTCAATTTAAATATCTGAGTGTTTTGAATAGTTTTGTGTGTTGTATTACGACCATGCTAAACAATTTTTACTTTGGAAGATTAGAAAGATTGTACTGACAACAATGACGAAGAAAGAGGCGGATTTAATTTACCTAATAATCAGAAAGTACCTTCTAGATGGTTGGGCTAAACGTTAAACATCAATTATATCAACGAAGCCATGGGTGCCTGCTAGCAACTTTTCTTTGAAAAATTCATGAAACTATCATCGGTACCGAGATTGAGCGTGTGAAGATTCATTTCCAGCCTACTCATGAAAATTAATTTAAAGCATCAGGATCTGATTTATAAATTTTAATGAAGACACTACAATCAATTATGTTGCTGTGAAGAATTAAGATTATACGCCAATAACCTAACTCAGAAGTGACGAAAAGACAACAACAGACATTTTTCAATCCAAGCAGCACAATTTTTAATTGTATTACTATGTTTCATTCATTATAACGAATAGCCTACCAGTTAATATGTTATTTTCAAATAAAATGTTTGAATCGTTGTGGTTAAATATTTGTACACATTTCATACTCATATTTTAGGAAAGTACCGTGTGTAGGCTAAATAAATAATGGTATTGCCAACAATTTCATTAGAGGCCAAAAATAATAGTTAGGTCTACCGATAGTCAACTATTGAAATTTTTTAATTCCTGTAAAAATTAGTATCACTTTGTGTCCGAAAACTATATTTTAAGAATAAAATTTTTTGAGTTAGACAATTGTTTAAACTTTTTCATGATGTGAAAGCAAATAATTCATAATATTTAGGACGATAGGTACCTTTTTAATAACCAAATATTAGAAATGAATACATTCCATTGCAGTACATCTCTAGGTAAGTTGTTAGGGTTAGGGTTGAGCGGAAAATGTTTCCGTTTTCGCTATCAGCTGATGCTAAAAGGTAAACAAAAATGGCAGCACTCCGGCTAAAAAGTTCTGTTTAAACTATTATACGAATGTTTCTCATGTCACACGGCCAGCAGTAAAGGGTTGGTGGTGTTGCAAAATTAAAATCGTATGTTAGTTTAAAAAAGCAAAAGTGACGGGTACACTTAACTTTATTTAACCTTTTAATTTATTTCTTGATGAATTATTATTTTTATTTTTCATGCCGAAGCTAATCTCAGGTCCTTAGAATTAATTTTGTGACAATTGTATGGATGATTTTAAAAATACAATAACAAGATTTAATATCTTACATTTATACATATTAAGGCAGTTTAGTTTTTATTTTCATACTGATGAAATTTCTAACACCATACATTGATATTTTGCCATAAGAAAACATCCCTTGGCGACGGAAAGGTACTCATCCCTTGGCGGTGGTGACCGAGGACTATTCGCTACCTTCAGAACGAGGGGACACGGTGCGAGAGAGAAAGAATATCTTGCTGTCGTCTTGTGCGCGTCTAAAAGCATGTCGACTGCCCTTTGTGTGAGTAACTGCTAGTGCGCGCTGCGTCAGATTTAATGTGGGCTGAAAATAAAAAGTTTTTTGTACACCATTACGTAAAAAAAATTATTTTTACATAAAACTTTGTGGAATGTTACCTTACTAGTCAAGCTCCAGGGTGTAGCGCAAATTTTAGACAAATCGCACAAAAGATACCAGAGATATTTTTTTTATTTATTAATATAATAAAAATTTTATTGAAAATCATTAATCTCACCCTTGCGTGTATTTTAAATAAGCGTTTAAGCCAATTCTGAGAAAAATATGTTAATCCGTTTCCACGTGGTGTACTTTACAAAATGCCGCTAAAATGCTACTTCAAACGCAAAAATATATGCGATAACGGGGTTATTTTTTCAAAAACAGAATGTTTACCGAATGGTTGAGTGCTAATAAACATAAATCAATAAAAAAATACAAGAAAATTTTTTTGGCCGCACCACCTTAAGGCTCCGGTCTACCCGAGCCCGAATGCCGCCTCGCCGCCATAGAACTTTCTATGCTCGCGGCCACGGCCGTAGTGCTAGGCGAATTTAAAAGTACAAAGACGGATCTTGTCTTCAGTTTTTTTTAGAATTTTTAAATAAAATTTCTTATTTCAGTTATAACTGTCTAAAATCATCTGTTTTTCTCTGGTGGCAAGTTTTATGGATGCAGAGGTTTACGAGGATCGTGTTTTGAAACTGACCAATTAAGATAGAGACTGGTTCTTAACTTTATCTAAAAGTAGAACAAATGATCTCGTCGGCTATCTTTTTTAGTTTTCTCGATGCAAATGCAAGGGTTTTTTTAGAATCCTATTATCTTCTGCTAAATGCAGCCTAGAGCTATAACTAAGATGTCATATTAAAGAAGAATAACGGTGCTAAATTTCCTTAGTTACACTTTGGTAATCTCACTTTGGTATAGTTTCATCAAAACTAATGGAAAACTTCTGTTAAAAATCGAGTATACAGGTATCATTATGCATAATAATAAAGCTCGAAGAAAAATAGATCGAAAAGCAGTATACTTTCCTAATCCTTCCTTCTCTCATGGTTAGTTGTAGAACAGCAACCCTATTACGATGAAAAAAGTCCGATAATGTGAAGGTTTGTAATTAAGGCTTCGGTCTACCTGAGCCTGAACAACAATGCCGAATGCCGCCTCGCTAGGCGAGTTTGATGGCTGCAGAGATTTACGGGGATCGTGTTTTAAAATTAACCAATTAAAATAGAGATTGACTCCTAGCTTATTCTAAAAGCATAAAAAGGATATCGTCGGCTATCTTTTTAGAGTTTTTAAATAAAATTTCTAGTTTCAGTTATAATTGTCTAAAATGATTTTTTTTTTTTAGATTTATAAATGCCGAGGTTTACGGGGATCGTGTTTTAAAACTAACCGCTTAAGATAGAGATTGGCTGTTAAAATTTTCTAAAATTAGAAAAAAGGATCTAGTCGGCTATTCTTTTAGAATTTTAAAATAATATTTCTAACTTCAGTTATAACTGTCTAAAATCATCTGTTTTTTCTAAAACTATTTGAATAGAAATTTAAATTTATATAAAAAGTGTGAATCAAAATGGCTACAGAATATAATTGGACAATCGAGGTAAATGTGATGATGGAAATTTGTTGAGTGCACAGGTGCACTACTACGGCCGTGAACGTTGGGGGATGTTCGTAGAACTAAGTTAGGAAAAGAGGATGGAATATAAATTAGTATGTGTATTTTCCCGCATATTTATATAAGAAAGTTTTTAATTCATCCAAAACATAAAAGTAAAGTGTTGTTTGTTTTATCCATGGTAACATTCCATTGGCTTCAAGACTTTTGTTTTTGTTTTTTTTTGTTTTGTTTTTTAATTTCACTTTTGCATACCAGTTGGTAATTTTACATCATGACATATTTTGTATCAGTTTTACAATTCTATTGGTAACAGTTTTATTTAATCAGTTTACTTTAAAACTGTTACTTTTTAACAAGACAAAGGTTGTTCTTAAAAATATAACTGCTGACTAGGAGTCATAGAACGACGTTATAACATATTAAAAACGTTATTTAAGGATATCTGGTATTCGAACATAGTTGTCTCAAATTTCATTATTTTGTTTACATTTTAACCTCTCCGCCACCCCTACATTTTCGTGAAGGATCAAGTTTAAATATCCCTGTTGCAGCAGACCTGCGTACTCAGCTAATTTCCAAACTAGTAATATTAATTTTGACTTGATTAATCTGTAAACAAAATTTCATCATTTGATCATAAATAGGGAAATTAATGTCTATTCTCCATGTAATAAATATAGAGAAAGAGTATGCATTTATCCTGCAATGGGGAACACTGAAAGTAAGTATTTTTAGCATAAAAACGTTGATTTCGATCTTTATTAAAAACAAAATTCATTTAGTATAAAGCCATATACTAAATTTCATCAATACCTGTCAATAAATAAAGGAGTTTGACTATTCTCCATATGATTAACATGGGAAAAGAGTATGCAAGTTTGCTGCCATGATAATTAAAAAAAACAACTATATTTTTACCATAAATAGATGGAACTCGACCAAATAAACTCTAAATTTTTTTCGGTTAAATACTAAGTTTTAACCGAAAATATTGGTTAATAGGTGAAATATTAACACATCCTTATTCCCCTTAAGATTAACATTGGAGCCCCAAAATACAATTTACTGTATTTAGACTTTGTAATATAATCGGTAACCAATGGAGATAGAGCAAGACTTCATCTACTAAATTATGCGTTTTTTAGGTGATTCCAGTGGTGAAAATAGAAATGTAAATTTTTTTTAATTACATATGAAAAACACAAACCCCCAATTTTGTGGGGTACCCCCCCCCCCAAACACTACCCATTCCGGTAGATCGATATACCTGGTTTACGAACTCATCCGAACAAAGGTAGGTAGAGGATTATGCGGCTCTACTAAATTTGATCTCGATTTGACCGTATATATGTAAATATATATACAATTATATTATTATATAATTACAATATAAACTTTATATTATTATATAAAGTCCTTTGAAAATTTCAATCAAGTAAATATGTATACATTTATTCATATTTTTAATGGCTACTTTTTTGGACTCTGGGTACCTCAAAACGAAGAAATAACATGGTCCTTGGCTTAGTTCTTATCATGAGACCTACGGTAATAGCTACATCACCTATGGGAAATTAGCTAAAAACAACCTAAGATAACACAAAACATTAAGTGAAAATTGCTTTTCTATGTACATCTGATATAGTGCAATAACTTCCTTTTTTAGTTTTGATAACGTGCAATAAATCATGGTTTCATGAATAATTTTCAAAACAAAATTCATTAATATGCACCTTTCTATTTACATTACTAGGCTAGAAAACAGCTATTTCCCTCAAACCTCATGTAAATTAACATAATTTGAAAATTCGGTTGTGAAAACAATTTTGTGTGCCATAATTTTTTCCCACAAACATTTTCAGTTATTATCAAGACGTAACGAATCAGATAATCCCTTATAAAAGATTAAAACACTGTTAATGTGATTGACTCTGGCAGTCCGGTGTGCAATCGCTGATCGGTCATTAACAGTTGGTGTAATTGACAATTCAATTACTCAAGAGTTATGAGTAGGTCGCCGTAACGGACATGAACGACCGGGTTGAGTCGGTCCTCTGTCCACAACTGACAACAAGACTATGTCAAAACACACTTATATCACTTACATTAAATATTAAATTCCAAGCAAATTAGTTCCTATTATTAAAATGGAAGTTTCAAAGTTTATTTTACTATAAACATTGTGGTAAATAAGTAGCTTGAATTATCTTTTTAACTCGTTATTAATACAAAAAAAATATTAATTGATACATAATTCTACCAACAAAATATTTATTTTATCCCGTTTACAAAAAATGTTATGATTTTCAACTAAATACAAAAGCATTTTGCCGTATATCTTTCCATATACTTTTAAAACCGGATTTAATGTATTTGGAGCTTTTTTAGGTTGTAAAAGAGAATTAGCTGTATTAGTCCAATGGTGAGGTTATGCATATTTCTGAATATCTTAAAACTGATGACTTGAGCTCCAAGCCAGAACGTTAAAGGAGGTAACCAGGAATTGGGCATTGGGGCGGATCACCCATCGAGCAGGTGGCAAGTTAATTGTTATATATTATTGCTTTTAAGCCATCAGAGAAGAGATTCTTTAATATTAGTGCTTTTAACACCTTTCTTTGAAAAATTATAAAATATATTTTTTAAGAAAATAAGTGATAAAAATAAACTAAACTGCTCTGTAAGAAGTTACTTTATATAACTCTCCCATTAAGAAAGGAACTTCTTTGATTTAATGTAATTAATTTTACACTAAAGCAGTATTATCCTAAATTAATTACGAATGAAGAATCCTGAAGAGGAGCCGGGATCCTTTCATTGTTATTGCGGTCATTATTCTGACGATCACGATCAGTTCTGCGCTTAATTTCTTAACTATAAATTAGAAAAAAAGAAAAAAACTTAAAATAGGCTACTAATTGATGACTTAAAAAAAAACTTAAAACATTGTGGACAATATATTGTAGAAATATGTAAAGAATAACGTTTAGAGTATAAAGAATATATTTTATAAATACGACACATATATAGGCCTATTGAATTTTGTAATTAAAGTTTGTGTGAAAATATTAAAAAGTAATAAACAATGAACATACAATACTTTGTTTCATCGCTATTAAAATTTCTATGAACATGTAAGCCTCCCTTAGTAATAGTTCTCATAATCTTAAAAAATGCAAGTTGTCGAAAGCTTTTCTTTTTAGTTCTTCTTGGTATTATTTTTTAAATGAGTGGTAAATCATTGAGTTATTCACACAAATTTGTCCCTTGTAATGGTTAACTCCGATCACGGACAATCCATAACTCACCCTCGCTTTGCAGGCGCTATTTGCACTTTACGTGGAGGTAGAAATTAAAAAGATTTCTTAAAACCAACTAAAGCATTCGTTTATAATTTAATATCGAGTTTTCAAATTATTTTTTTATTCATTCTTATCTAACAATCAAAATAGATATTAGTATTATTATAGCAAACAATTAGCTTGCGTAACCCTAAACTTGTTGAAATGGACAAGTGTATGATTAAAGCGCACAAAGGTATATCATAAACATCGTATTCCACAATCTCAATGAGACAGATGGCTAAGCTAAAAACCAGTTTTTAATGTAAATTTTCATTGAAAAAACTTTGAAAGAACTCGGTAAAATAACTGGAATCATATTTTTTTCATCCAGCGATAAAATACACAGTTATTTTAAGGAAACCATGCTATTGAATAGTGAATAAGGTAGATATAATCATATGAAGTAAAGAAAATATTCAAGCGACTAGGATTATGGATAATATTTTTATTTTACAAAGAAAGAAAAATTGTGAAAACCTAGGCTTGATGTTTATTCTGTTAGTTACAAATTTAATAAGATTATGGCACAAGATATTAAAAAAATCCTTAAGCTATGCAATCTCTTTATTAATTGAAACCTGAAGGATGAATATTTTAAATTATGTTATTTTAAGTGTAAAAACGTATTTCTATGTCAATATTTTGTATGGCGTGATTGTACAGTATATGGGCAAAACCTCATAACCTTTCTCATTCATATGAGTAATTTTCTATTACTACTAGGATAATAAGTATAGGATTAATAATGTAAATAAATGGTATCAGTTAACTGACACATACTTTCTCCCAACAAAATAAAAAAGTTGTTAAAATCTTTAAACATTAATGTCTTGATGACTCAATCGGATAGCTTCCAGCTGAGCAAGGCTACTTTGACCCTACGCGCATCTGTGACTTTTAACAACGTACTGCGTTTACCGCTAAACGAAAAATAGAATTTTCTCCGCAACCACTTGACGTAGAACAATAATTTAAAATAATGGATTATTTAGTTTTTTGAGCTTGATTTAATGGTGATAAGTAAAATTTATTTTGAGATAACATCTATTTTGAAAATAAAAAAATTCTTTTTTTAATCACTTTTTATTATATAACTTTTGATCTCGCATTTTCTCGGAGATGCGGGTGCTGTCATTTTATTCAGCATTTTAATCTTAATAAACTACAAAATTTTATTCAAAATCGTTAGAGCCGTTTTTTGAGAAATTTGGATTTTTCACGTTTTTTGAGGGTTTTTGGGGGTACCAAAATGGATAAATCCACCAACAACTCAAATTCGAAAATTTTGACGAAAACAATACTTCTCCATATACTATGGTATAGAGGGAAAAATTAAAAGTAAGGTATATTCGTATGTATATATGTTTGCAAACATATACAGGTCTCTATGACATGAAAAAGTTCTATTTCTTTATAATATTTACTTAAAATAAAAAGAAAAAATTTACATTGGTTTAATGGAAATAAAAATCATAAAACAAATAAATAATGAAAACAGCTGACTATAATAAAGTGTAGAGCACGTGTTTCGGTATCAACGTGTGGTTAAGCATGGCAGCCAGTTATTTAACTATCAAATGGTATTACCGAATAGTAAAAATAATTTATTACTTTTTAAATCGTACTTCAAACTGCTGATTAAGGATGTTTAAATAAATATAAGTCATGTAAAAGTATAAAACATAGGAAATCAATTTGTAGAAATGCATTTGACTTTAAAAACTAAAATTATGAAAACAGTAGTTAGCTCAATAAATAAAATTCACGTGTTAAGGATTCAAAACGTGTTTTTTTTTCTTTTTACAAATACGAGTTGTAGCCTGTCGATACTTGACGTATAAGCTCCACTCGTGGTGAATGGAGTGCTACGCAGATGGTGTGGCACATGTATAAAATGTACCCTTCAAATTTTGTTACTTTTTTATATTCCTTCCAATTAATCAGCTGCTTTAATTTACATAATTAACTTTAATCAATTTGACGATCAAAGCTTATTATTTATTTTTCAATCCTCCAACTAAAAAATCGAGTAGTTAAAATAGTAAAACGCTGTATTATTTTTTTCTTTCCATTGAAAGAATAATACATTTTATATAAGTTTTTAGGTAGCGGCCATAATAATCAAAATAATTCTTGAGCGTTTGCTCTTCTTCTATATTTAGACAAATACCTCGTGTATTTACAATCAGCTGATTGAAAGGTGTAAAATCAACGAGGTTAAATAGATGGCTACACAAATAGGGAAAATTGTCTCCTGTTCATTTGCGCCATTTTTCCCACGATTCCCGCGGTTCCTTGGTAACAAGTCCTTTATTTACACTTTCCCACCAGCTGTTTACCGTTTTACCCACCTATCCGACGTATCCATGGTAACCAACCTCAATAACCTGCTCTCAGACCATCAAATCAAATAAATTGAAAAAACAAACAACAAATAAACATATGTTTTAAAAGTATCATCTGTAATTTTTTGAGTTGTGGCGACCAATCAGTATAGCTAAAACTAGTAAAAAAGAAAACGAGGGTAAAGTGTGGGGTGGTTGCCAAAGAAATGGCGGGAATTATTGTTAAAATGGCGCAAATCAACAGGGGACAGAAAATAACACGTTTTGAGCACTCTATATCTATTTAACCTCGTTTTGTAAAAAAAAATTCATTTCAATGGTATGGAAATTTCGATTTTTTTATTATAAGGAAGTAGGATAGCGTTCAAGTTAATAAAACCTGCATGTAAATCGGCCCATTGTAAGTCTCAGACAAACTGTCCATATGATAAAAAATTTACTTTTTCCCCATGTTAAATCTCGATAAGAAAAGTTTATTTTTCATTTTTTACCAATATAACGTAAATATTTTCGAAATACAAACACAACGTGCTAACGTCGGACCGCAAACGTTTGTTTTGGTACAACTTCCATTCAAATCGGCCCGGTAGAAGTCTCAGACAAACTGTCCAAAGGTGGTTTTTACCTTACTGTTTCAAGTATATGGATACATCAGAGATCAGCACCCCTAGGCCTACATTGAAACCGTCTGAAAGACAAGTGAACGAAGCGAACGAGCTCGTTTTGAACAAGAAATAAGCATTTTTGCCCTGGGCTTTTTAGCGCACTGTATGTAACTGATATAACTATAAAGAATGTTACCGTTTGAGTTTACTGAGCAAATGCTCGGCTCCCAGGTAAGTACTCTATATCAACAAAATGCAAAACTCTGCCTTACTGACTAACTCACTCATAACCAATTCTTCAATTCCCAATTTATGGAATGGAATATACCACAGTGAATCTTTAAGTCGCAAACAAGAAAACTTTAGTTATTAAACCTATTTTACCATAGAACTCCTCCACACTGGCTTTTGAATTTTCCAATTCATTCTTACTAAC
Source organism: Neoaliturus tenellus (assembly GCA_030545055.2). Taxonomy (NCBI): domain Eukaryota; kingdom Metazoa; phylum Arthropoda; class Insecta; order Hemiptera; family Cicadellidae; genus Neoaliturus; species Neoaliturus tenellus. The sequence goes on along the minus strand of CM061533.1, from coordinate 170,128,456 downwards.
ACAATAAATTTTAACTAAGCAATAATATAACCTTAACAGATGTTATGTTTTGACAGATCATTCAACACACATACAACAGAATGCAGCACTCATTACTGCTTAATTAACGGTACACTCTCACTGGAGGTCATCTTAACAAAAATATATAAATTTATATTTTATGTACATTAACTTCTCACATTACATTGGCTATCTATCAGTTGCATTTAAATAGGTCGTTTTTTACACTGGAATACTGCCATATTTTTTTAATATTGCTTCTAATTTATTTATTTTTGTCACATTTTAAGTTGTTTTGTTATGAGTTTATTTTCATTTGGTTTTCTTTTTATGGGGATGGTGTGATTAAAATCAATGGTGAATAACAGCATCACCATGCTTTCATTTGATTCATGTATTTTTCATCCTATTTCTTGTTTAGTTTGTTCATAAAAATACATAGAAACATCGATTTAACACGTGATGTTGTTGTTTTTGTCTCGCATCGAACATTTAGGAATTAAAGATGTTACGGATGGCAATTAATAGCTGTTGACATCTTACTTTGTGACATTTTAAAACCACATGATTTTTATAACATGATTGGTTGATGCATTTAAAATATTTATAACTGTTTGTTTACGCACACTACACGACACTTTGGACTGTAAATAATTGTAAAATGTAATGGTTTTAATTGAGATTGGACATCATGGTTTTGCCATACTTTCATAGAAACCTCTTATGTCCATCCTTAAGGAAATAAGTTCAATAAGACAAAAAATCTTTAAAGAAAACAAGGGTTTTTATCAAACTCATCACGAATAACTGGCATGGCAAACATAAACGGATCAAACTATCTCGCCCTGGCATTACTCTCACAAACGTTGGTATCCTCCCATTTAAACTTCCGTGTCAAAAAACGCATTACAGCTAGTCAATTATGTAAGTAAAACACGCACACCCACTGGATGTGAATTCGTGCAACTATGGGATAAGGAATGTGTAAGCAGGAAGGGAATACGCAATATTGAGCAATAAACTGTCGAGTTATGTGACTGATTCGGTATAAAACCCGGCCGGAACAATGTTGCTCACACACATCTCCACCTTCCATCAGACATGAAGTGTCTTCTGGTGCTCCTACTGGTGGCCGCGGTCTGCGCCGAGGAGAAGACGACGGGGAACCAGAAACACGACAAGCGAGGGATAGAGGACTTTGGAGGACACGAGTTCAGCAGTGGCGGCTTCGGAGAGCATGGCTTTGAAGGCGGATATTATAGCGGACATGGCTTTGGAAGTCACCACGATTTCGGAGACCATGGAATCAGCAACCATCACCACCACGAGGTAAAGACCATCACGATAGAGAAGGAGGTGAAAGTGCCGTACCCGGTCCACGTGGAGAAGAAGGTGCCGTACCCTGTCAAGGTGCACGTCGAGAGGCCGATACCCTACCCTGTGGAGAAACCTTACCCGGTGACTGTGGAGAAGAAAGTGCCTTACCCGGTCAAGGAGTACATCCCTAAACCTTACCCTGTCGAGAAGAAGATCCCCTACCCCGTGAAGGTACCTGTAGAGAGGCCAGTCCCCGTGCATATCCCCAAGCCTTACCCCGTCTACGTCGAGAAGAAGGTGCCCTACCCTGTAGAGAAACACATCCCTTACCCGGTCAAGGTGCCTGTCCCCCGGCCTGTCCCCTATCACGTTCCTGTTGTCAAACACGTGCCTTACCCCGTCGAGAAGAAAGTTCCTTATCCCGTCAAGGTGCCAGTTGAGAAGCCAGTCCTCTACCCTGTGGAGAAGCCTTACCCAGTTGTAGTGGAGAAGAAGGTTCCCTACCTGGTGGAGAAGGAGGTGCCGTACCCGGTCAAGGTTCCGGTTCACATCCCGGTCCACGTCCACGAGCACAAACACGAGGAACATCATTTCGGGGGCGACGAGGGATTCCACGGCATCGGCGGAAATTAAACTTACAGTTATGGATTCAAGCAGAGGAAGAAATAATGTTCGTCGTCAAACAACAAATTGTAAATAAATACATGAGACTAGTCGTAAAGTGTTTGCACTATGTTTTTAAATGTTTTTTTATACGGTGAATAATCAAGTCATTATGTATATAAACAATGAACACATCAACCAGCGAGTTTTGCCAAAGTAATAAACTAACTTTTATTTATTACTCTATCCGGACATTGTACATAATAACCACCCATGTCTGGTCAATGTGATTAATTGAATTATATTTATCAATCCAACCAGAAATATTTACGTAATATCCAACTGAGTTTCGTAATTGTTACTAATCTAACCTTACCTAACCTGCTAACCTAACCTAAAGTAATCTTACTTGACATAACCTAGAACACATGCCTACACCACTGAGTGAAAATTATTACATTTGCCTACCCTTGGTCTGCTTTTAATCGTGATGTTCAATCCCTGGTTAGCTATTATGTATAACAACCGGGAATCATGTATGATGTACAAGTAATTACTTTAACTTTGGGATTGTTACTATTTTGTTATTTTCAGTGTTACAATAAACATTTTCAAACTTAATAACTTGATTGGTCAATTTTACCTCCTCTGTTAGATAAATACTGAGTCGCTGTAAATGTGTATTATTTAAAATTATTTTGCTGACATTGACTGTAAAATAAATAAGTGTTGAATAATTTTAACGGAATTCCTTGCGTTAAAGAGCAAATTTTATTTAGTTATTAATAGCAAATACCAGTGTTTAAGAGTGCATAGAAGCAGAGTTAGCTTATTGAACAGAATATTTTTGAAGTTAAATGTTTGCTCTTTAATTCTAGGTAAATACTTATTTTTTTTCAGAACATTCACTAGTTAAGGATTATTAATGTTGATGAATAAAAAAATTTTTTTTTGGGGGGGGGGGCTTTTATAAACGCTTGTTTTTTTTACTATAACAAAAATTAAAAAAAAACTAATAAGCATTTATTAATGCCCAAAAAAGCATTTTATTCATAAAAAATATGGCTTACTTAAGTTTAAGATCAGAAATACAAGGAATACGCTCCGATGTCCGTCCCGTACGAGAATTTTTACTCACTTTTTGAGTTATTAGGTGACGCTTTTTATGTTTTTTTTTTTTTTTTTTTTTTTTTTTTGAGGAAGAGGTAAGAAAAATGCATTACGCACACAGGTGGCAAGCCTGTAGTGTGGGGCTCTCCTAAAAAACGGGTTTACCTACTAAAAAACCTCCTCTACTCTTTAGGATTCTAACCTGGAATTGTTTATCACATTACGTCAGGCTAGGCCTAAATTTGGCTAACGCCCGTAGGGCTCACTCCTTATCCAGTCACTCGATCAATCGATCTAGGCCACTTCGCGGTTCAGATCGGGTTTCTTTTCCAGGAGGATGCCCCGGACGAACTGTGATAAACAATCCAAGTTGCCCTCATCCTCCAAGATCTTTTGGCAAACCGAGTCCACTGAAAATGCACCAAAAAGTTGTGTGGCCTTCAGGTGGGACCCTTCCCAACGGGGGCAGCGGAAGAATGTGTGTTTTGCATCGTTGGGAACGCCCGGGCAATAAATGCAGTCCGGTGAACCGGTCTTGCCCATCCGGTTCAGGTACGACCGAAAATAGCCGTGAATTGTCAAGAATTGGCCGCCATTCCACCCATGGTTGGACGTGCTTAATAAGTCGCGCAGTCCATCGTCCTCGGGTGTCGTGCTCCCAGCTGTGTTGCCACTGCTGGAAGGTTCGGGAGCGCTCTTCTGTTCTTGCCGTGTCCTTGCCAATCTCGCCTTGTCTCTGATAAATTGCATTCCTCTCTCCTGCCAAGAGCTTGACAGGGATAACTCCGGCAACCACCAGGACGGCAGGCTCGGACACTGTCCGGTAGGCGGAACACACTCCGAGCGCCGCTCTACGTTGAACTCGGGCGAGTCGCAACCTGTACCACTCTTCATCGAGAGCGTCTGCCCACACCTCTGCTCCATAAAGAAGCACGAACTGATGTCCGCGGACATCAACGGACGTCTTCTGCTGGATCGTGGAACCCCGACATTGGCCATCAGCCTACTAAGGTAAGTGACTACCTTAGCGGCCTTGTCCGCCGTACGGAAGATCTGATCCCTCCAGCTTAACTTGGTGTCCACCATAATCCCGAAGTACTTAGCAGCACGAGTTGATTGGACCACCTCCCTTCCCACTCGGAACAGAACGACGGTGTCTATCCTCTTCTTCGTAAGGATCACAATATCCGTCTTACGGAGAGCAAGCGAGAGACCGTGATCGGACATCCATGTGTTGACCACACGCATGACTCGGTTCAACTTTAGTTGTTCCAGCTCAACGTTGCGTGCGACAATGAGAGCTGCGACATCATCGGCGTACCCAACCAAAGTGGTTTCCTCAGGCATCTCCGACCTCAGGAGGCTGTCATAGGCAACGTTCCAGAGATCCTGGCCGAATATTGAATCTTGCGCGGCACCAAAAGTGACCTCCATCGTCCACGTTCCGTCCCTTGTGTCGTAAATAAGGCTTTGAGAGCGGAGATAATCCTCGATGAGTCGCAACAGATATGCAGGGACGCGAAAGGTGTTGCGAAGCGCATCCGACATATCGACCCACCTCGCCGAGTTAAAGGCATTCTTGACATAAGCGTAACAAGAAGCACTACTCAGCGAGGAAAATGGTTGTGGCTCTCTGATCTCTTCACAGCTCTCCATGGACTTCGGTGATAGCGTCAATCGTTGACCGTCCCTTTCTGAAGCCATACTGACGGGGGCATGAGTCCCCGGCAGCTTCCACGGCAGAGGTCAGGCGGGAACGGATCAGCTTCTCGAACAGCTTCCCAGCCGTGTCCAACGTGTAGAAAGGCCTGTGGGACGACGACAGCTCGGGATCACCTTTGCCCTTGCTGATCAGTACAAGTCTTGCGGTTTTCCATAGGGAGCCAGAAACACCCCTTTTTACCAAACAGGCGTTGTACATTCTCAACAACAAGTCAGCATTAATTGAAAATACTTTCTTTAAAGCCTCGCTGGGAATCCCGTCCGGGTCAGGAGCCTTGTTGCTCTTTAAGGAGAGAACGGAGGTTTCCATCTCCTCGAATGTGAAGAGTGGAACGTCATCTAACCGTCCAAAGTCAACCGGCGTACATCCTAGGCCTAGCTCACAAATAAATACATACAAAGAATGATTTTAGCTAAGACCTCAAAACAAGCAAGTAACTTAATAATAATGCTTACAATATTAAAGGTAAATAGATTGTAGAGCGAACAAAACAATACAATTTAAAATCTATGATTGCAAATTAATAAAAATCAAGAAATGTAAGTATTGTAGAATTACGCTTACTTAACACTTAATGCATATTTTCTTACCTGAGACATAGGCTACAATGGCACAACACATTCTAATTAGTTGTTCAATAGTAGTGGCAAAATGGGAAGTCTGGGCTATGACGTCATCACGATGACGTCAGCAGTGATGACGTCATCAATGACGTCACTAATGAAGCCACCAATGACGACATATGACGTCACACCTATGACGTCATGGTGACGTCATTAACGCTGACGTCATCATGATGACGTCAATGACGTTAATTAGGTCAAGGTCACGCAAGAGTAGAAAAAAAATTTTTTTGCACTTTTGCGATTCCTCACAGTAGCCTACGGTGAGAAATTGAAATTTCTCGGGGAATCACAAAAGTGCAAAAAAATATTTTTTTTTATTCCCTAGCGATCAGACTCTCGACCTAATATATCCGTCAGGGGTCAGTGACCCTTCCCAGACCTCCCTTAAAATAAAAAAAAATAATTTAATTTCTTACTTACCCACCGAGAAACCCGAAGTCCGACTGGGAAACACCAAAAACACGGAAAATACGCGATGGTGTTAACACCAAGAGAGCCGGGCTCCGACTGATCAGACAGCACCGTGTAATCAGGGTACTCGGCTGCGTGGTGGGGATGAGGAGGTGGTGGGGGTAAAGTGGTCAGATTGAAGAAAAATTTTATTTTTTGCCAACAATTTATCCGAGTCTGTCCTTTATTGAACCTCCATCACTCGGAGTGGAAATATTTTCTAAGAAATAATTTTTTTATTATTTATCATGTGACCTTGGCACTTGTGAAACTTCAACCATATGAAAAAGAAAAAAATTTTTCATAATTTCATACTTGACTAGAAATTTATGAAATATTTTAATTTTTAACCTAAGTTAAGTAAATGTAGTGTAAAAGTGCGATGTGCACACTACAAGAGTCGAGTAGCGACTGAGGAAGCAGCTCCGTGCATCTCAGGTACCCGGCTGCATGGTGGGGGTAAAGTAGTCAGATGCAAGAAAAATTTTATTTTTTTCCAACAACTCATCCGAGTTTGTTCTTTACTGGACCTCCATCACTGGGAGTGGAAATATTTCCTGAAAAATATTTTTTTCTTTCTCAGGTGACTTTGACACTTGGTCTGGAATTGTAGTCATCGTTTAGTTCTGCAGCTAAGTCCGAAATCTACCAGTGTGGAATAAAACTTGGACTAAAATTTAATCATGAACGAAAAAATATTAGGAGACTTGTAGAGCTCAATAAAAATAAATTTTGTAGCAAACAGGTAGCGATATATTTTGCTAAGTCATATAATAAGAGAGAATGATGTAAAAAATTAAAATTTTACTCACAGAAAGTCCGGTAGCGTTGAGTCGCAGCGGATACCTTGTGTCGAAGAAGACGGCCGGCGAGTAACTGACTTGTATCGAGAGAGAGCCAAGACGGCAGACATGGGTTGGTTACATAAGTGTTACGTAATCCGCAAGCAACACTGGAGACAAAATTCAATTTTGTTCCCAACCAACACTGACTGTAGGCTGCGCTGAGAGAGACAAAATAAATTATTATTTTATACTACATATATCTTGGACAGAAAATATTCTAAATCCCACGAGCCCCCCCCCCCCCCGGGGGAGGGTCCGACCGGTGAAGCCCCCCCCCCGGGGGTTTGGGGTGCCATACCCTAAGGCGCCATTGTGGCACTTTACCGCTGTCACGTATTGTATAATGAGATCCGGCTAGTTATGTATTCAGGTGTAGCTTTTGGGGATTGTCCAATGCCGCAAACAAGTACGTGTCGAGGTCCGTACGTGCCGAGGTTCGGCTGTTTACGTAACAAGGTCCGGTTCCCCCACTCCTGGCCTGCCCACCTTGGTCCTTTCCGCCTAACCATCGTCGCAGTTGTCTTCAAACAATCCAGCTGGTTGTTCGGAGCGCTGTCCTATAGGATTCGCAATGTAATGTTGGCGCCGCATTATATTGGGAATTCTTTTCTAGTCTAAGGCATAGCATGTGTAGTGTTAGGAAATAATTTTATTTTGTGCTTGCTGCTTTGGTGCTCGGTGTTGGTTGTGATTTAGTGAAAGTGTTGTGCAGTGAAAAATATTTGTGTGTGCTAATGTTTCCACAGGTTGGTGTTAGTCTAAGTCTTGTGTTTAGAAAAATATTTCTTTGTATTAATCTTTCACAGGTTGTCCCCCAAAATTAGTTTTTATAAATTTTTGGCTTCCTTAGCCTATGTAAATAGTTATACTGTTAGGTTTGAGGCTTAGAAGCCTCCGTAAAATTAAATTTTTTTAGAGGCTTAGCATGCCTCAAGAATTATTTTTTACCAACAATAGTATGACACTTTACGAGCCTCGGGGTTGGCCCCTTGGTATTCACCGTTAGGCCTAGTGCCAGCGGCGCTGCTGGACCTCATCACTCGTCACTGGCAACATACGGGTGGTTGGCATCCTTCAGCACAAAGTGTCGGCCCTGACACTGACCGGTACGTTAGGCTTTATGTCAGTGCTTTGCATTAGATTTTATGTCAGTGTAGTGGTTAAGATGGGGCCCAGGTCATGATAAGCATGACCTTATGATTCGGACCAAGGGCGCTGCTGGGCCTCATCACTCGTCACTGGCAACATACGGGTGGTTGGCACCCTTCAGCACGAAGCGCCGGGTCCTGACACTGTCCGGTACGTTAGGCTTTATGTCAGCGTATCGGTTAAGATGGGGCCCAGGTCATGATTAGCATGACCTTATGATTCCCGTTAGGGGAACCAAAATTATTGTAGCATGTTTCCCTTATGGAAACTCAAAATTAAGTAAAATAATTTTTTTGTTCACCTCCCCCTAAGTTGTGAGATTCCCCCGAGGCCTTTGACCGCCGGCGGTCTTAGGCCTCGGGGGAATTTCTTTTTAATTCTTGGATGACCTTGACCTACATTTTTGTGTGAATAAAAAATAATTTTTTTTTGTTCCACATGTAGTCACAGTCAGCCAACACTTGGTGGATTTTTGCTAAAGTCCTGAGGACTTATAGCGATATGCGTAGAAGTGTTGGTTGTCTGAGCTGTGGTTAAAAATTTTATTTTATGTTCACACATAAGTAAGGGTAGCAGCCATCCAAGAGTTAAAGTCCTAGGGGTAGGTGACCCCCCCCCGGGTGGAGGGTCCAACCGGCCGAACCCCCCCCCCCGGGGGAGGGTCCAACCAACCGACCCCCCCCCCGGGGGAGGTGGAGGTGCCGAGCTAGTAGTGTGAAACTGTAACTCCCAGGACAAGTTAAAGTAGTAGTGGCAAATTGTTACCACCGTCACAAATTGATTGTAAAATTTTCAATAAGGAATATTTTATTTATTTTTTTTACTTCCCGATTTTCCCCACCAGTTTACCACTGAGGTACCTCTGAAGCAAGTTTGGTTCATCTCATTCTCTCTCGAGCCGCCAAGGTGTTGACATGGATGTTCTACCGCTTCAGATATGGTATAAACATAAAGGTAATATTTAGCACAGTGGTATCATGTATGTATTTTAGTAATGATTAGGTTAGAATTTTTATTTTCAATTTGTTGGTCTCTGACAAGTTTTACACTGTGAAACTGTAAGGATGAAAAAAAAAATATTTGTAAGTATTTAAAATATAGGTAGCACCGTTTTAGTGCTACCTTCAATATAAAAATTTATGCTGGTATTAATTTGATATTTTTCAAGCTAAATTGAATATGCAGGTAACACTTTAGTATTTTTCCGTAGAAATAGACTTAATTATGTACATTTTTTAAGTGTCGCCATGTGGTAAGTGTGTCAAAAAGCATCTGATGAAACAAATATATTTAAAAATAAAAAATTTGTTTCAGTTTGTTGGGCTCTGACAAGTTTTAAACTGTAAAATTTTAAGGATGGAAAAAATATTTGTAATTATTTAAAATATAGGTAGCACCGTTTTAGTGCTACCTTAAATATACATAAATATTTTAGGGCACCTTGGGCGTGGTTACCCGGTGGGAATATAAGGCGGCCGGGTTGCACGCACTTCTCATTTTAGCTCCAGCTCTCATGCCGACTGGTTCTAAAAATGTCTTGTCGTATACCTTATGATCCTTCGTACTATAATCTGCTTGGTATTAATAGTATTACAGACAATGAGCAGAAATTGTATAAAAAATTTTGTTGTTTACTTGATAGAACGCAAAAACTACCGCCAAATACCTTCACCTACAAGCTACCCCTGATAGACAAGGATGATGTAAGCAAACTATCATCAATTCAAGTGAAGTTTCTGGAAGAAAAAATTCTTGTTTGTGTAAGAGAAGTGTTTCATAATGAATATTCAAAAAGATTGGCTTTTGACTTTATTAAGGAACATGCAGGACATGAAAAAGAACAGTATCCAGGATTATATTATTTAAACTAATATAATTCTCCCAACCAAGTGTTAAACTAGGACTTGAACTTTGACTTGATTGAGGTTTTGCAGAACAGAGTTGGAAAAAATTATTCCTTCACCCTCTTGAAATAAAGATCAGAACACCCCTCAAGTTGGAGCAATATTGGACAGAATGTTGTTGTGTAAAAGACTTATATTTTGTAGTATAAGATTATTTTTGGACACTCGTGATGACGAGGATAGCAGTGATAAATTTTCACCTTTGTAAATAATTTTTTGTAAATAATTTTTTTGTTTTGCATTTTACAAAAATAAAAAAATTATAAAACTGTAAAAAAAAGAGAAAAATATGAGCGGGGGATAGAGCAGCAGATGCTCTATCCCCCGCTCAAATTAATAATTTCCGATGGCCTTGACCCACTTTTGAGAATTGATTGTGGTGGGGGAGAGCATTAGTGGCGGGGGAAATGTTATATATACGGGTAGTCAAGCCTCAGTCTCATTTGGTAAGAAAGAGGGAACGCTGGATCGGAGGTGATGGTAAGATTGACTCAATAGCAAATACTTTAACACTGCAATATGTTAACAGGTTGTCAATGGTTAGGAAATATTTTTATTTTTGTAATCGCTAGTTTGTTTAAGCTTAAAATTTTAAATATATTTGGTTTTGGTCAAATGCTTTTGCCAGACTTCCTACACGCTAAGACTCATATAAAGTACAGGATTTAAGCTGATCTCTCGGGGAAATACTATGTAGCCACCTCACACTAGTTATCCGACTCGCATAGTATTGGTGATTTATACCACATAAAATATTTTCAATATGTTATATATCACCAATTCTTATTCGAGTCAGATAACCAATGTTAGGTAGCACATCAGTATTTCCCCGCGAGATCAGTCTTAATTCTGTACATTTTTTGAGTTTTGGCGTGTGGTAAGTGTGCCAAAAATATTTGCTCAAACAAATATATTTAAAAGTTTTAATTTTGAACAAGTTGGGAAGTAAATAATAAAAAGTATTTAACTTTTGAACCAGTTGACATATTATTGAAAGTATTTGTTAGAAAGTCAATCTTACTACCATATCTTATCCAGTGTTCCCTCTTTTTTACCAGATTTAAGGTGGTCTTGACCTATATATTTGTCCTAAATAGCAAATTCTAAATAAATATATTACATTTTGTTCTGCACATGTGCAGATTTGTTCTGCGCATGCGCAGAACGGGTTTTCCCAAGATCACCCCCCACCACCCGCTATAAAAGGAGGTCGGTCAAGAGCGTCTCTACTTCTTTGGTGAACTTTTGTAGAGGTAACATCTAAAGACGCTAGTGGTAAAAAGTGTTAAAATGCTTCTTTGCCATATTTGTGGGGAATTTTTTGCAGATGAAGACATTTTAGCTATACATCAGGAATTGCATTTGGATCAAGACCCGGCAAGTTTAACGGCTAATGAAATGGACTGCGATTGGATTGACGAATTTTTGGATGAATTTAATCAACGGCTTGACAACTGGGAAAGTTATTTGCAACAAATGCAGCAGAGACGATCCAGCGTCATACAGTTTGGAGGCGCCGGACCATCAGGAGCTGGAAGAACTACGGCACGGACGGATCTGGACACGGACTCGGACACGGACACGGACACGGACTTGGATTTGGATACGGTAGAAGAAGAAGGTGTGAGACGGCTAAGTGCAACTGCCTTCCCCGGACACACGGTAATCCATAACAAAATTAATAATGTACAGTTAGATTTAGAAAACTTTGTAACCGAGGCAAAATTATTGATTAGTGAAACTTTAACTGAAGAATTGGCAAGATTAAATTTTATTAAATTTGGTTTGGTGTTGGACGCAAAATTTAGTAAATCTGATGGTGAAACCACACTTCGAGGTTTCATAACAAAAAACCGTACTTTGATGTTTGCCTCGGATATAAATAAAATTGTAGATGAATGTATTGAAGAATTGTTGACAAAAATGCAGGAGCATGAAGGGAGAGGGTCAGGTTGGATGTTTACATCCGTAGAGGGTTTAGATTTAAGAGTACATAAGCACGGTTACGGTATGAGGGGTAGTAGCTATATCCTTCTACCGAAAAAAAATTGAACAAACTAAATCGTGTATAAATGTACAGAACCAGGATCAAGAATGTTTTAAATATGCCATGCTTTGTAAATATATTTTGCCTAACCAGCACCCTTGTAGAGTGAGTGGACATTATGTCAATGTGAATAATAGGTATAATTTTTTAGGACTCTCTTACCCTGTAAAAATTTCTGATATTTCTAAGTTTGAAAAACACAATCCAGGTGTTAGTGTAAATATATTTGGACTGGACGATTCAAATAATGTATACCCTTTAAGAGTAGCAAAAACTGAACTTAGGAACCATACTGATTTGTTGTTGATAACCAATGGTGAAATATCCCATTATGTATATATAAAGAATTTTGAACAACTCGTCAGAAGTCAAGTTACTAAACATCATGGTCATATAACGATTTGTAAGCGATGTTTCAATTTTGTAAGTAAGGAGTTAAGAAGAGGAGGTGCTCAGTGGCTACAAGAGCATCAAAGACTGTGCAACCAAAATTATGAATGTAAAATTAGTTTACCACCGCCAAACCGTACCATTGTAAAATTTGAAAAGATTAGCCATCAATATAGGGTACCATTTGTAATTTATGCAGACTTTGAGTCCACACTGGTACCCCAAGAACATCCAGAAGGGGAAATTGCCAGTAGGACTAAATATCAGCAGCATAAACCTAACAGTTTTTGTTTGCTTGTTAAATCCACACTGTCAGAAGAGCATTTGAAAAATTTTGGTTTAAGTTCAACACCAATTTTGTACAGAGGTGAGGACCCAGCAAAAGTTTTTGTAGATAACTTGTATTATATAGCTGATAAGGTTCAAGATGTGTACAGTAATATTATTCCAATGTTACCTCTTGATGAAGAGGAAGAAATTCAATATATCAATGCCACTAATTGTTACTTGTGTAAAAAAGAATTTACTATTGAGAACCATAAAGTTCATGACCATGATCATCTTACTGGTTATTACAGAGGGCCTGCTTGCAATAAATGTAATATTAATTATAAACTTCCGAAATTCATTCCAGTCGTTTTGCATAACCTTAGTGGTCATGATTCACATTTTATTATTCCGGAATTGGGTAGGGATAATGGGAAAATTGATGTTTTGGCCAACACTTTAGAGAATTATATTAGTTTTTCCAAAACTGTTGGCAAGATCAAGCTTCGATTCGTGGATTCTTATAGATTTATGCAATCCAGCCTCAGCAAACTAACAGCTAATTTACGAAGACAAGACTTGAAGGAAACAAGAAAAATTGTGCCAGAAGATAAAATGGATTTGGTGCTAAGGAAAGGAGTGTTTCCTTATGATTATATAACTGGACTAAAAAAATTTAATGAAACATGTTTACCACCTATCGAAGCTTTCAAAAGTAAATTAACCGATACCGAAATTTCGATTGAAGATTATAATCATGCATGTAACGTCTGGAATGAATTAGGAATGAATACCTTGGGTGATTATTCTGACTTTTATGTAAAACTAGATGTAACATTATTGTGTGATGTTATGGAACAATTTAGGAACACCTGTTTCACCGCTTACGGACTGGACCCGCTACATTCTTTTACTTCTCCCGGTTTGGCCTGGCAGGCCATGCTAAAATCTACCGAGTGCAAGTTGGAACTGCTAACCGACATCGATATGGTTTTGATGATTGAATCGGGTGTACGCGGTGGATTGACCCAGGCTGTTACAAGACATGTGAAAGCTAACAATAAATTTCTACCAAATTATGATGAGACTAAACATTCGATTTTTCTTGGATATTTTGATGCCAATAATTTATACGGTTGGGCGATGTCCAAACCCCTTCCGTATGGCAACTTCCAGTGGGTAGACCCGGACAGCATCGGGGACATCATGCAGATCCCACAAGATGGACCGACCGGCTACATTTTGGACTGCGACTTTGAGTATCCAGAACACCTACACGACCACCACTACGATCTGCCCTTACTAGCCAGGACCGAAGTTTCACCCACTGGAAGATGGCCTAAACTGATGATGACTTTGGAAAATAAAAACCTATATGTAGCACATTATTTTGTTGTTCAGCAATCCCTGGAATTAGCATTGATTATTACCAAAATTCATAGTTTTAAAATTTTCCCAATCTTGTTACTTGAAACTTTACATAGATTCCAACATTGTGAGGAGAGCAGCAGCCACATCAGCTTTTGAAAAAGATTTTTATAAACTGATGAACAACTCAATCTTTGGGAAAACTTTAGAAAATAAGAGAAAACACAAAATTGTAAAATTAGTAAGTGATCCAAGAGCATTAGAAAAACTTGTACAGAAACCAAATTTCGGAACTACTATGATAATCAATGAGAATTAAGTAGAAGTAAACATGAAGAAAACAAAAGTTGCTATGGATAGACCGTTGTACATAGGAATGTCAATACTGGATATAAGTAAAACGCACATGTATGACTTTCATTACAACAAAATGGTTCAACATTATGGAAGAGAAAATATTTTAGTAGCCTACATGGACACGGATGCACTGATTTATTGGATCAAGACGCAAGATATGTATGAAGACCTTCAAACGTTCAGACACAAAAATGATTTTGACTTCTCCGACTACCCAAGAAACCATCCGAACTTCAATGAAGAAAAGAAAAAGGTGTTAGGAAAATTTAAAGATGAATGCAACGGATCGGTAATGGATGAAATTGTAGCATTGATGTCCAAATTATATTCTTTTAAAGTATATAAAGGACAAGAAGAAACATCAACCACTAAGAAAGCAAAAGGTGTAAAGACAGGTTATTTGAAGAAAAATATAGACTTTGAGCACTACAAAAATTGTTTATTTAACGACACCACCTTGACTGCTAAATTCAACACCATAAGGAGTGAAAAACACAAACTGTACAGTGTTACAGAAGTTAAAAAAGCATTGTCAAACAAAGATGACAAACGTCACATTATGGAAAACAAAATTGATACTCTTCCTTTTGGCCACTACTCTCTCAACCCTATCAACAACTAACCTATTCTTCGTCCTTCTTCTTCCTAAATTCCTTTTCCTTCCGTAAAAAAATGGGGAACACGGCAAGTCCAACGCCGTGTTCCCCATTTTTTACATCAATTTGAATGACCTTGACACAGTTAAAATCAGTTTTTAATTAAAAAACAAATTTTTATTTCCACTTTATTGGTAATATAACAACCTAAAAATAATTAATATATTGTTTATAAAATTATTTTCTTAACCCTCATAAAATAAGGGAGGGGGGTATCATATAAATGAACTATATTTTTTAAATATCATTCATTTATATAATACCTTAACCTGGGGGTAATGTAATAAAAAAAAGAACATTACTCGGACATTCCCCAACCATGTCCTTGAGGGTTAAGAAAATATATAAATAATAGTATTTTTTACCAATTTAGAATACCTTAACAGACTTAAATAGGGTTTAATACATACATAAATTTCATTTCTATTTCAACCGTAATAACGGAAGGATTTAAAAATGGATTTAAAACAAAAAATTGTTAATGAACTTCATAAACCTGCTAGAAGGAAATTTCCCCGTAGAAATACCGTTATAAAAGGAATGAACGACTTATATCAAGCGGACTTAATAGAATGATACCTTATAGTAAACAGAATAAAGGATTTAAATATATATTGACTATTATCAATTGTTTTACAAAAATGGCAGATGCTTTACCGCTAAAAGATAAAACTGGCAAGAGTGTAACAAAAGCCATGGAAACGGCGATACAGAGACACAAAAACACCATAAAACACTTACAAACCGATGATGGTAAAGAATATTTCAATAAAGAATTTTCAAATTTAATGAAAAAACATAACATAAACCATTATTCCACTAATTCAGAGGTAAAAGCATCAATTATTGAAAGATTCAATAGGACTTTAAAAGGTGCGATGTACAAGATGTTTTCAAACAGAGGATCGCACGTATGGATTGATCCAAAACTAATAAATGATTACAATAACAAGTACCATAGAACTATTGGTATGAAACCAAGCCAGGTGACTATTAAAAACGAAAAACTCGTATTAAAACGTATAAAAATGAATACTAAACCAAAAGTTGAAAAACTAAAGCCTAAAGTGTTTAATGTTGGTGATAAAGTGCGAATAAGCAAATACAAAGGTGTATTCAGTAAAAGATATCTGCCTAATTGGACAAATGAGGTTTTTACCGTATTTAAGGTACAACCTACAGTACCGGAAACTTACATTTTAAAAGATAATAAAGGACAATTGCTAGAAGGAGGGTTTTATGGACATGAAATGTTAAAATCCACAGTAGGTGATGTGTATCTCGTTGAAAAGGTGTTGCAACGGAAAAAAGATAAAGTAAAAGTTCGATGGTTAGGATTTAATAAGAGTGAAGATTCTTGGATACCTAAAAAGGATCTCATATAATGATGGAGCATCATTTTAGGTTGAACCTTTACAAAGGATGGAGATAATACCTCAAAAGGATAGTTTTCCTATTAATAATATTGATGAACTCACGGTGGACAATTCGGAATTAAACAGTGGCAAACATGGTGTTTTGTTACCAAACACGGTGCGTTGTCTTGTAACCGGTCCATCCAATTGTGGTAAAACAAATTTAGTATTCAATTTGATTACAAACCCAAAAGGATTGCGTTTCAATAACTTGTATGTCTTTTCTAAATCATTACAACAACCCAAATACCAATTATTAGAAAAAGTATTTAATAATGTGCCAGAAGTGAAGTATTACAAGTTTGATGCAAGTGAAAGTGTAATGCAACCGCATGAAGCTAAACCATTTTCAGTTTTTATATTTGATGATGTATCCTGTGAAAACCAAAACACTATCAGGAGCTATTTCGCTATGGGGCGACATAACAATATAGATAGCATTTACATAGGCCAGACTTATAGTAAAATACCAAAACAACTGATAAGAGACAACGCAAACGTGTTAATTGTATTCAAACAGGATGAAACTAACTTAAAACACATATATTACGATCATGTCAATGCGGTTATGTCATATGAACGGTTTAAAGACATATGTGGTAAGGCTTGGGCTGAAAATTATGGATTTTTGACAATTATGAAGGAACAACCACTAAATAACGGCCGATACAGGATAGGTTTCGATAAATTTATATTAATTCACTAACCATTATATCACGCAATCATTCTTGTACAGCACGTCTTGCTACAAACATGGTTAACCAAGAAAAGTTAGTAAAGGAAATTAAATCACTTAGTGATTCTATTCGGGCTAAAAACAGAGCGTTAAAGTTAGGTATCAGCGAAAGGGAGAAATTTCTCGAATCTACTTTTAAACCTATTACAGAGCCTTTGAAACAATTGAACAAAAAATTGACTAAACCTTCTTTTCAAGGTGATATTATTGCTCCGATAACACAATATGAAAGAGAAAATGTAATATCAGAAGATATTAGCGATGAGGACCCGGAAGCCTCCATATTTAGTGATACAACGGCAGAAAGAGAAGATGTATATGCTGGTAGTGAAGAAGAAGTGGTATCTATAGCGAGTGAAGAAGAAAAACAGAAGGAGAACCATCAAACATAAGCATATTGGGTGAAAATATTCATAAGAAAGGGCCTTTAGGAAGGAAATACTTGTTAAAACTGTTAATTGGAACTAATTCTACTAAAAAATACCACAGTTATGGAGCAAGAATGTCCAAAGAAGGTGTAATGATTGGTAATAGCAAATTAGATGTCGATGAACATGATAATATTCGCGTAGGTGATCAAATATATAAGGGAACAAGGGGACTATTTGAATTATTATTTCAAAATAAACCTTTAAAAGCATTGGTAAAAAATGATGATTTGGAAGTGTATAGCAAAATTTTGAAACAAACTAATGCATATAGAAGAAATTATTTACCTGAAGCACCCATATATAGAAATAAATCTGTAAAATATAGAAGAAATTATTTACCTGAAGCACCCATATATAGAAATAAATCTGTAAAATATAAAGATTTTGTTTCCAAATTAATACCGATTATAAGAAGAAAACCTGTAAAAAGAAGATTAGTAGCATCCACTTTAGATTTAAGTTCCCCAGAACCGAGAAAAAGAAGCAAATCAGTCACCGGTAAAGGATTGATGAAGAAACTATACAATACAAACGTAATTTATTACAATAATATCAATAAATTGGTGGATAGAATGAAACTAATACATGAAGCCAAAGAAGCGGGTCATACTGGATTGGAAAACGAATGGGTGGCTTTAGTGGATGAACTTAGAAACCGCGGGGTAATCTCATTAAAATTCGTTACTCCCTAAAATGCTATTCAGTTGCACCATGAGTGTCGACAAGTTCGGACGGTATTCCTCGGATGGATTATATTACGTGAATAACTTGAAAAGAGGTGCTGGTTTCCCACAAACACCTGAAGGAGATTATGATATTAGTAATAAAAGGTTAAAAAACATTAAAGATCCCATGGATGAAAACGATGCAATAAATTTAAAAATATTAAAGGAAAAGATATCACCAACATTAAAACTACATAATAACATATATGACGCAGGTAATCATAGAATTATCAACGTCGGTAAGCCAAATGAAAACACTGATGCGATAAACAGAGGTTATTTATCATCGGAATTAAAAAATACATTAAGATTCAATGGAAAAACGTATAATGCTGAAAATAAACGTATATCCAACGTAGGGGATCCTAAAGATGAAAAAGACAGCGTAAATAGACGCTATTTACATTCCTTAATACCTGATAAGACAAAAGATGGATTTTCTTTTTATAAATTTGTTATTAACGATATAGGTTATCCAAAAACTGAAAATGATGCCGTAAATTTAAAATATATCAAAGATCATTGTGTCACACATGATGTGGGAGTTATCGATTGCCTTGGTAATTGTTTGGCGAATGTAAAAGATGGTTCAGCACTATCAGATGGTGCGACAGTTGGTCAAATGAAAGAGACTTTAAAACAAGAAACAACTGGATTTGTAAAACAAGACCAAGTGGTATCACGGCAGGGGGATGTGTTTGTACAGGGATATGAAAAGTTTACATTACTTGAACAAAACAATAATGCTTGGGATGGTAAAGGAAAGAAATTATCAAATGTAGGTATGGGTACAGAATATTTTGATGTTCCAATTTTAGCACAAACTATAAATTCTAATCCATATAATGATACTGAACCTTACACATGTAAGTTTAAAAGGATAACTAATGTATTTCCTGGCTCATTAGATTTCGATTGTGTTGCAGTTAGTCAATCTTTGATATTAGATAAACCAACTGGTGATATTTTTAATGCAAATGATAAGAAAATAGGTAATTTAAAACAAGGAATTGATCCAAATGATGCTGCAACTGTAGGACAGGCTATCACAACATCATTAAAGGATCATAAAGTATATACTTGTAATAATAAACGTATTACAGAACTTCAACATGTGGATAATGCTGTAACTGTTAATTTTCTTGTTAAAGTTTTAGGAAATGCATTATTTGATGTATACAATCTTATTGCATCCCGTACACGTTATAGTCAGTTGTTTGAATCCGAGAGAGGTGGTTGGATTAAACGGGAAATTTTTAATAAATATTTTACTAACCCTAATACGCAAAAGTTTAGATCATCAGATTGGGGTGATATTGATATTTAATAAAAGAACAGAATAAATGACTTCATTTATGTCCAACTCGTCATAGAGTTAACACATAAGTTGTACATTTCGATTATAAAAGGAGAATAATGACATTCCAGTACATCAGTCCATATCGAGACACTGTAAGGAAAGGAGGTGGGATCACGTCCACAGCGGTTTCTCTGTTAAGTAAAGCTTTAAATCGAATTCCAGTAGGATCTGCCGTAAATAGAGCAATAGACGCTTTACCATACGAATTTCACATACCGGGAGGTTATCAGTATTGCGGACCAGGAACTAAATTGAAAAAACGACTGGAAAGAGGCGATCCAGGCATAAATAAGTTAGATCAGGCTTGTAAAGAACACGATATAGCATATTCCACATTTAGCGATACAAAAAATAGATCGATAGCTGATAAAAAGCTCGCGGATATAGCTTGGCAACGAGTAAAGTCTAGTGACGCTAGTATTGCAGAAAAAGCAGCAGCTTTAGCGGTAACAGCAGGTATGAAGGCTAAAACAGCGGTAGGAGGTGGAAAAAGGAGGAGAAGAGTGAAAAGGAGATCGACAAAGACAAAACCTGGAGGAAATATTAGAAGAAAACGACGTTCCATCAGAAAGGGTAGCAAAAAACCAACAGTATGGTCAATGGTAAAAAACGGTGTCTTTATGAAAGATGCTTTACCAGTTAAAATGTGGAAAAACGAAACCGGTATTGTAAATTTAGACAATTCTGAAAGTCCTGGCACTCATTGGGTTTGTTATAAGAAATTAGGTGATAATATATATTACTTTGATAGTTTTGGCAATTTACCACCACCTAAAGAACTTGAGCGTTACTTTAAATCTGCTAAAAACATATATTACAATTATAAAAGAGAACAACCTGATAACACTTTAATATGCGGCCATTTATGTTTGGAATTCCTAGCTAAAAGTATCAGTCACAATTGAGATGTCTTCCTATACGGTATCATTAACAGGAAAATCGTCCACTTTACGAAGTATCCTTTTTCCAGCGTTACGCTTGCAAAAAGGAAGGTTTTGTTAGGCTGCACTGTTGGATTTTACAACTTACAACTCTATTCCCAAGGTTACGGAAGATAAAAATAACTTATTGCATTATTATAAAGGAAAAGATGCCAGTGGGAAGTTTACAGACTTAGAAGTTTGCACTCTACCCACAGGTTCTTATGAAATTGATCATATTAATGAATTTTTGCAAAATAAAATGGGAAAAGACAATATAACATTAAAAGGTAATAACAATACGATGAAAGCTGAAATTAACTCCAAATATTATATAGATTTTACTCAGGAAAAGTCAATCGGTGATTTATTAGGATTTTCCAAAAATGAGCCAATTTTAGAACCAAATAAAACACATTCCGGTAAACAAACTGTAACGATATTAAAAGTCAATAGTATAGACATAACTTGTAATATTATACAAGGAGCTTACAGAGATGGAGCAAATACCCATATAATACATACTTTTTACCCCAGTGTACCACCTGGATTTAAAATTGTTGAAAAACCACAAAATCTAGTATATCTGCCGTTGAACACCACTTTCATTTCAGACATCGTGTTGAACGTATTGGATCAAGACGGTAACTTGATAGATTTCCGAGAAGAGCCAATTACAGTTAGATTACATTTAAAATCGACACTTTAATATAAAAAATCATGGGTTTATCATTTAAAAGTGGACAACCTACGGGAAACCGCATTAGTAGCGCTTCAGCTGTGGAGGAGTTAACACGCGAAAACATTCGATCTTAGAAAAGATTGGTTTAAAATTAACCAATTATGGATATACTGGATATAGCGCAGGGTCCGACATTCGACGAAACCCTATGGGAAAAAGAATATCACACCCACAACCCTTACACTTCATCAAAATTGAACAATAACGACGAAATTCGTATTCCTATACAACATCAGGACATTTACACACTACCATGTAAAAGTTACTTATATATCGAAGGAAAAGTAACAAAAAAGGACAATAGTGTAGGTACAACAGTTCCATTTATAAATAATCCTATGGCTTTCCTGTTTGATGAAATTAGATATGAAATATCAGGTGTAACAGTTGATTCCACTAAAAAAGTAGGTATTGCAACAACTTTAAAAGGGATAACATCTATATCACCTAATGAAACCAATTTACT
Source organism: Neoaliturus tenellus (assembly GCA_030545055.2). Classification (NCBI taxonomy): domain Eukaryota; kingdom Metazoa; phylum Arthropoda; class Insecta; order Hemiptera; family Cicadellidae; genus Neoaliturus; species Neoaliturus tenellus. Next base: position 170,106,849 of record CM061533.1, on the reverse strand, counting down.
TCAACCTGCCGGATGGGTTTTACCTGAACATGACACAATCACTCCAAATACAAAGGGATATTTTGATTTTCATATTCCATTACGTTTGTTGCTTGGATTTGCTGAAGATTATAGAAAATAATATTAAATGTTAAACAAGAATTAGTTTTGTTGAGATCTTCTAACGATAAAGACATTATTAAAGCTGCAGATGGTACAACGGATGCAAACCTAGAATGGAAATTAACATTAGACAAAATTGTATGGAGAGTTCCACATGTTAAATTAGCTGACGAGCATAGAATGCTACTATTAAGGAAGTTAAAGGCTGATCGTGATATTGTAATTCCTTTTAGAAGTTGGGAATTCCATGAACATCCAAGCTTGCCAACTACGGATCGTCACACTTGGACTGTTAAAACATCTAATTACGTAGAACGAGCCAGGTATATTATATTTGGTTTACAAACAGATAGGAGAGACAGCATCACAAAACATGCAGGCAAATTTGATCATTGCAACTTAAAAAATATTAAAGTTTATTTGAATTCACAATTTTTCCCCTACGACAATTTGAATGTGTCATTCAATAATAAAAAGTACAGTATATTATACGATATGTATGCGAGATTCCAAAATTCATATTATGGTAAAACAAATACACCTTTACTATCACCAGAAGAATACTTAGATGGTTACACAATAGTTGTAATTGATTGTTCTAAACAAAATGAATCAGTAAAATCATCAAGTGTTGACATAAAGATTGAAATGGAGTTTAATGCAGCTATACCTGCAAATACAATTGCATACTGTTTAATTCTACATGATAAAATTGTAACATACACACCTCTAACTGGAATTGTTAAAAATGTATTGTAAAAAACCGGTTTTGTTACATTTCGCGAGTATAAAAGCGGAGCGTGCAGGCCGCTCCTGATCAGTTTGTTGCCTGACGTCGTATGGGTAGCATCATCTTCAATATGGCTTCTACAAGTGGTACAACCGAATGCGATATAGAAAAAGAAATTTCAGAATTTTTGGACATGAATGGACAGCAACACGGCGCAGATCAAGAAGAAGAAGAAAAAGGTAAAAAGAAAAAAATATTTGTCCAAGAGGAAGAGAAATGTGGAAGAAAATATTTCACCAAATATTTTGATGGAGGTATTTTTACGAATTTTTTATCCAATCTCTTCAAGTTTGGATAAAAGTGTTTTAATTGGAGTTATGAAATCAACCGTCTATTCACCTACAGTAATTTTAACCCACGGAACAAAAATGATTTTGTTTACAGCCAACGCTTGGGAATCTTTTATGAAACACCTCCATTTGTTGGAATGTTACTTTAATAGCAACATGTTTGGCAGGAAAACAAAAGTAGGACTATTGGATTCAGACTTGGAAATTGATATTATTAAACACCGAGGTGAACATCAAATGAGATTCAGAGATACAACCAAACATGACATAAAAATTCAACTGAACAGAGAAGAATTTTTTATTTTAACATGTGCAACGGAACCGATAACAAGATATTTAAGACAGCTAGTATTCTCTAGTTCAATTATTAAAGATTATTTAACAGACACTTTGGACAAACAACCGGATGCACCAATTTTGTATGGGCCTGTGGACACTTCAATATTCAACAGAATTCCTCATGAAGTTCAAATGTGGAGACAATTGGAACAATATGTGCAAGAAAAAAATAATTTTGTAAAATCGGATGAAGAAACACATTTCAGTGACGAAAAGGATCAAAGTGATGAGAATGACTACAACAAGAATGACCAGATGGAAAGTTAAATAAAATTTTAAAATTTTCACAACACTTTACACTTGAATTGGCAAATTTTCAATAAAAAATTTAAAATTTTGTGGGTGTAGGCCTACCGGGGATGGTGCCCACGTTAAATATACACCAACGCGCCTTCAACTGTACGGCCTGGCATAAATACATGCCTACCGTGGTGTGGAAAACAGTTGACCTTCCGACACCGTGATGGATAGACGGGTGACCTTTCAAATGGACATGGAAGAAGAAATCAAGTCCAAACCGGGTATTATTGAATTTCAGGCGTTTCGTGGTAACGATGATCGGTTCATAATTAAAGAACTCGTATTTTACGATATAGATAAAAATATTCCTTACACATTTTTATTCAAACCGCCATGCTCTTTTTCTTCACTAACCACCAAAGCCGCAACAACAAACCGATGGACTTGGAAATATTTTCACCACATAGATTGGTATGACGGTTTTACCAGTTATTCAGACTTGTATCATATTATGCATCAATTTTCAAATAAATTTACTAATATTTACACAAAGGGACTTGAAAAGAAAAGATGGATAGAACAATTTACATCAAATCCAGTTAAAGATGTGCAAATTGATAAAAATTTTAAATTTATTTCTGAAAACGTTTGTATTTGCACACAAAGCGTGGAACATGAAAGGGATAGACACTGTGCGTTAAAAAACGCTTTAAAATTAGCGACCTACCTGCAAGATGGAGAAATCGGTGATGGTGGTGGGGGCAACGGCGATTATAAAAGCGAGGAGCAGACCGAGACCTGGCACGAGTATTACTCGAGATTCCGAGACGACAACATCTCAGAGCAAGAAGACAGCGAGGACCTCAAGAACAACCATGGCATCCAACCAGTTTCTGAAGTCTTTGGTGGAACAATTCAACGCCCACTCCAAGTCTACAATTTTGCCGGTAAAAAAATGTTCAGAGCTGAAGGATGAAAAACATTACATCATACATGCTATGAAGAAGATGGAAACTACAGTCGGCGAGGCAATCTGCTGCAGCTTGAGCGAAGCACCATATACACCGGGGGATGAAGCAAAATTTCAAATTTATTTGCCAAAAAGATTTGTCCATCTGCTACAAAATGAAGACCTGAGCTCCATTCAACCGGGATGCCTCTACTTGGTGTCCCATGGATCCAGCGGCAGCAATTCCACCGAGCTGACCATCCACATGGCCGAGAAGCAGCAGTGTTAAATAAAAATTAAAATTTTTCTTGTATCTGTTTGTATTCACTATATAATTGTTGTCATGTAATCTTGTTTGTACTGTATTAAATAAACATTACAAAAAAAACAAAAAAATATATATAAAAAACAAAAAAAGGCAATATATCAATATGTGAAATAAATAAAAAAAATTTCACATATTGATATATTGCCTTTTTTAAAAAGCTCTGGGGTGACCTTGACCTTTGACCTTTGCACAAATTAAAAAAAAAATATTTTGAAACAGCAAATTTTGTGTATTTTCTCCCACCATTCCAGGGTTACCTGAATACAGACTCTAAAGGAGTTCAGTTTGAGTGCAGCTGTTAAACGATGAGCACCCTATTTGAGCTTTGTGTAAGAAAAATTATTGAAGATCAACAGTTATTTAGTCACACTTTACGATCCAACGCTCCTCAGCAAATTAAAATTTTTATAAAACAGTACAAGGTAGACAACAGAGGTTACAACACTTTTGGTTGGTACAAGTTTAGTGATGGTACAAAATTTTGTCGAAGTTGTGGAAGGGCTGCTGTCTCTAACCCGGCACAATTCTTACAAGATGATGGATGTGAACTTTGCGCCATTTGTACAATTAATATGTTTAGTTGGAAAAAATCTAACCACCTCCCATCAGACAGCATATAAAGTCCTTCCCCCACCACTATTTCATACTACCTTCAAACAACCATGCTAATATTCATTCTGCCTTTGGACATCACACGGAAAACATCAAGATGGCTCTCACTGTAAAATGTGCAAATTATGAAGAAGTATTTGTAAGAAATCTGCAAGAATTGAACGAAATTGTTCAAGAATTTAAATCACTAATCGAACAGGGATACCGACTCAACATGCAAATTTTTGCATGCAACACAAAATGCACCCATGGCTTCAGGGATGACGAGCCGCCAAGGTCACCATCATCATCAACTTCCTCGGCCTACTCCTCCAGATCGTCCATGAAGACTCAAGCCAGTCCAAACTTGAAATATTTCTCCTGACTAATATGTATATTTTGTATCCTCACTTTACTTCAATATGCCTATTTTTGTATTGTAATAAAAGAATAAAAAATAAAAATACCAATCTTGCTACAGCGTTTTTTAAAACACAAATTGAATGACCTTGAACAGGTTCTAACATGTTCAGGTGTAAATGTAGGCACAAGTTAAAAAAAAATTATTTCAAAACGGATAACCTTAAAAACTTCCCCCACCACTTTACCTCATGGAGACCCGAGAGGCAACACAATTGCGTTTCATTACATCTCCATATTTCGAGCTGCAAACATGGATGTTCCACCACCAATATATGAAGCTGATGTAGCAGGAGGACAAAGGAGAAGATGCCAGCATGCGGATCTAGTGGAGTTGATGGAAAGAAGAATTGAAGAAAGGCAGATCAGGAAGGATACCATTATAACACAAAAACTTTTAAAATTTGATCTACTCATGCTCTTAGCCTTACTGATTGCAGTCTTCATCTACTTGGTGTTCGCATTTTTCTACTGCCTAAGGTGCACACAGTTTGCTGATAAAGGAGACAACTTGCCATTTTACAACACTACTCTTTAAATAAAATTTTCTTTTTTAAAACTCCAAATGGTTGACCTTGAACATGTCTCAACCTGTCTGGTTGTATCATGAAACAGAATTAATTTTCCTCTAAGAAACCAAACCCCCACCACCACCACAATTCCAAAAGAGCAATCCTACATGCAAGTCTGACTTCATTTCCAGCTCAGCTACGCTAGCGGTTACACAATACAATGAAGTGGGAATTACTTGTTGACAACCTTGAACACCTCAAAGAAATTTATCAAAAACTGCACATGTTATTACTTCAACATCCAGGGATGGTAATTAAAATGGATTTGGAATACGACTATCCAACCATCGACAGTATGGATATATCCGAAGGAGTGGTCCACAATACAGAAGAAGAAGAAACTTGTTGCTGTGAAAGTAGCACTTCAACAACGACAAGCACAAGTCCATCCAGCACATATGAGGATGAAGGGGGATTTTTGTAAATAAAAATTTAATTTTTTTTAAAACTTCAAATGGTTGACCTTGAACAGGTTTCAACATGTTGAAGAATGTGGATGAAAAATAAAAAAAAAATTTCTTCAATCTGATCACTTAACCCCCACCACATAACTGGGTACCTAGGATGCACGGAGCGACTTGGTCAGTCGCTATTCAACTCTTGCAGTGTGCACATCACACTTTTTCCGCTCAATTTACATAACTGGAGTTCTAAATGAAATATTTAGCTAAAACTTACATATTTCACAAGTCTTAAGCCAAACTAAAAATCGCGAAAAAAATTATTTTTTTTTATTTTCATATGGTTCAAAATTTTACAAGTCTCAAGGTCACCTAAGAAAACAATTATAAAAAAATTATTTTTTTTTCATATAGCTCAAAATTTCACAAGTCCCAAGTTCACCTGAGAAAAAAATAATATTTTTTTTCTTAATGTTTCCAACAAGGACAAACTCGAATGAGTTGTTGGAAAAAAATATTTTTTTTTATTTTTTGCATCTGACCACTTTACCCCCACCACGCGGTCTAGTACCCGGACGGCACGGTGCTGTCCGGTCAGTCGGCGTTTGGCTCCCGCGCGGTGATGACACCGCCACCACCGTCTACTGTTCGCAATTTTGTTTCCAGTTGGGCTTCGGGTTTCTCCAATGGGTAAGTGGAAATAAAATTTATTTATTTTTTAGTTTTAAGAGTGGGGTTGCTGGGGTTCAGGTCAATGACCTCCAAGGAATGCCGTACGTCACATTTGGTAGGTAAAAAATAAATTTTTCTTCCTTCTGAACATTTTACCCCCACCACCTCCTTATCCCCACCACTGGGCCGGGTACCTGGGGAACCGCCTGCGCCCAAGTCAGTATGCCTTCGAACGCGGTGCTGTTCGGATCGCGTGTCGTTTGTCGCACTGTCGGGTGTTTGAAAAAATTATTCTTCGGTTCTCAGTCTCGGTGGGTAAGTAATATATAATTTTTTTTTAAGTGGGGCTCTGGGACGCAATGACCCTTGACGGATATATTAGGTCAAGAGTCTGATCGCTAGGAAATGAAAAAAATATTTTTTTGCACTTTTGTGATTCTTCGAGAAATTTCAATTTCTCGCCGTATTCTGAGGAATCGCAAAAGTGCAAAAAAAATTTTTTTGTATTCTTGCGTGACCTTGACCTAATTAACGTCAGTGACGTCACCACGATGACGTCAGCGGTAATGACGTCACCATGACGTCATAGGTGTGACGTCATATGACGTCATTAGTTACGTCATTCGTGACGTCATTGATGACGTCATCACTGCTGACGTCATCGTGATGACGTCACGTCCCAGCAGCCCTACTTTTGCACTACTTTCAATTTAAATCTTTCTCCCAAATAGATATTAGTTGTATCGCATAAATTAGTTAATCGCATAATTCCGTACGACAGCAATTCATTCTACATCAACATGCCTATCTTTTGGTATAATTTATAACTTCAACAAGTAAACATCAGTGTTGATCTATTTAATTTAACAAATAGGTCTGTCAAAATATCAACTAAATTTTATTTAAAAACGTAACATAACGGCGAGCAGATATAAACAAGAAAAGTTTATGTTGTTTTCGGCATACACAGCGTCAACTCAGCTGCGATGGGGAAATATAAACTGATCATAGCAACTACATTAGTTAAATCATGTAGCCTAAACAGCTAAAGTTCTGTCAAAAATTCCGGAAAATAAGCTTTTTTAATACTTGAAAATAATTGCTCGATTATAGTTTATTACCTAGTTTAAAATACTTAAAATCTAACCTGAGAATTTCATTGAAATCAAATTAGAAAAAAAAGCCTTTTGGGGGTCTAAAATTCGCCTAAGTGAAATTTAAAGTCGATCGTATAGAATTTTATACTCTATGTTCTATATAGTAAAAATTCAATTAATGTTGTTAACAGCTGTTTTAATTTAAATTATTGTGGGAAGATTGGTAATAAAAAAACTAGAGGATATTACAGAATTGCGGCGAGAGAGCTTAGCGAACGAGCTAAACCTGATGAGGAGTGATCACTGACTGACTCATCACAAAATCTCTTGAACTACCAAACGGATTTACTTGAAACTTTGAACGCAGGTTTGTCTTATCTCTTAGGTGCTCATTAGGAACCGATTTTGCAAAAAATCCTTCAGGGCTCCGTTCCACAGGCCTTCAAAATTTCAAAATAATGTTATCCGTATGGCCAAATTTAAATACGAATTAAGAAACCTGCAGGGTTGAAATTTTGAGTGACCTCTTTGCTCACAGCTGCTTAATAAAGAAAGTGTTTTGTCTGCCTCCGTGATAGATCCTCTCCATACAAGCCTACAAGTACTTTATAGCCTGTATGTTGAAATTTGACATGGACGATTCTCTTTGCTTATAGATACTCACTAAGGAACTGTTCTTCAAATATATGTTTTGAAGCACTGTAGTGCTCCGACCCACTGGACTTCAAAATTACTTTAGGGCCTCGGGGGTTGAAATTTGACGTAAATGTTTCTCTTTGCTCAGGTACTCACTAAGAAATGGTTTTACAAATATGGGTTTTGAGATTTTTTAGGGCTCTGCCCACATGGTCTTAGAAATTACCCTAGGGTTCAAGGGTTTGAAATTTGACATGGACGTTCTTCTTTGCTCATAGGTGCTCAATAAGAAACGATTTTGCAAATTTCCTTTAGGGCTCCTCCCCACAAATCCTCAAAATTACCATAGATCCTAAGGAGTTAAAATTTAACCTTCCGTTTTCCTAATACGTGTTCACTAACCATTTTGCAAAAATAGTTTTTGATGTTCTTTAGGGCTCCGCCCTACATGACTTGAGAATTTACGGGGTCGAAATTGGACATGTTCGTTCTTATTTGCTCATGAGTTCTCATTAATAAAAGATTTTGCAAAATTCCTTCAGAGCTCCACTGACACTACTTCATTGTATCATTTTTAAGTAAGAAGATTTCGTTGATTTAAAAAAATATTTTCCTACCTATGAAATAAATTTAATCACGAGCGAAGCCGTGACGGGGAACAGCTAGTTTATATAATAAAAGAGTGCATTTAAAGGTCTAGAGAGATAACTACTGAATTATTATAGGTTACGTACCTTGTCTAACAGTCTAATTTTATCGTCAACAATGGATTTTAATAGATTACTACTGAACGGATCAAGACCATTTTGGTGAAAATGGATTTCTTGTCGCAGCTAATGATATGAAAAATATGTTATCCCTGAGTAAATATTTTTTTAACTACGTAAATTGAAAATAAAACCTTATTTAGACCAATCTAAGACGTTATTTTCTCTATTTGCTTACTGCTCCAGGTAATCCATATCCTACACTGAAACTTGACACCACTTCTGATTTACAAGGTAGTTTTTGTAAACGAAGCAGACAACTTCAATTCTATGATAGTAGGCAGGTAACAAAGGAAAGCAAACATACTAAGATTGCAGTTATTTTGAAAGCAGTAATATCAATATTTAACAGCCTTAGTACAACCTTACAACAACCTTACTAACAACCTTAGTAGGCTGATGGCCAATGTCGGGGGTCCCCGATCCAGTAGAAGACGTCTGTTGATGTCCGCGGTCCAGTCCGTGCTTCTTTATGGAGCAGAGGTGTATAGGCAGACGCTCTCGATAAAGAGTTATACACTTATACAGGTTGCGACTCGCCCGGGTTCAGCGTCAAGCGGCGCTCCGGGTGTGTTCCGCCTACCGGACAGTGTCCGAGCCTGCCGTCCTGGTGGTCGCCGGAGTCATTCCTGTCAAGCTCTTGGCAGGAGAGAGGAAGGCGATTTATCAGATAGAAGGCGAGATCGGCAAGGACACGGCAAGAACAGAAGAGCGCTCCCGAACCTTTCCAGTGGCAACACAGCTGGGAGCACGACACCCGAGGACGATGGACTGCGCGACTTATCAAGCAGGTCCAACCATGAGTGGAACGGCGGCATGGGGAGGTGGACTACTACCTGACCCACTTTTTGACAGGTCACGGCTATTTTCGGTCGTACCTGAACCGAATGGGAAAGACCGGTTCACCGGACTGCATTTATTGTCCAGGTGTTCCCGACGATGCGGAACACACATTCTTCCGCTGTCCCCGTTGGGAAGGGACAGTCTTTCCCAACAAGGGACAAGTCCCCGCCTGGAGGCCACACAAATCTTTGGTGCATTTTCGGTGGACTCGGTCTGCCAAAAGATTTTGGAGGATGAGGGCAACTGGGATTGTTTGTCACAGTTCGTCCGGGGCATCCTCCTGGAAAAGAAAACCGATCTGGACCGCGAAGTGGCCTAGATCCCTTGATTGAGCAGGTGTATAAGGAGTAAGCCAAATTTAGGCCTAGCCTGACGTAATGTGATAAACAATTCCAGGTTAGATTCCTAAAGAGTAGAGGAGGTTTTTTAGTGGGTAAACCCGTTTTTAAAAAAAAATGGACTATAAAAAGGTAAATATACGGAAGACTAACTCTGAAGAAATAAGAATAAAAAATACTAAAAGAAATACTAAGAATAAGAAATGAAAGGGAAGAAAGTGCAAAACAAGAGACTAATAACAATGAAAACATTTAGAATACTGATTTAGTGACGGTGACAATATCTGGCAAGACACAATGAAATATAATTTTTCAAAAAGTTCACATTGTCGTCAGAGTTTTCGTAAATTTTGTGACCATTATAACAAAACTTCACATTTCGAAAAAAATAAAGGCTGATTAACATGCTGTCAGTCTTAATTGTACCCATCTCACGTTTTTAAATTTTTTTATCTGAGTTTTTTATGAACCCAACATATGACAACAAAAAATGCTTTATAATTAATTCTACGAAAAAGCTGTTCCCATCTAAAGTATTGAGCGAATATTGGTAATACGAAACTATTGGTTATTAAAGACTTGTTGCTAGGGAGCGCAGCGAACGAGCTGAAGCTGACTGCGAATGAGCGCAGCCAGGCAGCAAGTGAGTGTAGCGAACGAACTCACCTGAAGGGCAAAAACTCCTATGGTTGGAATCGCAAAACATGACGGGTACAAAAAAAATGTGATTAACTATTTTTTACAATTTTAGTTTGATTCATTTAAATGGTATTTTTACTTTATGTTATTGGGTTATAAACAAAAATTATATTAATCAAATTCAGTACTGTCAATCTAGTATCATTGCATCGTGGTTATTAAAATAACTCAGTTTTACTTATTTCCTAAAATTAAATAATTCGTAAGTCGTTTCGTTTCCAGTTTTATTTCATTTGTTCGATAGACACTTTTAATGAGCTGAACTCATTACGTTCAAACACGCTAACACGTCTGCGTATTTGGAGTGGCGTTAATAAGTTACTCAAGGCAACCAAAGCTGGATCAGAATCCCATTAGCTGAGCTAACTGAGAAAGGGGATTTCCAAAAAGGCCCGCCAGTTTATTTGTTTAGTAATTTGCCATGATTTAACTAAACTTTTTTACCTAAAACACGCAATTCATTTACGTTTAGGGACCAAAAACACAGTCAGTGATCTTCAATGATGGTGTTATTACTGTATTTATTATATACGTACAGTTTATACTATAAGCCTCGCATAGTCATGTATGTCTCCAACTCATTTTTTTAGTCAATTAAATTAAAATGATTAAATTTTTTTACGCGTGTTTCATGCTGTCATTGGCTATTTTATCATGCAGCCCAGATATTTTAGTAAAACCAAACATTAAAGGAATAATTTATTAATGAATGAGTATAAAAAATTTGTTGGAGTTTTGACATGTTTTGATATGTATGTATATATATATATATATATATATATATATATATATATATATATATATATATATGAATTCAACGGGGACAGGTTTTTTTATCATGAAGCTACAAAAAAAATTCAATGATGAAAATAATAATTATAACTGTCTTTATTAAAAACAATACAAAACAATATAAAGTGATGACAGTTTATGTTTATGTTTATTTATATTTTTATTTATTTAAGGATCTTTCAGTGGTTTTTTCACGAATGGGGGTTCTATAATCATAAATTATTATATCATAAATTGTTAAACGTTATTTTCTAATTGTTATTATTAAATGAATAGATAACAGTCTTTTTAAGCTTTAGTTTTGTTTAGATGAAATAAAATCAATCCAATACGGTATCAATAATGTTAGCAAAGCAAACATCAATAATATATTTTTTACTACCATAATCCAAATAATAAAGAATAATATAATAATAATCACAATTATGCTGACAAAGTTTGAAATTACTTAATGAATTAGTAATTAAAAAATTAAGGCAAATTTAATTCTCTGATTATTAATGAAATGATAATGAACTAGTTTGAACTACCGTTACCATAGTAACTATTTGGAGAAGTACTGCTAATGCAATTGTCAGCATAAGAGAAAAAAGTAAAAAGTTAATAAATGCAATATTTATATCAATCACATAATATAACATAATAGTTTTATATATTGACTAGCTGTTTCCCGTCACGGCTTCGCCCGTGACTGTATTTATTTTTTAGTTAATAAAATCTTTAAAAGAGCAACAAAATCTTCTTCCTTAAGAATGACATTAAAACAACAAATTACTGTGTGTTGAGCTCTGAAGGAATTTTGCAAAACATTTTCTTAATGAGAACCATTGAGCAAAAAAGAACAACCATATCAAATTTCAACCCCGTAGACCCTACAGTCATTTTAAAAACATGTAGGGCGGAGCCCTAAAGAACATAAAATACTATATTTCTAAAACTGTTTCTTAGTAAACCCCTATTAGCAAAATGGAACATGAACGCTAAATTTCAACACAGTAGGTATGGTAATTTTGAGAATTTGTGGGGGGAAGCCAATGGAATAATTTTGAAGTCAATGGGGCGGAAGATAACTTCGAAAACTATATTCGCAAAGGCGTTTCTAAGTGAGCCTATTTGGAAAACGCGAAATTTTTCGACAAACACGAAAATACCACAAACATTTCTGAAAAACAATTACTGACCATATGATTTAAATTGGGAATATAAACACCAACAAACAAACAAAAGTTCGCCAGGACACTGTTCTGCAAAAGTTTTCGCTTAATATGGACGTGGCTTTAGAGTGAGTCATTAAATTAATTTCAATTAGTACAATTCAACGTGATATAAATTTCTATGAGATATTAAACTAATTATACAAAAAAGAGTGTTTGTTGTTTAAAAAGAGTTTGATCATATACATAAAGTAAATTTAGTAGGCAAGGCTATTCAATAAAAGTTTTTAAATGCTAATGATATTGATTATACTAATTTGTAACTGAATATCAAGTCAATTGTACTTAATCGAAAAGTAGTACTCACTCAAAGCCTTTTCTTTCTAAACGCCATTATGAAATACCTACATTTTAAAATCTATATAAAATAATGAAATCGTAAATCTCCCCAAATTGTACCTTACAGTTAGTCCAGTATCGACTTTTCGAGTCCAAAAATATCTCCTGAAGCGTTAAATAACCACACTACATTGAGCGCCGTCCCACAGGTGTTGCAATGTAAATGAAAAACAAACACAGACCAGCGCTGAAGTGGCGGCTACCCGACCATCCGTCGTCGTGATATTGGAACAACAAATCCACTCTTGTTGGTCTATGGGTTTAATTTTGTTAAGTTACTCGTAAATAACCAAATAGGTTTAACTTTTTAACTAAAAATACATAATACTCGTAGTAAATCCAACCTACAAGGTATTTACATTTTTTACGTTTTGTTTGATTAAATTGTTTTTTGCCCTAGCAAATTCTTTCGGTAAGTAATGCAGTACATGTATCAAATATTTTATATTATTGTCACGGACAAATCTATCTTGTAGTAAACAGCTTTCTAAGAATAAAATGTTTCCCCCTGACAATAACGAACCGTCAAACCTAGAGGAGACTAAGGCAGAAAAGTAGTTTTTCTATCCGTTTAGTAAATTATTTATAAAAATAATAATGTATATACTAATATTTTTTTCTTTTACCTGTGAATTTTCAATACCATTCTCTAAAGGAAATCTTAAAGAAGAGTGAAGTTTATTTCACGACAGATGGCAACATGGAGAACCAAGTCTGAACTGAGAAGCTGTGAAGAAGATGAATTGTGTGGAAATCGACAAGTTAACTTTCGAGCTACTTTGGGAACAATTTACCACATGTTCAGGTTTCATTCACAATTCACGTTCATGTTTATAAGGATTAACACCCAAAAATATTTATTAATTTTATATTTTAATATTTTTATTCAAATATCTCAATATATCTCTTCTCGTGTAAACAATATTACACCGTGTATCAAGGATTACTCTGTGTAAAATCAGCTTTGTATATAATATAATATTTTCTCTTTGTAATTGCATAGAAAATATATATATATATATATATATATATATATATATATATATATATATATATATAAACGAAATCCCACTCACTGACTGACGCATCACGAAATCTCAGGAACTACCAAATGGATTTACTTGCAACTTTGAACATAGGTTCGTCTTGCCTCTTAGGTGCTCACTAAGAAACGATTTTGTAAAATTCCTTCAGGGCTCCGCCCCACACGTCTCCAAAGTTACCATGTTATTCTTATTTAAGCAACATTTTTGTATTGGAACATATGATTATATTAAAGGAATATTATTTTTGTAAAAAACTGTTCAAAAAAAACTCATAAATTAAAAAAAACTGTAAAAAACTCATTTAAATTATCAAGGGAAGATTGGTAATAAAATACTAGAGGATATTTCAGAATTACGGTGAGTGAGCTTAGCGAATTCTCTTTGCTCATAGATACTTATTAAGAAACTGTTTTCAGTTTTTGAAGCACTTTAGGGCCTATGGGGTTGAATTTTCACATGGACGTTTAACTTTTGCTCATAAGTGCTCCCTATGAAACGGTTTCGCAAATGTAGTTTTAGAAGTTCTTTAGGGCTCTGCCCCACAGGACTTCAAAATTACTTTAGGGCCTCCGGGGTCGATATTTGACAGGGACGTTTCTCTTTGCCCATTGGTGCTCACTAAGAAACGGTTTTGCAAATATAGTTTTAGTAGTCCTTTAGGGATCCGCCCCACAGGACTTCAAAATTACTTTAGGGCCTCCGGGGTCGATATTTGACAGGGACGTTTCTCTTTGCCCATTGGTGCTCACTAAGAAATGGTTTTGCAAATATAGTTTTAGTAGTTTTTTAGGGCTCCGCTCCACAGGACTTCAAAATTACTTTTGGGCCTCCGGGGTTTAAACTTGAATTGGACGTTTCTCTTTGCTCATAGTTACTTGATTTTGCAAATATAGTTTTTTTTTTATTCTTTATGGATGCGGCTGAAATTTGATATGGACGTTCCTCTTTGCTCATAGGTGCTCACTGAGAAATAATTATGCAAATTTCCTTTAGGGCTCCACCCCATAGAACCCCAAAGTTACTATAGATCCTAGGGGGTATAAATTTAATGTGGATGTCGCGTTTTTCTTATTGGTGCTAACTAAGAAATGGTTTTGTAAATAAAGTTTTTGAAGTTTTTTAAGGCTCCACCCCACATGACTTCCATTTTAATCCAGGGCCTACGGGATCGAAATTTGACATGGACGTTCGTTTCTCTTTGCTCAGAGGTGTTCAATAAGAAACGAATTTTGCAAACTCGAAATCCCAGAAAACCACAAGTTTTTATTTATCCAGAATCTCCTAACGGATGTATACCAAATTTGTACACATGTTCGTCATAAGTTAAATAGTAATAGTTCAAATACCAGTTGTACATTGTACTACCAGCTGCATTTATTTATCAATATTTATCCATTCAACAATAATAATAATAAAAGGATTGGGGTACGTGAGTTTGCAATGTTCTGATTTAAAGTTCATCTATATATTAATACGCAAGCATGTTTCATTTCCTCCTTTTTTCTCAGCTCATGTACATCGTAGGAGAAATCCGAGCATACCGTTAGAAAGGTATAGTCCTGTAGATGAGCAGAATCCCATTCTAATTCACGTCGGACTCCATGGTTACGCCCCACAGGCTTTCAAAGTTCCAATGTTATTCTTATGGAAAAAGGAGAATTGGATGAATCATAAGACAAATAGCTGTTGTAATAACAACTGCTAGAAAATTAGGAAGAACATATGTTTTAGTTCTAAAATGTTTTTAATTTCTTGGGTCCAGATAAACTGAAATTTTGATCGAATTTCGATCAGGAGGCGATCTCTAGTTTTCTTTAATATGTAACAGTATTTTGTTTTTACTATCGTTCAGTTTTATATATTGCCAATTTACAATTTTATGACAATACATTCACCCAAGTTTTCAATACTTCTTCAACCAGTATATAAATTCCTATTCGAAGAAATACATCTGTCGAAATGGAGGTAGAAATTACAGCAGTTAACGACATAGAAGTTCCTCACCAAGTAGTTAAGATTCCTGGTGATGGTGCGTGCCTATTTTCATCTTTATCCTATCTGAAACATGGCGATATATCTTTAGCAAACCAAATTAGATCAGACATTGTTCCTCATGTATCCAATCACTGGCAGAGATTCCAGCCTATATAACCCAGCAACGGTCTGGCACTTCTTATCGGGGTGGTGAAAGTGGGGGGGGGGGGGGGTTAATAATAAATGTCGATTATTACTCGATCATAAATAGTATAATTTTTTTAATAAACTGTGGAGTCACTAATAATTAATATTTTTCATATTTCCAATGTCTTTTTTGACTATCCATAACTAAAAACTTACAAAAGCTAAAATATCAATAAAAAGTTTATTTCCCCAAATACATTTAAACACCGTAGCAAAGCACGGGTAAACAGCTAGTATTATATGAAACCCCTATTTGGCCAATAGTAAAAAAAATGTTTACGTCTTGGTGATAATCTGAGTTGACCAACACTTAGCACAATATCCAACCTTGTGTGGACTAGTATTATTTTTGAAAAAATTCTTTACTTATGTAGCTATGAAAATATTATATATATAAATATACATATACAGCTAATATATATATATATATTATTAATTGTTTAATTTTGATGTTTCTTTAAAATGTTTTAGTTGTTAGTTTTTTTGCAATTTTTATATTTCATACACCTGATGACGCGTAATGCGAAATATAGTGTTATTATGAAATTTTAAGGTTTTTCTTGAAATGTAGCTATATATACAAATATATAAAAAAAATTGTATGTATACAAAGGTAGCTAAAGTCATCAACACTTCCAATATCTGGTAACCTTTTTGGAACCGGCGTGGCGTCAGTAAGAGTATCCTGCATTGGCCACCAAAACAAGTAATTGGAATTAAACTGTGTTACTGGTTTCAAAAAAGGTAGCTGATAATAACAAGAGGAAGTTTTAGTTAAAACTAATAGGAGAAATTGCATTATTGTTGTCACACTTAAAAGTTTTTTTATAGAATTATTTGTGATTTCACAATTCAAACCCATATAGTATTAGGTATTAACATACATGAAATTATAACTGACATTACAAATCAGAAATATAAGGTAACTACGAATTCTAGCCTGACAACAGTAACATTTACAAAAAATAATCAACTTAAAGTATAATTTAAAACCCAAATATATGTTCGAGTAGATTTCTCACCGTACTAATTGGACAATTATAATAAAAATTAATCAAACAAACCTAGGCCTATACTTAATGAGAAAGTAGTTTTTTTTTTTTACAATGTTCGAAAACAAAACAAAAAGTATTTTTCCAATATTTATGTTATTGTTTGTGAAAATGAATAGAAAGAGCCTCAAAACGAAGGTTGTTACTATAACAGTCAATCGAGATATTTGAAGTAGTCTCAAGAGAGGGGAGGAAGACAATGTGCAACAAGCAGTAGTTTTAACAAAAGCGACACTGTTTTGTATTTGTTCCTCTCAAGGGAATATGACACGAATTTTTAAATACCTGGCTATATCCAAAATAAAATAATAGCTCTCTTACTTTTAGCTATAAAAAATGGTTTAATGGAAACAATGTTGTTCAAACTTAAGGAATTGTGTTACAATACACATTACAACCACCAACGAGTTAAACTGATTGTATTTTGATACACAATAATCTTATTTTAAGAGTACTTAAACTAGGAAATCGTAAGCATAAACTATTTATGCACCTTCTGAAAACGATAAGGCATTCTATTTCATCTGTTCTTACTGGACGTTAAGTTTAGTCTATAAAGAGGAGCTTCCGTTTCAGCTTCGCGAGCGGTTGAAATATATTAAATAGTTAATTAGAATATAATTAATCAATTTGTTTAATGCTGTTGAGTTTTAAGTGTTTTCACTTTTAACTTAATTACAATTTCTTTGATAAACACTTGAAACAATGTGAATAATGCTAACAAAACGAATTTTTTTCATAGGACACTAAAAAGGGTGGGAGGGGGGGTGATGTTGTTCGATTCTGTTCGATTCGACGATTCTCTTTGCTTAAAGGTATTCGCTATGAAACGGTTTTATTAATATAGTTTTTAAGCACTTTAGGGCTCCACCCCACTGGACATCAAAATTACTTTAGGAACTACGGGGCAAAATTTGACATGGACGATTCTCTTTGCTCATAGGTACCCACTAGGAAACGGTTTTGCAAATAGTTTTTTAAGCTTTTTAGGGCTCTGCCCCACTGGACTTCAAAATCACTTTATAGCCACCAGGGTTGAAATCTGATGGACGATTCTCTTTGCTCAAAGGTACTCACTAGGAAACGGTTTTATTAATATAGTTTTTTAAGCACTTTAAGGGCTCCACCCCACTGGACATTAAAATTACTTTAGGAACTACGGGGCTGAAATTTTACATGGACGATTCTCTTTGCTCATAGGTACCCACTAGGAAACGGTTTTGCAAATATAGTTTTTTAAACTCTTTAGGGCTCTGCCCTACTGGACTTCGAAATTACTTTAGGGCCACCAGGGTTGAAATTTGACATGGATGTGCCTCTTTGCTCACAGGTACTCCCCAAGAGACGGTTTTGCAAATATAGTATTTTAAGCACTTTTAGGGCTCCACTGACTGGACTTGAAAATTGTTTTAGGACCTCCGGGGCTGAAATTTCACATGGACTCATAGGTGGTCATCCTTGCTCATAGGTGCTCTTGCATTTGCAATTACGATCAATAAGGTACAAGGGATATCTTTGACTATTCTAGGTTTAAATTTGGAAAATGCCTGTTTTTCCCATGGCCAAACAGTGGTGTGCTTACGAGTTTTTATGCCTGATAATTTTTACATTTATACACTAAATCAAATGACAAAAACTATTGTTTATTCTTTGGCCTTACAATAAAATAAATATACTTACTTTCTATTCCATTGGTGTGTTTGTTATATTTAAAAACTAATAAAATAGCTTTAATTCTTAATCAATTTAACTTAATTTTAGCCCAGCATCGCGCGCCGGGTAACTGCTAGTAAAGAAATAAAGATGTAATTTCAGAAAGTAGGGACCTTCTCTAAAATGTCTTCTTAGATTTAGATTTTTTTACTATATACAGTCTACTCTTTTGAAACTTTTAATTTCATCTTTTTGTGGAGTTCAACCTTTAGTTTCAGTTTAATTATTGCCCAAAAACAGGGAGGTCTTATGTAGGGACAATTTGGCTCTTACCCTCAACTCAATATTCGTGTTTGTATTTTAAGTTATGTTTGAAATTGCTTTGAACTTTGAGAGCCCTCATATTCATGTGAAAGTATAATCAGAGTATAAATGTCAGATTAAAATATGTATATATATTTACATGCAAGAGTCGAAAAGTTTCTTTCGAAAAGTCTCTGGTGCTACAGTTGGCACATGTGTTACACCAAACAGGCCGGAATAAAGTAATTCAGTTTCGTAGCCCAAAACACATGCATTATTGTATAATGATTGAAAAAGCTGACATTATGTTATTAGAGCGACTGTAAAATATACTCACAAAAATCAAAAGCAGTATTTAAAATTATTTAATTATGTGACTATTTTTGTAATTTTACACATACAATTTTATTGTTTATTAAGGTTGTAATAGTAAGAATTAAGTTAAAGATGGTATTTTTTCACCATTTTCAGGAAACTCTGTAACATATAAAGCTTATCACACATCACATTTGTATACTTATAATAATTAAATTAAAAAATTATAATATTTTAGTAATAACTTACAGTGATTACAATATTTTAAATGTCAATAAAAAATAAGTGTACAAAATATTTAGAGACTATGCTAGTGATGTATAAAGAGCTTCAATATTGGTTAATATTAAATAAATGTTAAATTACTAAACAGGTACCAATATTTTTGAGATTTTTATTCGTAAGGCCTTTCGCTAGCAAGGCTAGAATCATCAGATGACTCACAAACTGAAAGGTTATAAGTTATAATAATATTTACATAAACAAATTTTTATGAAACATATGATTAGTTGGGTAATTTGTGATTGAAATGTGTAGTTTTCTTAATCTATATATTAATACGCAAGCATGTTTCATTTCCTCCTTTTTTCTCAGCTCGTGTGCATCGTAGGATAAATCCACGCACACCGTTAGAAAGGTATAGTCCTGTAGATGAGCAGAATCGCATTCTAATTCAAATCGGACTCCAGGGCTACGCCCCATAGGCTTTCTAAGTTCCAATGTTAATCTTATGGAGAAAGGAGAATTGAATGAATCATTAGACAACTGTTGTAAAAACAAATGCTAGAAAATTAGGAAGAACAGATGTTTTAGTTCTAAAATGTTTTAAAGCTTTTTGGATCCAGATCAACTGAAATATTGATCGAATTTCGATCAGGAGGCGATCTCTAGTAAAAATAAAATACTATAACATATAGAATAACAGTTTCAACTTCATTTACAATTTGGCAAATCTTGAATTTAGTAGCGATGAATTTGGAATTGGACCATTGTCGTTGTTAACTAAATTGTTCATTTCATTAATAAAAACTGATTCCCAGGCGTTTGATAAGGTGGGTTTTGTGACATTTTTTAGCAGTGTCGTGCTGTTGGTAGATATGGAATGGCCTACGTCTGTATAATTTTTGGCAATGGCAGACTTTTCTGGACAATTATAAATTATTTGGGCTACGTGTTCTTTTGACCGAGTTTTATTATTTCTTCTGGGTTGACCCACATATTTTGATTCGCATCCTTCACATTTTATCTCATAAATTCCAGATTTTGATTCCTTGTCAATTTTACTTTTTGGGTTTCCAAGGATATTTTTAGTTTTATTATTAGTTTTAAATGAAACGTTTATGTCGGCATTATTTTTTAATGTTCTTTTCGTACTTCTATATATTGTTTGATATAGGTTGAACTTAACTATTTTTTCTTCTCATGTGTAGGCTCTAAGTCGTTCTGTCTTTTTTGTTTTTCTTCTTTATGACCTTGTTTAAAATATTATCTATCAGCGTCGTTTCAAACCCATAAAATTTTTGATGTATATCTTTTATGTATGTTTTTATGTATTAGCTATGTTTTTTTATGTATTCTAGTTCTCTATCTTTTTTTTTTTTTTTTTTGAGATAATGGTGTGTAAAAAGTCGGTGATCATAGAATTGAATGCCAATCTTTTTTAATCTGGAGGGTGGTGGGAGTCCTTCATGATAAATCTGTTTGTGTGACATGGCTTTCTATGTATCGAATTTTAATTTTTCCCCATTTCGGGTTATTAGTGTATCTAGAAATGGAAATTTGTTTTATGTTTAAATTTCATAAGTAAACTTTATGGTGGAATAGAATAAATTTAATTGGCAAAACAAATTAATCAATAAAAATTTCAAAAATATTGGTACTTGTTTATTAATTTAAAATTTATTTTACTATGCCACTGATAAGAGTATTTCAATTCACCTCACATGTTGTGTAGATTCAATACTGTGATAATTCTCTCTAAAAACCAATCATCACACTCAATGTTTCAATGGAAAAAGCTCTCATATCTGGTTCTAAAATTGCTTAATACAAATATTGTTTTAAAATCTCTCTGTCTAATAATTATAAAATCCGTTCACATCTAGTCTAAAACTCATAGGAATTTCAAAACCCAATTTGTACTTTACGTAGATTATGGAATACAAAAATACTTCATAAAATTTAAACAGGAGTCACATCAGGAAGTGTTAGCCACAGGACAACAATTACGTCGTCGGTAGCGTCTAAGGTGCTTTATTCATACAATTTGATATTTTAACTACTTTTACATACGAACGTTGCAATAAAAGAGACATTATAAAGAGTTAAATTATCAAATCAATTCAAACCCATTGCTTGATGAGGTATTTTAAAAACTTCAGGTTCACATTACTGAAATAAAATTCAGGTTTTAGATCAAAGGAGTGCTCGGCATTTGATGAAATTAGAGCTGTACTATAAATTGCCCAAGTCACATATTAGCTGAGCGTTTTTATTAAGATTCAGGTTTCAGTTATTTTATGTATCTAAACTCGAAAGAGTGTGATCAAATGAGAGTGAGACCAACGATTTGGTCAAGCGACATCTGTGTGGCTACGTTTTTGATGAATGTCCGTCCATAACTTATACATTTTCTACATGTTTATCACACGATTAGGTCGTAGATAAAGTAGTTTATGCAACCATCGTATTCAGCCTTTAAGCCACTCGTGGCTCAAAAATTCTACTAATACGATCGTTCCATAAACTAATATTACTTGGTACTTAAAAAATCTCGGTTTTAGGTTGAGTACTTTATTAACATACATTCATTAGATATTGGGGTTCAAAGTTAGTTCTTATAGATTGTATTTTTATTAATATATGGTGATATAAGTTGTTGCATTTTTTTGGAATAAAATTAAAATAAGAACCTCCGTCCTCATTTAAGTTTACCCTTACACCTTAAAGAGCAAAATTTTGTTTGTTATCACATTGGTACGGTTTCATTATGTTCCGTTGAGAATTTTAAACTATTCAGTTATTCAAAAGAGATCATTCAACATAATAATCTAAATCAAACTGTACGAAAGCGTTTGATTGTTTTTGCCATTGTTATAAACATGAAGTGAATGATGTGATGATTACTCTTTTCTCAGTTTAATCCATGCCAACAAACTGTTAAGGTGTTGAGGTATATAGCTTTGATCTTTAGACTAAACTTAACATTCCTTCTCTACTTTAAATTGTTCAATGTGTTACAATTATGAAATTTACTAAGAAATTTAACTTTAGTTAACTCTAGTCATTTTGTCTTATTTTCAAGGAATAATATTTGTTCGATAACCACATTTCTAACAATTATGGTTGCAAAATTTAATTTATATTACATAACTTTATTTTAGTGAAAATACAATAACAGTTTTTACCTTTAAAAATAATGTTTACTGTTTAAATTGTAATATAGCCGTAGTAAGAACATTTAAACTATAAACTCATCAATTACTGAAAATCCGTCATTGTATTTTTTTCTGGTCGTCTTTAACTAAACAGGTCACTTAATGTACGGAAGCTTCACTACACAGCTTTAGTTATGTATCTCATATCGCTAAATTCTAGTCCATGTATATTTATTTATATTCATTTTATTTTAACATCCAATCAAAATAATGTACTCTTGTAATTGTTCACACAAAACTGTTCACAATTCATAAAATTAAATAATCAAATTTCCAACCATAATTTTGATTCAAATAATTATTTTATATAATTTGCAATATAAAAAATATTTTTTATTTATATGTTATTTATGTTTACTTTATTATTACATCATGAAGTTCTCGTAATCCCAACGCTCACGTAACATCGTGGGTTGTAACTTTGTTATTAGTCCGTAATGCACATTAGTGCAGGTTAGGGCTCAGTCCATCAGCCGGCTAAACAACGGAGCAACAATCCAAAACCATTTGTAAACGCAAGGCGCAGCTGAGGCCATCATCGCTGGTAACTTGGTGATTATTCTGCAAAGTCCATCGCCGCTCCATTAGCCGACGCTGCACCACGGCGTTCGATCAAACCGCATCACTACGACTTGACCTACATACACCATAACGACAATACAGTGAACAGTTGAACAAACTCTCTGGTTTACAATTAACAAAGCATTTATTTTAATGTCATATATAGCTCACAATTATAATAATAATATGAGTTTCAAATAAATATTATAACACGAGAAAAGCATTTTATTGACATTCACTGGACTCATAAATGTCGCATTGCATCGCAATATATAAATATCTCAAGAGGAATATTCCTTATTATTCTGCAAACTAAAACATGGACTACATGTAAGAGTTGTTGCTCAGTGAATGACTTGGGTGGTCTGTAAATTGAAAGTACCTTTCAGCACATACATCAAGTAATATTTAAACTTACCCTCTTAAAGTTACGGTTTTTATTTCCACTAAAGCTTTCCGAAAACAGATATAGACAATTTGTTCAAGATATGTAAACCGGCCTTGTTCATCCTGTGCGAAGATATGACACAATAAGAATTGAGTCAGGAAGCAGTCCTTCTCTCCATGCAACCACTTCACCCAGGGTTGTATGAAAAATTAGTCTCGAGACCACCGATCATGACGCTTAAGCTCCTCGCTTTCCTGAAACGTTGGTGAGTTGGTTCGTTGTCATTAATGTGTTTTCAAGGTCCTTGTCGACATCAACATCTCTGATATGCCCCCTTTCTATCCCACCTAAGGAGATGGGCAGATATAACTCCAGCGAACGTTGCACTTTGCCCTAGCCTCATCAGGTATGCTTCCTTAGTGAAAGCATCTGCCCTAACTTTAGAGCATTAAATAAGCACGGATTGAACTTTATGCATCCTTCTTCTACTCTACCTTGTAAATTTAACATTAGCCAAAAGCTTGCTAAGTTGGGCTACACTCTTATGACAGCACTGTGAGGAATATATGAGTCCTTATAGCTAAGTTTTGTGTTGACCATAACCGAGATATTTGGCAGTAAGCTTGGTCTGGACTATGACATTTCCTAGTTGCAGCAGAACAATGGTATCAATCCTCTTCTTGGTAGGGAAATATCTGTCAATCTCTGTCTTGTTCTAGGCGAGATATCACATGGTCACTTGTCCATTCATTGAAAATGCTCATGCCTTGATTAAGCTTCAACTGGACAAACTCAAGCAACAGTTCTGCAACTTCATCGGTCAATGTTATTTAAAACTGTCTCCTTAATTATCTTGGATCCTAGGAGAATGTGGTAGGGAAACATCCAAAGGCCCTCCATGTATGGCACCGGATGTAACATCATGTCCATCTTGTCCACAGTTCGTCTCACATGTCATCGATCAATTTTCTTGGTCGCAGGTATTTTTCGATGAACCACAACAGGTCATCAAATTGCTCAACGCGTCCAACATATCGATACATCTCGCCATTTTGAAGACACTCTTTACATACCCTGCGAAATAGATGGTCATGGCTCTAAGCACTTTCCACTGCACTTTGCACTTAATGCCATTGCACATAAGGTTGGTCACCTCTTTTTTAAGCGGTACCATAGAGGGGAAACTGCTGGCAACATAGAGGACAGAGTTCAGTCAGAAGGAGGAGAAAATCAATTTCACCAAAACTTTCCCGGCCTCATCCAACTTACACAAAGGTCTGTCGGATGAAGGAATGTCCTATTCACCATTCCTTTTGCTGATAAACACAAGCCTGGCTTCCTTCTAAGAGAGTGGAAACCCCTTCGGTCAAGCAAGCATTGCACACATTCTCAGCAAAACGTTGGGACTGACAGAGAACCCTTTCATAAAGAACTCACCTCGGATCCTATCGAAGCCAGGAGTTTATTTATTCATCATTGAGAAAACGGTGTTCAACATACACATTGCTGAATAGAGGAGTGTTCTTTGCCCGTCCATAATCAACGCATGACCTCACTGCGTTTTTGAGGGAATTAGAAGGGTAACGACGCCGTCTATAGTGGAGAGTGTGGATCTACGATAGAAGATTGAGAGCGTGCTCTTAGTTTAAAATTTTATAGCCAAGACCTCACGGACATAATCGACATTCTCCCGAAGTCTCCTCCAGCAGTCAGCCTTGCTTCTTCTATTAATGAGCTGGAGGGGAGATTTACTCGTGGCTCACCTCAAAATCAGGGTAACTTCGAGACCCCATTGCCAAGGGTTAAGCTTATTTCCGGAGACATGTGATATCTGAAGTCCAGCAGTAAACAGGTTGCTTGTAGCGACTGAATTTCCTGCATGGCATTGACTAACACAGGAAGAGAGAACTAGTTCCATCGTGAATGTTAATATGGCCTCGGCTCAGTCCCGTCAGATACAGCAGAGAAAACCCGCACTCCTCTTAATATATGACCACGTCCAGGATGCCTGTGTCTCGGCGGCCTTGAGCACATCCTAGGAGTATGTGCCATTAGGTGTTCATCCTGAACATCGAAAACAATGTACTTTTGGTCACTGGCCGTAAGGTCTTCTAGGACCTTCGAACCTGAGAATCTTGAGAGCAGTGACCCTGGCGCCAGGTTTTTGTCGGGGATCGTTTATCTTATCCTTGGTCAACGGATAGTAGGCTTGGTTGACGAAAACTGGCCCCGCTCTGGCAGCAAAACAAGTAGTGTTCGTAAGTAGTCTCAAAATTAAAATTAGCTGGAAATATCAGATTTGTAGTAATTATTTTTACTTTGTGCAATATCTATATGAAGAAATACAAAAATAAAATAATTTTATATGTGTATATTTTTAATTTAATAATTTAGATACAAAATAGATTACGTACTGAAAATATCAACATGGCATATGATAGTTTGATATGAATAACGTGTTATGGTTATATAACATGGAGATGTTATAAATAATCTCCAAAGTTCATAATTAAAATTACTGACATAAATTGATTAGAAAGAGATACTTAATAATTATCGTACTTAAAGAATTATTCCTTGCCCAATTATCCTCTTCTCTTTCAAATTCCATGATTGTTTCATTCCATCGTGTTAGCCTTTGTTGACTTATTAATAACTTCCACGTGGGATCCATAAGATATGTAGACTAATTATCAGGACCAGGGAACAAATATTATTCATACCAAATTATCAATTATACTGGGAAGATAGTTAATTTAAGTTTGCAGCGATTCCAAACCACCAATACATTTCCATTCGTGGATTATCAATATAAGAATGACTAAATTAAAATATCGTATACACATTTAAATTTTGAATTTTATGATGTCAATAAAAATAGTTAGGCCTACTGAGAATATCAAAATAATTTGATGTAATACTTGAAGGTTTATAATTAAAATTACGGAGTTCAATTGGTTGGAAAGAGATAGGCTACCAAATGTCGCTTCTATTTTAAATTCCATAACCGCTTCATTCCCTCGTGTTAGCCTTTGTTGACTTATTAATTACTTCCACATGGGGTCCATTTGGATTTCTAGACTAATTGTCGTTATACCGGGTAAATATTAATTAATTTCAGTTTGCACCAACTTCAAACGCAACTATGCTTTATAACCACTATATGTGTTTCATAATGAATTTTGTAGTGTTTGATACATTTAGTACGGTACACAGTAGCGAAATGTTATACTTATAATAAGATATCTCAGCCAGGGAGGTATTCAATAACTTCCACCCAGCCCATCATGATTCTGTTGCCTCGTTAATTACGTTGCAGCTGGGGAGTCCGTGTGATTAGGGCATGTCACGTCGCTTCCATTAGTTACAAATGTTCATTATCAGTTTTTCCGCCGGCATTACGGTCTGAAGGAAGTAAAGTAGCATAAATTCTGTGAAATGGTCCACTATTGTACCAAGAGGGTGGTTAATTGGCTGTGACCTCAATATAATCGAGGAGCTGTTTTCGTACCTCACCACCGTTATAAAAGTTTTTGAATATGAGAGTAGTAACCAATATGCTAAGTAAAAAAAGAAGATTCTTAGAAAAACCAAAAAATTAATTTAAAATATAATATATTTTACAACATATACGAAAAAAGCTACAACTTATTAAAATTTCTTCTCGCCTCATAAAACATAATGGTACGTGTCTTAAATTATGTTTCTCCAAGTACAATATTTTTAAAACATCTCAATATATTTGAAAAAAAGAGGTTGTCATAACATAAATAATATAAATTAACTAGAATATCTTTATATATATATATATATATATATATATATATATATATATATATATATATGTTTTATACTACATGTAATACAAGTTGGTCCTAAACTTCTGTCCCCAGGGCTCAGCTTTGAAATCCTCATTAGAGTATTATGGTTTCACTTTCAAAACTTTGTATAAATACTTATTAGTTTAATGGTGCTTGAAAACAACATATGAAAATCAATCATTCTTTTTATATACAATTTTAATCCAATCTTTATTGATTAATCACTATAATTACGTTATTACCCAACAAAAAGTTATTACTGTATTCTTAAATTGCTCTAATAAGAAAACTGAAAAATTAAATCCAACATTTTGTAGGAAAATAAATAATAAGTAATGTTTTAAATGAGATATCACATAAAAATTTATTAGAAGTGACTTTATTCTTTATCAAGATTGGTAGGGCACCTTCATTTTCTAGGAATGGCGATATCGTAGGGTGAGGAATGTTTAATACTGGAAGTCTTCTTAGTCTTTCGACATACAAAAATTTAAAAAGAAAAGATATCGTATTTAGAAAACAGGATATATAAAACATATTTTAAACTTCTTTATAAATCTAAATCATTGCTAAATTAGATTTTAAGTGAAACACTTAAAACGTATAATGAACGCAGTACCTTCAACTTGTACTATAAACCAACTTTAATGTACATAAAATTTGTACATCTCTTCATTAATTAATTTTTTCACATAGTAACAGTTGTTTTACAATGCTTGAGATGGATCAAATTCGGTTTTAAGAACGACCTTCGAAAGTACAATACTTCTTTTCGTGTGTCCATCACTAGAAACATCTTGTATGTGATGCAGACGGTTATCGGGATCATATTTAAACTTTGTTTTTTTACTTATACTTTAGTCATTTTTAACTATAAAACGTCGATAATCGACGGTACATCTCGAGTCCTGGTGGGTTTAGCTTTTGGCAGATGATGCTAACATGTATGCTAAATATTGTGTCTTTAACTGGTATTAATAGAAATAAAAATAAAAATAGAAATAACGAGGTGAATACATTGAAAAAACATTTAATAAATTGACTTTAAAGTATTAACAAAACCTGGATTGATAAACATAAACAAACATCCTAATTGTAAATTATAATCAGCTGTTATAGACAAATTAAAACTGAATAACATAGAGTAGGCTACTGGCAAATAATGTAGTTATCAATTTTAGAAATATACAACATTCTTCCCCACTTAAATTCAAAAGTCCATTGAAAAAAATAGAAAAGATTATTGAACTTATTCACATTACATAGTCTTTGAAGCGCTCAGGTTGTTTCCTTGTTCTTTGTGAACGCCTTTGGTTTTGCATTGCTATTTCCCGTGCAGGTACCTCGTCCGGTGGGATTTCTTGGTTTGGTATTTCTTCATGAACGTTATCATTTCGAGGCTGTCGGATTCGTGGGACCTCAAAACACTGAGTCGGTCCAAAAGAGATAGACTTCTTCGATGTTTTGTTGACTAGTGTGGAATACAGCTGGTTTATATGTCTTTTTATTATCCTCCCACTGTCCAATTGAACCAAGTAATGAAGTTTTCCAATTTTCTTGTACACTTCACCAAATTCCCAAACGTTCTTGTTGTTTTTGAAAAACCTGACTTGCACTCTATCCTTGACATTTAAGCTTCTTGAGGGTTTGCAGTCATTCTTTGAAGGTTGTGGATTGTTAGGGAAAATAGCATTCAATCGAATCCTGAGTTTTCGATTCAAGTAGAGTTCAGCTGGTGACTTCTCGCATGCTAGGGGTGTAGCTCGATATCTAAATAATATTTTCTTTAGCCTTTCTTGAATCGGCATTTGTTCATTTGATGTCGCTAGAAGTTTGTGCTTTAATGTTTGAACGTTTCTCTCGGCCAGGCCGTTAGTCGCTGGATGACCAGGAGCGATAAACTTTTGATAAATTCCATTGTTTTTACAGTAGGTTTGAAAATCATTACTCTTGAAGATGGTAGCGTTGTCTGATACCATTTGTTTTGGATAACCATGAAAAGAAAATATATCTTCTAGGAGAGTGATGGTCTTAAAGGAGTCAGGGGCATCTTTTGAGATTTTTACTTCTGCCCACTTTGATTTAGCATCAACACAGATTAGAAAATAATTGTTATCAATTGGTCCTGCATAATCAATATGCACTCGTTCCCAGTTACTTTCAGGTGTGTCCCAAGAGTGAACTTGTTTTGGAGGATTCGACTTCGTTAAAGCGCATTGTTCACAGCTTCGAACTATTCTTTCAATATCTTTGTCCAAGCTAGGCCAGTAAACGTATCTTCTTGATAACTGTTTCATTTTAGTCATCCCTAGATGTGTCTCATGGAGTTCTTTGAGTATCTTCGACCTTAGAGTTCTTGGTATGAATATTCTTTCTCCTCGGAAAACTACTCCATCTATGAGTGTAAATTCAGAGTCTTCGGCTTTATTTTGAAGTTCTTTTACCAATTTGGCCAGTTCTTGATCTTTTTCTGTCTCGGTCTTGATTGTTGAATAGGTTATTTCTTCATTTGAAATCTGAAAGATCTTGTCGATATACACTTCATTTACTTCATCTCCTATTATTTGATCATTTGAAGGTCTAAGTTGTTTTACTGGAGTCCTAGATAAGCAATCAACGTTTTTGTTTTCCTCCCCTTTCTTAAATTTGACTGAGTAGTTGAAACCAGATAAAAAAGCTGTGTATCGTAAAAGACGTGCAGATGTCATTTGTGGAAGTACTTTATTTTGATGGAGAATTCTTGAGAGTGGTTGGTTGTCTGTGATGAGATAGAAATGTTTACCGAATAGGTAGTAGTAGAAGTGATTGACTCCAAATATAATCGCTAGAGCTTCGCGATCCAATTGACTATAGTTCATTTCAGCCTGAGTCAGTGATCTTGAGGCGTAGGAAATTGGTCTTTCAATTCCTTCGATACTGTGGCTCAATATGGCGGCAACTCCAGTAGGGCTGGCATCTGTAGTTAGGTTCAGAGGAAGGCTTGGGTTGAATGGGACAAGAACGCGATCACTACAAAGTTCAGTCTTCAACTTCAGAAAAGCAGATTCACATTTTGAACTCCATAGCCAACGTTCTCCTTTTCTTAAAAGACATCGAAGAGGGTAGGTTACGGTTGAAAAGTTAGGTATAAACCTTGCGTAGTACGTCACAAGTCCTAAGAATCTTTTTACTTCATCAGGGTTGGAAGGTCGAGGCATGTTCTTGATTGCTTCAGTTTTTGCTGGAGATTTCTTTATTTTATTGTGTTCAATAATGTGTCCTAAATATTCAATTGATTCTGAAAAGAAAGAGCATTTTTGTTTGTTGACATGAAGATCATAATCCGAAAGTCTTTGAAGGCAACGTTCAAGGTTGGAAGTGCATTCTTCAAGCGTACTTCCATGTATAATTATGTCGTCAAAGTATGCTTCGGTTTTGGGAACTCCTTTTAAAATCTGGGATAGTATTCTGTTAAATTCTGAGGGAGCTGTTTTAATGCCAAAACTTAATCTTTTCATCAGGTAAGTACCTCTGTGAGTCGAAATCGTCTGGATTTTACTGCTTTCTTCATCGACTTCTAAGTGAAGGTATGCCTTGAACAAATCGAGTTTGCAGAAATAACGTGAGTTGCGAAGACTACTCAAAACATCATCAATTCTTCTGATTGGATGATTGGCTTGCACTATTCTTTCGTTAACCCCACACTTGTAATCGACGCATAATCGTACGCTTCCGTTAGGCTTCGGTATGACAACTAAGGGTGATCCCCAGTCGCTACAATTTGTTGGAGTTATTATTCCACTCGATTCAAGTTCGTCTAATTCTTTGTTGACAAGTTCACGTAGAGCATGAGGCACAATACGTTCACGAGTGAAAATCGGTTTTGCTCCTTCTCGAAGTTGAAGAGAAACTTTGATACCGGGTACACATCCTACTTTTTCTTCAAACACACTTGAAAAGGTCTGGAAAATTTCATCTGTAGACTTGTTAGATTGAACATTTGAAATTGGGCTGGATTTCATTTGATTGTATACTTGTTGAAGATCAATGTTTAATTCCCTTATCCATTGTCTACCTAGTAAGGCATCAAAACCCGGTGGAACTATGTGTAACTCTCCCTGCATTGATTTGCCATTGTATTGAACATTGACAATTACTTTTCCCTTAGGTTTTATGATGTTCCCGGTGTATGATTTGAAAAGCAAGTTGGTGTCATGTAGGGGAATATTTAGGTTAAGGCGTTGAAAATCATCATCTGCAATTAGGGAATACTTTGCGCCAGAATCTACCTCAAATTTTTGTTCTTTACCATTGATTGTGACATCA
The DNA here is from genome assembly GCA_030545055.2 of Neoaliturus tenellus. Classification (NCBI taxonomy): domain Eukaryota; kingdom Metazoa; phylum Arthropoda; class Insecta; order Hemiptera; family Cicadellidae; genus Neoaliturus; species Neoaliturus tenellus. The sequence goes on along the minus strand of CM061533.1, from coordinate 170,075,368 downwards.
ACTAAGTATTTGTCTATGTCAGGCGAGACCTCAAACAAATCGACAATATTGTTGTTTTCATTAGGAAAACATAGCTCAACTTTGTTTATACCATAGCCTTTGGCTGAGTCTGATTGATTAGGGTTTGAGTCATCATCGAAAGAATGGGTGTTTTGCTTTACTATTGACGAACTCATTAGAGATTTAATGCAAACCTTAGCTACATGTCCGCTTTTCTTACATAAATTACAGAACAGCTTTGTACAATCGGTGCGACAGTCATTTACTTTGTGGTTACTTCTTCCACACCTGATACACAGATTCTCGGTACCTAGGGCTTTGAAGTTGGGTCGAGGGTTACGAGAATTTGACCTATTTTTGTTAGTCCTATGGGTTGACTGTGATCTAGACCGACCTCTAGAAAATTTATTGCAGGAGCTAGAAACTTTACTAGTGTTACTGATCTCATTGGTTGAAAAAGAGGGTCGAACAGTGTTTTGACTTTGAGTGAGTTGCTTACTTTCTATTTTTGAAGCTTCTAGGGCAATGGCTTTAGTTAGGATTTCATCGAAAGAGGACAAGTTAGACTGCAAAATGTTTTCTCTTAACCAATTATCTCTTAAGCCACGAATGAACTGGGCTCTAAGGAAGGTGTCAGCAATGGATACAGATTTTTCACATTCACACTTTGTTATAAACTCACACTCTGTTAAGTCACGTTGGAGATCAGCTACGAATTCACAGATTGACTGGTTCTCCTTTTGATATATATTTAGAAAATAGTGTTGAGATACCACAGCACTTTTCTTAGGCATGAGCATTTGTTTGAATGATTTGATTAAGAGATCGTAACTAAGTTTATTGACAGGATTTTCAGGACCTAAATATGAGGCTAGGTTATTGTAATGGATGGATCCAATTGAAACACACAGAAGCTGGGCTTGTTTCTCCTTGTCAGAAACATTTCTCATCAAACAATAGTTTTCAAATCGTTCAAGATAGTAAGAAAATTTCTCTTTTTTCGAATCAAAATTTTCAAAAGGAATTAGATTAGATGTGGTTGTTTTTTCAGGGTTTTTATCTTTACCACTCACAAGGGTTGCAATTGTAGTAAGAATGGCCTGTTGTTGTTGAGACATTAATTGCATAAACTGTGAAAATTGATCAGGATCCATTGTAAAAAATTGAAACTACTTCAAGTTGACGAGAATTGAATGAAAATGCTGTTTGAATTGACGTAATACCGTTGAAAACTATGGTTCGAGTTCAAGGCTTGAAATTGGGTACCTTGCCTTACCTTGATCCATCTTCTAGTTATTTTAATTTACTAAAAATTTTGCACTGATAGTTCTTTAAAATAATTGAATGCATTTTATCGTCGCCAAAAAACTATTGTGTCTTTAACTGGTATTAATAGAAATAAAAATAAAAATAGAAATAACGAGGTGAATACATTGAAAAAACATTTAATAAATTGACTTTAAAGTATTAACAAAACCTGGATTGATAAACATAAACAAACATCCTAATTGTAAATTATAATCAGCTGTTATAGACAAATTAAAACTGAATAACATAGAGTAGGCTACTGGCAAATAATGTAGTTATCAATTTTAGAAATATACAACACTAAACATGTCTAAAATGTATTTTTGTCATTTGGTATTTCCTTAAAATTAAATCAGCTGCTTTACATAATTAAGTAACTCTAAACAGTTTAAAAATCAAAAATTATTTATTTTTAATCCACTAACTATACAATTTTGTACTTTAAATGGTATAACACAGTATTATTTTTTTTTTCTTTCCATTGAAAGGATAATATATCATAATGTTTGTATGTTTTAGGTACTGAACATCATAAACCAAATTATCGAGCCTTTGCTCTTATACTGTATTTAGACAAAAAATCTCTTGTGTTTACAGCAAGCTGATTGAAAGGTTGTAAAACAAATTCATTACAAAGGTTTGGAAATGTCAATTTTTTATTTAAGAAAGTAATACCCCCGTCGCAGCAGACCTGCGTACTCAGCGAATTTCCAAAGGAATCAGATATTTTGGATTTTCCCCATAAACACCATAGGAATGATCACGTAGGTTTGCTTCCATGTGATGTTGTTAAAGAATGTTAGTTAGGAAATATAATGGTTAGGTAAGGTAAAATTTTGAATTGTATCAATATTCGGCACTTTTTAATTTTCCCCTTAACCCCATGGGGGTGAGTATGTAGGTTTGCCGCCACATTGGTGTTGTAAGCAAATATCAGTTAAACGGTACCTATAGTGAATGTACATACCAAATGTTTTCAAGTTATTCCAATAAATAAGCGAGATACGGTGGTTCGTTGAGTTCCCATAAGATTAACATTGGAAAACATTTTTTAGCTTTTCTCCGTAACCTGTGAAGCCAAGTAAAAAATTCAAAATACTAAATTGTTTGTTTTTTTAAAGCTCTTTTAAATGGTTTTGGTTAAAATTGTTTAATTTTAAAAATTAAGGCCCAAAAATGTCAAAAACCCATTTTTGACCTCTTTGAAACCCCATAAAATCCCGTTCCCATAACCCGATCATGCTGGTTCGCGAACTCATGAAAATAGACCTAGTCTTACATCTTCATACCAAATTTCATCAAAATCGGATGTCCCCTTCAAAAGTTATCAGTACCACGGACACATAGATATATATAGATATATATATATAGATATATATATATATATATATATATATGTATATATATATATATATATATATATATATATATATATATATACATATATATGAAAATGGACGAATGGTGTTTTTGGCTTCTGGGGACCTCAAAATGAAAAAGTAAAGTGGTCCCGGCCTTAGGTCTTACCATGGCTACTACCGTAATAGCGTATTCCCTATAGGGAAATTCGCTAAAATAATGTTAAAGTTAATAAAACCTGGTAGTATAAAAATTTTACTTTTTATTAGGTAACTGCATAAAAATCGGGCCAGAAAAAGTCTCAGACAAACTGTTAAAATGTGTTTCTTACCTTACTATTTTAAATATAGATTAAACTCGTTAAATATATTGATTTATACAGCAGTTCAGCCTTTATTAGGCATACAATAGTTTCCTGAATAGCAATATCACAGCTACTATTAATTAAAATACAATATTAAACCAAAGTATTCCTGTGCTTGATTGGAGTGGACTGTCGTCAGACTATAATACTTTTTGCCTCACACATTGTACATGGATAAGTTATATATACATTGGTAATACGTTGTAGATTGAGCGTTTGGTCGAACAGATTGAGTGCGGCAACAGTCGAGACGTGAGAATGAGTTATTGAACTGTGACACAATCATCACTCCATCCGACCACGCTCTCGGCTCTCCAGTTGTTGAAGGACAAGTTTTGGAAAAGATTCGATATTGTAACGGAAAGTATTAACTAATATTTTCGTTATATTGCTTTACATCCGGTCGTTGGCAATAAGTATTAAGGTGATAAAGTAGCTAATTTTATCACTAGGAATGAAAAGAATTGGCGTTTAGTGCAAAAATACAGGAAATTTATTTTGCTACGGCAATGAATTAACATTTTATTAATTGAGTTTTGTTATTAAATTAATAAATTAATTAAATTTTGTTGAAGTATGAACAGTTTTATCTTGACAAAACCCATAAAATAGTGAAGCCGAATTGGAAGAAAATGGTTTTGTAGTAAACAATTTATAAAGTTATTATTAATTTGAATATAGTTTTCTTAAAAATGTCTACGATTTAATATAAGACGTCATAATCCAAACAATCATCACACATTTTACATGTTGTTAATTGATTTTTTCTCACAATTAGAGTTTCGAGTTCTCTTTTACTTTAGCTAGACTCGAAAATCTTCACTTAAGGTATCTGTCACGAAACTACTTCAATTTCAACAACTTACCAAGTCTGGATCTTAACTGGGAACAGCGATTGCAGAATGCATAGACAATATCTCATTTCATTACAGGTAGGTAGGATGTAATGAAATTTACCGGCTTCCAGTTGTTTGTAAGGAGCATTGTTGTACTTAACAAATGTATAACCCCACAGAGGTGAAGAAGGTTAGTGACTTTTACACATTATAATAAAAAGTTGCTGTAACTTTAATTTATTTAAGTGGTTTGATGAAAAATATCGTAAGTTAACTCGTCCAGAAGGTGTTTACCGGACTCATGCGATAATCTATCACCCGACTTCGTCTCGAACGGAAACTATCACACGTGCCCGGTAAACACCTATTACCGGACTTGTAACGTATTATACTAATATTGGAAGCTGTATATTACTTCAATACTAGATATGCGTGACTGTAAGGGATCTTCTTTAGAACTTATTTCTCGGAAAGTTTACGATGCCATCTCAAGGCGGATTATAGCCAATAAAAACGTTGGAACAAGACTCTCTGTTCTCTTGCGTAAAGCCGCTGGCTGTCGACGAAACCACTTATGTGGTTTCTCATCGAATTAAATCCAGTTTCTATATTTAATTATAATGCAATATGATGAGTTACAATCAACACACCTAAACAAATTTAGTCAATCAAATTTCTTATTTTATTTTGTTGCAAAAGGATAACAATTGCATTATAATATCACCTTAAAAGTAGAATAGGTAATATTGCATATTGATTATAACAAAGATGGTTGCACACCCTAACATGTTCATGTATTTAACGTAAAAATACAATTTTAACTTGAAAATAATTTCCGCATAAAATATGGTCTTTCAAAAAATATTTTAGTTTATTTTAAAACTTATTCAGTTTTATTATTTATTTTTTATATTAGTTTATATAATATATAATAATATACTTATATATATATATATATATATATATATATATATATATATATGTTGAGTTTTATAATTTCATATACACTTGCATATACTTATTTAATCTCTAAAACTAAATACGTGACATAAATTTCCTTAATATATGTGACATGAATTTCAGAAAAATTTTATGTTTATAATTGTTTTGCTGTAATTATAAACACTGAGCTTTTTTAATTATTATCACTAGTCACTTAACTTTTTTTCTTATATTACAAATTTTAATTGGACAAGGAACCGATTTCGATAAGAAATGTTTTTGAATAGAAAAAGTACCAATGAAAATGTCATGCAACTTTCATTTATCCAGCAATAAACACTAAACCTTTAGTAGAATCGTCTAAACCCAAGTTTTGTGGCTTTTATTTCATTAGAGTTTGTTTCAATTTTCAGCACCAATTTGTATTTTTTCCAAACCATATTTATGTTCAAGTTATTAAGTATCTATGATATAAATTAGGCTACTCATATTTCTTTAGGCAATTAAGTTTTGTTTCATTGGTAGTGAAGAACGGCAACAAATATTTGTTACTCCATATAGTCTAAATTTCTAAATTTAAAAATTGTTCACTGATAAGCAAAACTTATGCCAAAAGAGAGAGACACGAGAAATGTAGCAATAACTATTTTAAATTGTGCACCTTATCGTTTGATAAGGTGATCGTTTGATACCTAGAGGTTTTCTTAGACCTTGGGAGTTAAACATACGAAGTTGTAAGTGCAGTGCATACATACAATCCTGGAAAGAATATTATTTTCTCTAAACGTTATTTTCTAATTTTAATTTACAAACTCATCTGCTTAACTCATCCATAAACTAGTTCAAGCTGTTCAAACTCTCCGTTGTCCATGTCTGATGACATCGAAGCACCGCCCTGAGTGCTGGTGCCGCTTAGCCACGTCCACCCCGTCAATAACAAGCGCCGAGTTATGATCACACCCCGCAACACATTATTGGACCGGACTCGAAATACTGATAAACATCGCTGCTTCACTTGTTTTACTCCTGCACAAGTTGTAATGGAACTTTGGACACTATCTCATTCAATATAGTTTCAATTAAATCTTTCAATTATACATTTTCTCTGTCAACAGGTCTTACATGAAAGGATAAAATTTCTTTACGTAATGTCAAAAAGTTCAATTCATATTTTCCTGACCTCTACAGAAGCTACGACGACCATGTGTATAACGATGGGTTATTTTTCCATAATTTTCTAGAAACTGCTATGATCAACTGTTCCTTCAGCACAGCAATATTTCAGTACGTTCCAATGAGACTAGATCTACACGGTTTTAATAGGTACCGTTTAGGTTAAGGTAGAAAATGTCCGACGTGTACCTATAAAGGAGGGAAGTTTAATTTCAACATATGTCACTATGTTTCATCATGCATGTTCCGTAGATGTCACATTCCATTCGCCCCTCTCCCTCCAACCACCCTCAGCATCAACAGTCAACATTGACTGGCCTACAACAATATGATGTGCACAATGGCAATGAATACAGACTCTGTTGTCATTGACAATAGCCTCAGACAATTTCGCCCTCAATGTTGTATATATGTTGGACGGTTTGATACGCCGATTAAAAGCTAATGCGCTCTCTAGGGCGGCACAGGCAACACGGCACGCACGGGCAGTACTGCAGTTATTATTATTATATTATTTATAATGTTCATATTTGTATGTAATCAGAATTCCAAAAACATACTAATGTCAATTATCAAAAGGAATTGAATATTATTATGTTAATTATTTATTACACAGTATTTAGTATTGATTATGCTTATATGAATTTGCCCTATAAGAATGTATATGACTCTATTAGTAACATACAGACTGTGTTACTACTTCTACTACAAAACAAAAAAATTTTAAATATCTTTATTGTTGTAACATTATATTTAGTTTTTATATAAACAAAAAGGTCAGCAACAACAACAAGGTGTAGTGCTCTGTAGGCCTACATTAGAAAAATATGTCTTACTTTATTTCAAATACATTACCTAAATGTAAAATAATATAAAATGATAGAATAATATGAATGATATGAAATATTGATTATTTTATTTATCATAACCAAATTCCTCTTATTTTAGTTGAAGAAGAACTGCAGATGTGATCAATTCTCAACGCGAGTTATACATGGCAAATGAAAAACACGACTATAATTTGATTTGTGTTCCCCAAATAACATGTGCAAAATCTCTAATTTAGTAAGCTCAAACAGTTGTAGGGGTTTTATGGTTTGATATACCTCACCTAAACAATATTTTACATTTAGTTCTTTTTGTGGCCAAAAGATTGCTTATAAAATTAAAAGCTGTATTTTGTAGTTAAATTATTATTTGTATAATTTAAAGAGTTTTGACGTAGCTCGATTTTTGCATTAAATGCTGTATTGATTGCTCTATATAAATTAAACTACGAAAATTATAGTCACATAATTAAAATAATTTGGTATTTTTTCATATATTTCTACCAAAGTTTGGGGTATAACGGGAAAAAGTAAAGATTTTATAAAAGTAAAGCAGTTTACCCACGTTTCTTCAAAGTAAAGTAACTATTTTAAAATCCTCCGCTTGGTGCAAACTCATAATACAACACTGACGAATGAAATATTGTTTGTAAGTTTTGACGGTCATCAAAATGTATTTATGCATTTGTGGCAATGAAGAAAACTTTTCTGGCAAATCTTCCTCAATTGTAATACAGTTTTAATTAAATGTTAGGCCAATTTGAAAGAAATGTTTTGTTTAAACGTTGAAATGATTCTTACAATGAAACAAAATAAAAACCGTTTACTATTGAGCGATATGTATGTAAAGTAAATATATTCAATGGATTTAATTTATTCTCAATTGCTTTTTTTATTATTTAATTATTTTCTTATAAGTTTATTAGAAGTTTATAAACTTACGTTGAAAATTTTCTATTTGCTTACCAAACACTTTCAAGGGACAAGCAATGTTGCCAGTGCCCCGGCAACCCAATGTTAGACGGCTGGGTTGATACATCATCAGCGGTGTAGCTGGGCGGTGCGCTCTGGGCTACGTGTAGCATTGATACATCATCAGTGATGTATCTGGGCGGTGCGCTCTGGTCTACGTGTAGCATTGATACATCATCAGTGATGTATCTGGGCGGTGCGCTCTGGTCTACGTGTAGCATTGATACATCATCAGTGATGAAGCTGGGCGGAGCACTCTGGGCTACGTGTAGAACTGATACATCATCAGTGATGTAGCTGGACGGTGCGCTCTGGGCTACATGTAGCAGTGATACATCATTAGCGATGTAGCTGGGCGGTGCGCTCTGGGCTACGTGTAGCAGTGATACATCATCAGCGATGTAGCTGGGCGGTGCGCTCTGGGCTACATGTAGCAGTGATACATCATCAGCGATGTAGCTGGGCGGTGCGCTCTGGGCTACGTGTAGCATTGATACATCATCAGTGATGTAGCTGGGCGGTGCGCTCTGGGCTACGTGTAGCATTGATACATCATCAGTGATGTAGCTGGGCGGTGCGCTCTGGTCTACGTGTAGCATTGATACATCATCAGTGATGTAGCTGGGCGGTGCGCTCTGGGCTACATGTAGCAGTGATACATCATCAGCGATGTAGCTGGGCGGTGCGCTCTGGGCTACGTGTAGCATTGATACATCATCAGTGATGTAGCTGGGCGGTGCGCTCTGGGCTACGTGTAGCATTGATACATCATCAGTGATGTAGTTGGGCGGTGCGCTCTGGTCTACGTGTAGCATTGATACATCATCAGTGATGAAGCTGGGCGGAGCACTCTGGGCTACGTGTAGCATTGATACATCATCAGTACTGTAGCTGGGCGGTGCGCTCTGGGCTACGTGTAGCATTGATACATCATCAGTGATGAAGCTGGGCGGAGCACTCTGGGCTACGTGTAGCATTGATACATCATCAGCGATGTAGCTGGGCGGTGCGCTGTGGGCTACGTGTAGCATTGATACATCATCAGTGATTTAGATGGGTGGAGCGCTCGGGGCTACGTGTAGCATTGATACATCATCAGTGATGTAGCTGGGCGGAGCGCTCTGTGCTACGTGTGGCATTGATCATCATCAGTGATGTAGCTGGGCGGTGCGCTCTGGACTACATGTAACAGTGATACATCATCAGCATTGTAGCTCGGCGGTGTGCTCTGGGCTACGTGTAGAACTGACACATCATCAGTGATGTAGCTGGGCGGTGAGCTCTGGGCTACATGTAGCAGTGATACATCATCAGTGATGTAGCTGGGCGGTGCGCTCTGGGCTACATGTAGCAGTGATACATCATCAGCGTTGTAGCTCGGCGGTGTGCTCTGGGCTACGTGTAGAACTGATACATCATCAGCGTTGTAGCTCGGCGGTGTGCTCTGGGCTACGTGTAGAACTAATACATCATCAGTGATGTAGCTGGACGGTGCGCTCTGGGCTACATGTAGCAGTGATACATCATCAGCGTTGTAGCTCGGCGGTGTGCTCTGGGCTACGTGTAGAACTGATACATCATCAGTGATGTAGCTGGGCGGTGCGCTTTGGGCTACGTGTAGAACTGATACATCATCAGTGATGTAGCTGGGCGGTGCGCTCTGGGCTACGTGTAGAACTGATACATCATCAGTGATGTAGCTGGGCGGTGCGCTCTGGGCTACGTGTAGAACTGATACATCATCAGTGATGTAGCTGGGCGGTGAGCTCTGGGCTACGTGTAGAACTGATACATCGTAGCTGGGAGGTGCGCTCTGGGCTACGTGTAGAACTGATACATCATCAGTGATGTAGCTGGGCGGTGAGCTCTGGGCTACTCGTAGAACTGATACATCATCAGTGATGTAGCTGGGCGGTGCGCTGTGGGCTACGTGTAGAACTGATATATCATCAGTGATGTAGCTGGGCGGTGAGCTCTGGGCTACGTGTAGAACTGATACATCGTAGCTGGGAGGTGCGCTCTGGGCTACGTGTAGAACTGATACATCATCAGTGATGTAGCTGGGCGGTGCGCTCTGGGCTACGTGTAGAACTGATACATCATCAGTGATGTAGCTGGGCGGTGAGCTCTGGGCTACGTGTAGAACTGATACATCATCAGTGATGTAGCTGGGCGGAGCGCTCTGGGCTACGTGTAGAACTGGTACATCATCAGTGATGTAGCTGGGCGGTGCGCTCTGGGCTACGTGTAGAACTGATACATCATCAGTGATGTAGCTGGGCGGTGAGCTCTGGGCTACGTGTAGAACTGATACATCATCAGTGATGTAGCTGGGCGGTGCGCTCTGGGCTACGTGTAGAACTGGTACATCATCAGTGATGTAGCTGGGCGGAGCGCTCTGGGCTACGTGTAGAACTGATACATCATCAGCGATCTAGCTGGGCGGAGCGCTCTGGGCTACGTGTAGAACTGATACATCATCAGCGATGTAGCTGGGCGGAGCGCTCTTGGCTACGTGTAGCACATGTGTGGCCATAGAGCTGAACTTGCCACACAGCTGAAATCATCACTGATCAAACCACTCTTACACATTACAGAGTTTCAACTACCACAAAGTAACTTTACAATCACTACATTCCACTTAATCAGAAGCATGTATTAGGTAAAGGATTATCATAAAAATGGAATAAAATGTATTCCGATATTAAGTTAAAATTAAAAGTCCCTATGACATTATACTGATAGTTCTTGTAGCTATGCATTATTCTAAATCCTTCAGTTCACTGCAGCACTGCAGCGTGGATGCCACGACGCACGCAGCTTACATACGATATTCACTTAGTGTTTGGCTAACTGGCCCAATAGCGACTTGAATGCCATCAAACTTGGCGTAGTCCTCACTTCTCAGTACATTTGTCATTTTTCTCAAACCCACATAAAACGAAACTTTTTCCGACATTAAAATTAAAATACCCCCGTCGCAGCTGACCTGCGTACTCAGCGAATTTCCAATGGAATTTCAGATTATTTACTTTCCCCATAAAAAAAACACCATAGGATCGAGTATGTAGGTTTTCTGCCATTGGGTGTTGTTAGAAAATCTAAGTTAATCAATAATCGGTGAATGTAAACACAAAATTGTATCAAACTCTGGCAATTTTTTATTTTCCCCATAAACCCCATGGGGGTGAGTATGTAGGTTTGCCGCCATATGGGTTTTGTAAGCAAATATATGTTAATCCTTATATAGATAATGTACATACCAAATTTGATTAAGTTATGTCAATAAATAAGCAAGATATAGGGTTTTCTTGATTTACCATAAGAATAACATGGAAAACACATTTTTGGATTTGCCCCGTAACCAGTTATGCTATGATAAAAATTCAAAATACCAATTTGTTTGTTTTTTTAAGCTCCTTTAAATGGTTTCAGTTAAAATTGACCAATTTTAAAAATTGAGGTCCAAAAATGCTAAAAACTCATTTTTGACCCCTTTGAAACCCCATAAAACCCTGTTCCCATAACCCGACAATGCTGATTCGCGAACTCATGAAAATAGACCTGGTCTTACACCTCCATACCAAATTTCATCAAAATCGGAGGTCCCCTTCAAAAGTTATCAGTACCACGGACACATAGATAGATAGATAGATAGATAGATATATAGATAGATAGATATATATATACATATATATGAAAATGAACGAATGGTGTTTTTGGCTTCTGGGGACCTCAAAATGAAAAAGTAAAGTGGTCCCGGACTTAGGTCTTACCATGGCTACTACCGTAATAGCGTATTCCCTATAGGGAAATTCGCTAATTAATAGTTTATCATATATTAGAATTTTTTCATATGAAATCCTAATTGTTATAATATAACATGAATATGGGATAGTTAAATTTGTTGCTTATCCGTGTTATATTAGGCCTATTACAGTTTTTTATTATACTGAAAATTGCTATGCTTGTGGCTAGACTCTTTTTTACAGTCGCCTTCTTATTTATAGTTTCAAATATGGTTTTCCTTAAAAAATTAAAACGATAGGATCAAAATTTATAAAATATTAATCTTTTATAAACTTAAAAGATTATTTGAGTTTTATTAAAGATACGCAGTTTTTTGTATAATTTATATCTTAAACGTTAAATGCTTACCTAGTAAAAGTTAAAAATATTGATAAATCGGTCGTGAATAACATTGGAGATGTGTTTCTTAACAGCGGCGTCGTGCATTGTAATCCTCGCTCTGTAGCGTCTTGCCTCTTCACTTTATCTTTCACGCATGGATCAGCCTAAGATGACGGATGGTATATAACTTTATTTAATGTTAATATATATACGTAACATTGATAGGTTACCAATCAAAGTAAACTTTTTACGTCCTTTTCACAGTAACACTACGAAACTTTGGTCAACATTGTACAATCACTTACTTGTTGTTTTATAAAACTTATTAATTAAATGGTTGCACAATATGAAAATATCTGAGCTTAACAAAACCAGGGTCAGGTACACTATTGTGAGTGGAGAATGCGAAATTGGATTCCACAGCGAGTGATGCTGGCGCTACTGGTGGCCGGCAGCGGAGAGATTAGCAATCAACTGCATTGTAGGCTACAAAATGAAAATGTACACTCAATCTCATCAGTGGAGCGACAGTAGTGAATTAAATCGTTCACACGTCTATATGGGTAATGTTATTCTAGTGAAAAGTAATTGATTGGAAATATATCTGGATTATATTTGTGTTTTTATTGTTGTCCGTATTGTTGGCCATTTCCAACAATTCTAATTTAATAATGAAATTTAAGGTCTAATCCAATATTTGTTCTAAGTGGATATAAATCACCCTATCCAAAGTTGCAAAAGTGTTTTAAAGACTAGTTTATTATTAAATATTAGTGGTTACCAACCGGGTGTCCCAAACCACCCGTTATATTTACAGTATTAATTTTTCGGAATAACAAATTGTGCCATTACAGGTAAACTAGTTACGCTCTTTCGATTGACACTTTATTTCAAGTGTAAGGATTGGGGGTACAAATTAAATTGTTAAATTGTCTTTAAATTACGAGTAGAATCCAAATATTCCACAAAAGTAACGGTTTCTATTTAAATTAGTGACTTCCAGTCTGGAAAGGTTACTTCTGGTACACCCGGTGTCACTATTATGAAACAATTTATTTTTGTAAGAAAAATAACTATCTCAATTTTATTAAAAGTTGTACCATGGCTGACTGGTCTGGGGCACCCGGTGTATCCGGTGTTTCGCAACAAAGTGTAAGTAAAAAATATATATAAAACTCAGTATTTAAAATTAATGTGAGATAGTTCACTTCACTCATAAAATTAAGGTTTACCCATGAAAAGGTATGGTATTTGTTAACCATTTGCGTATAATAATTGTTATGAGTGGTATAATTATAATTGACAAATAAATATTATGTAAAGATTACTTTGTTGAAGTAAAAGTCTAATGAATCCAGTGACCATAGGAATAATATGGACACTTTCCAAAGCAGTGGGTCAGAACCCTGATGTACTTCTAAAGTACGCCTAAATGTTGGTTGTTATTATCAGCTACCTTCCTGCCAAATTTCAGCTTGATGGGTGAAGTGCTTAGAGCGTAATCAAACCACAGCCAAACAGCTGGAGTTATGCCGGCAATAACTTCTCTAACGCTTTTCTTAAGTTCCTAGATGTCTTGAAACTTCTTTGCGAACATGTGCCCATGCCATAAACCCAGAAAACCCCTAAGGGTATAAAGTCTGAAGAACATGATATCAATTTGACCATTTGCCTTTTTATAATCACTATTTTCTATTTAATGGAATATTAAATTCTTTTTTAGTTATTTTATAACACTGCTTTGTAAAAGTTTATAAACCTGATTATTTAGGGGGGAGGATCGCTTCATTTGAGTTGGGCTAGTTGGTTAAACCTGAGCCAGCTGCTGGAATCCATTTAAATTTGGCCCATGATGATGTTTATTTCATCGTGCTATAAGTATAACAAAGATATGTAAAAAGCACGCATCGTCTCTTGGGACCCTTACCAATTTGTGCGTGATTCGCTGATTATTGATTGAAATAACCTATTCATCAATATTGAGGGGGAAAGAGAATGTTGAAAATTAACTGTGACAAAATAAGTGATTAAAATTTCATAAACTCGAGCATCGTATCATATAAAACAAATCTAACATCCCCGTCACAGTGAGTGTATGTGAAAAAGAGAACTTCATTCTGCACGTAATCCAGCTGTTTTTTCTACCTAAATATCACGCAAAACGTAAGTTTTGGTGTATGTCCTCAAAAATTAGCTGTAATCTTTTTTGTTAAGTCCTAGGACGTAAAACGTCAGCTGATAACTAACTTTCATACATGATAAACATGATCAAATCGTTCCTCATCAAACGTTACAAAAATTATTGTTTAAAATAGTCGTTAGCAGTTGATACTCGACGAATACAGCTCCAGTCTGAGCGCTAGGCAGATGGTGTGGAACTTGTATAAAATGGAAATAAAATACAATCATATAATTAAATAAACTAATTGTCACTTCCTAAACTTTGAATGAAAACTGCATGTTAATAAACACCATCCCTTTTCGTCAGTCATCGTTATTTGAATTGAATGTAAACTGATAAGTAAACAGAAAAAACTAATTCAATTATTAAAATGACAGAAGGGAGACGGGTTTTTTTATGAAGACAGCTGTTTGTTTTCATGAAATGAATCATATGTTATAGGTAAACTTACTAAATTTTGTATATTATATTTATATTTCAAATACATGGGAAATTTAAAGTCCAATGGGGCGAAGCACATTGAACTGAGGTTGAAAAAAATTATTTCATGACGTCTACAGAAAATTCCTTTAAATTTGACAACTCAATCATCAAAATCGGTTCAAAAATAAAAGAGTTTTGTTACCCGCAAGAAATTCCATAACGGCATTAGTAAGATAGATAACAGAAAATAAACTCTGTATATTACTTACATTGTAAACATGAACTGGAAAATATAACTGTATGGATAAAATTGTTAACGATTAAAAGTCTGATTCCGTATTATGACAAAAACTTTGTTCATCAATCGGATCAAGTATCTTTTTGGTGCTTAATCGTTTTTAAAACCTCGGCAGCGCCTCGTTTGTAAACACGATTTCCAATAGAACCACTTTTGCTCCTAGTCATTAAATAGCAATTACGGTAATACTATCTACTCGTACTGTTACGCCGTAATGAAACTTAGAAATAAATATACGTAAAATATTACTGCTGAAATTATTATGTAAACAAAGTATGGCAGTTAATAAAAATAAACTACTAAAGTTAGCTGCTAATTGAGATTAAATAAACGATATAAAACTTTAATAATTGTCTCAAATTTATTTACATATAAATTATGGATGTCCCACGTATGCCTTAGTAGAGAGTTTAGAGGAATCCGAAAGTCAGATGAAAAAGCAAAACAAATTTTTATACATATTTTCTATTTTTATATTTTATGCTTAGTATGTTGTGCTCTTTTATTTTTTTAGAGCAACTTATTGCATAATTTCTGATAATATTCATAACTCATTTGTAGGCCTACTAAATGTTGAGTGTGAAGATAATAATAGTTGAAGGAAACCCTGTTAATCTTTTGACTATTCAACGATTAGAATGGAAGTTTGATTTTAATACTCTAAACTATAGTTTTAAAATGATAGTTTTGGTCGGGTCTTGTATACCAGCCATGTAACTATGAGTTCATGTGCTCGGTTCCCTCAGCATCATGCATTGTTCACTGTCGCCCCAGGACCAACATGAACAAGTTTGCGTGGAGGCCCCAAACATAGTGAACACACAAACATGCCCCAAGTTTATAATACTCAATGAACTGTATTTCTAGTGAAAATTCCTTTTTTAAAATAATCATTTTAACGATATTTGTGTTAACGCTACTTAGGTTTTTGTTCTTTATCCTTAAAAAATCATTACTGTTAAAATAATAAAATTTAGATGTAAATACATTGTTATTAATTCCATTTGTTCGACAAAATTTGTAACTTAAATTATGTTTTGCTGAGTAGGATTTTAAAAAACAAGTCAGCATTAATATTTTTTTCGATCCAAAAAATAACTTGGTGAAGTTTGGATTGTTTTGGGACATCCTGTATCGCAGGACACTTTCTGGAGTATTTTAATTCGGTATTTTCAGTTTCAAGTGCTATTCCAACTCCACCGCGGCCATTATATCAATTTTTGTGCATGATTAACTTTATGGATTTCAGGGGACTTTTAGGAGGACGGGCAGGGGATGTCATGCTTGAAAAGAAATGAGTCCAAAAATTGTTTTATTCTTCCCAACTAATGTACACTATGAAATTGTTTGAAGGGGTTTTGTTGGGGCATACTAGACTATGAAGTTTACATGATATTAGTAAAGAAAGTTACACCGGGTACTCGGCAAAGCAGGATGTAAACACATGCCACTTCGGGTACATGTTTCATCGTCGGGTCATCTTTATGTTAAACAGGAGAAAAGTATCTAAAAACCATTCAAAGAGATCAAAGTACTAGTCAATGGTGAAATCAATATTTTTATAAATTGAGTATCACACTATAGAGTGTGGGAAAAGTGTGGAAACCGTATAATAACTTTGTAACGTGTTTATTTTGTATTGGAAAATTATTTATATTAACGTAGATTAAGAACCCAAATGATTTATGAAAGATTTTTGAAGTACGAAGTTTAAGTTTGCACAATTAATAAATGGTCGTGTTGAGCGCTCATTCAAATTTCCCGCCCCGCGTCGCCGGCAGCCCGGCCGAGCGGTGCGCGGCGGCGAGCCACGTGATTGGCCGGCACGGGGCGCTGCACCCTTTCCGAGTGCGCAGGCGCGAGCCTACGTAATAAAACCACCCCGTTGCTGGTCTCAGCCTTCTTGTCTCGAACCCGATCCTGACGAAAACTACGAATTCCTCCACGAGGTAGGAAACGACCATTGTATAATAATTAGTAATTCTTTACTAATTAAATCAGCTTCATATTCACGACCATTTATTCGAGTTATTTTCTCCATTTAAATTTTTTGCATTTTGTTTTATTTAAATCTTTTGCCAGAGTGGCCTGATTTTTTTTTATCTTGAAAGACGATTTAATTTCATAATTAATTTTTTTCCCGATCCCGATAATTTATTTCCTTGGTTAAGCAGAATTAGGTCCTAAAATTTTCTCTCTGCTTTACCATATACCTCTTCCTGGATTAACAGATTTAACCCTGTTGATCCCGCCCAAACAAATTTTCCTTGGATTATACAATAATATCATTTTTCCACAAAGAATATTATTTGATTCCAAATTACTGTTTTTGAATTAAAAGATAGAAGTAAATAACCCATATTTTTTTATACCCGTCAATCCATTATCTATCCTTGGGATACAGTATCAGCTTAATACTGTCGTCCTATTTCACCAAATTAAATAATTATTTTTTTTCTATTACCTAGATAGTAATAGTAGTTATTGCACATTGTATTTTAGTAGCTGTGCTTAGGTAATTTGGTTGGTATTATATAGCCTGCACGATTAACAGCTTGCTTTGCTATAGTTGCATATACTCTTATTTTTATTTTGTGTGTATTTCTGCTATACTGCTTATTGCTTGAATTACCCTCTTCCACTATCTCCCATTAACGAATCCTAGAGCCCGATTCCCCTAGCGGAGCTCGATTAAATTCCAAGAGTAATTCCATTTTTAAACATTCTGGACCCGAACCCAATCATACCGTCCTTGTGGTGTCCCAGCCGACTGGTTGACACCTACACAACCGTAAATCCGACCTCACGTCCAGTACGTAATTAATTCATTTTTTTTATTATATCACCGATTACATCGATTTTATTTGTAATATTGTTGACCGAATATTTTAACTCTTGTGAAATTGATCCATTGAAAATCACTCTAAATACGAATCTGACCAAATTTAAAACCAGTCTAAATTACGATCCCCTCGAGGTGTCAGCGGTGATGAGCCAACCCAAATTGCGTCATTGACGATATAGGCTGTCTGAGTTGACACCTCATTAGCTTTCGAGTGTAAGTAATTAAAGTTAGCGAAACAATTAAATTGCTATTTAAAATACCTGATCAAATAATTCTGATTTATCCCGTGAATCATTTCTGACCCCTGGAAACTACCCCCGCTCAACTTTGCTATCTTGGTAAGACGTTCGGTTGTACAAAATTTATTGTTACACCGAAAAATACCATTACAACTTTAAAATTATTTAATCACGAAAATTTAAACTTAACAAAATGATTTTGTGTTAAAACTTACTTCCCAAAGTACTTATTGATCCTAAACCTCCAAGGGGGGACGTTCCACAAGGAGTCAGAAGACAGCCAAACTTATTATAATGGTAATTGGCGTTATAAACAATTTTCTACTAAAGTACCAGGGGAACCGAGCTTAAGCTCGGTAAAATTTTTCGTTCTTACACAAAGCTCGTTCGCTCCGCTCACTCGCCCTCTTCCATGGGTGCTGCACTTTGGTATAATTTTCTTAAACTACAGTTAAAGACTACAGTTAACTACAGTTAACTACAGTTAACTGTAGTTTAAACTACAGGTTAAAGATGTAATACATTGGTTTATATATACAGTTATCAGCTGATTTTTGTTCAATTAATAAAATCTCCATAAGAATAACATGGAAAATTGGAAGTGCTCTAGTGCGAAAACCGGCTTTTTCCCAGCCATGGGACCAGCTCCAATCGATTTCTGATAGCCAAAACCCCCATATTCAATCAAAAAATCAAAAATCCTTGGAGCGAAAAAAACTTTGCCAGTACAAACGGAGCTTGTTTTAGAGTATAAGATGTTTGGAATGAAGACAAATAGATCTCAAATCTTTCTGTTACTTCACTCCAAAAAACATTTGCAAAATGTTTAACAGTCAAAAACTAAGCTTTTAGGTTTAAAACTAAGCACTGAAGAGAATAAATAGACAAATCACCATGTTGGATCTTTCACTTTCAATACTGATGACAAAATGTTTTTTTTCAGTTAACGGTACTTGAACGTTCATTCAATTTCAAAGTACTGTATATTAATAACATTATTTTTAACAGTATTAAAAATATTTTCTGAAAAACTTTTTATAATTTTTTTGTTTTTAAAATTGTGAATTAACACAGTTTAATACAAAAATTTAATGTTTTTAATTATATTTTTTTTATATTTACATTTATAACAGTGACGTGTGTTGTGATTTCTGCAGACACTTGCAAAATAACCATCCAACCGCAAACCGCAACTGTACTTGGTGGCCTCCAAGGTGGTAAGAGACCACCAGCTGTGCTGGAGATGGGAACCAATTTCACACTCTCAATGGACAATACTCACCTATTGTTAATATTTTCTATAAAATGAAGAAAATTTCATATCTAAAATTACATCCCAAAGTTGCTGTAGTTGTTTATAATCAATTTAGGTTTCACTGCACCTACTATTAAAAGTTTTATTCGATTAATGAGCTTATAATATTATTAAAGAACGTAGGTTTTAAAAACTATTAAAACGGAATGGAGTTCTATGCATTTGATGTGACATAGATATAATATAAATAAGTCTTTAGAGATCAAAAACAAGAATTTTAAATTCACTCCCCATTGAAAAAATATAAATAAAATGCAACGGCTTATAAAAAACCGATAAATTATAAAGACTTTTTAAAGGCTTTTGTATAACTTTGTAAAAACAATGAAAATATTTTTATGGTTTTATAAAATTGCATAAACTGTAAATTACATTTTTCAAACTATTACTAACCCCACCGTTATAGGTTTTTGAGTTTTTAATTTGTTCATTGGTTTTAATCTTAGTATGAGCAGAAAAAATCTAATTTTGTTCTTTTAAAGTAATTTGGTAGGCTAGTATATCTTCTATATTACAAAACCATTTTATACAATAACGAGAAATTTATACATAATTGTCTTACATGTAAGCATTGTAAGGTGGGCTGCATGTAGCGTGTTGTAGTGGGAGCACCAAACTTTCTCGATGTTTGGGTATACAACAATTATAGAACTGTAATGTCACATGAGCCTACCGGGCAAGCTAAAACTGAAGTTCTTTAAGTCACTTTAGGAATGTTGGTCCTTTTACTTATTTTTGTATTTTTAATTTTTTTACAAGGCGCAAATTCACTAGAGGTTGCACCACACAAATTGTGTTTTGCAGTTACAATGTCTGTAGGTATCTCAGAACCATTACGGCAATATAATTAATTTACATTGCTGTTTAATGACGTTCTTTACAAATTAACCACCACGTACCATAATTAAACTGCTGTATCGTTAAATTATAAAGTAAACCACACGAGTTTTAGTCTAGATTAAGCTATGAGTATGCAGGAAATATGCTGAGGTGTTTGAAAGTTACGTAAATTAATTATACTGGTAATGAATGAAACTCAGCAAATCATATACGCTACACAAAGTTTCTGGGGTGATTATGATGTGTGAAGTAAATTGTTATCTCAGTAAATTTTGTTCTTAAAAATTATTCATTTAATATCCGTTTCATTTTAGAACACGTAATGAAAGTTAATTGAAGAAACACAACTTGGAGATGAAACTTAGTAATGTGTTGGAGTGGTCTTATCTAGATGCCAGACTTCAATAGCCACACATTTGCTGCATGTAGCCCCAGAGCTCTTGGCCCTTATACTAAACTTATATCCACCGTAGTAATTTGCACTATCATGGTGTTTTGTAATCTTTGGCTTACAATTACCTGATGTGTTTGGTAATCGGCCAATATCATCATAACTATATATACATAGTTAATAATCATGTTTATAATGTTGATTAATGGCAATTTAACGAACGAAATAGCCTCTAAGAATGCGTTTACCAATTGTTTGGTAAACTTTATCTTTTACACCACCTTACTTTTGAAACTTTCACATACTTTTTGTTTTAAAGTTCTAAGTTCTATCATGTCATATGTTAATAGAAAATTAAATCAATATTTAAAAAATAAATAATCAAGTAAGAACATTAAACAAAACTTGATTTTATTTTGATGTTATCTAAGAAATACACTCTTCATTTGGCATATTTTACGAACTTTACAATATTATTTTAAGTGTTGATTTTTTTTCTATTTTTCAAAGAACTTAAAATTATACAGTTTTTGTTTTGTACATAAGCTATAATTTTTCCATTATTACAATCTTTGGTTTGTTTTAATCCAAATATCGCGTTACCTATTTATTGTGTACTAAAGATCGCCTTATAGTGAAATTTAACAAAAAATCAGTTGATCTGCACCCAATTAGTTCAAAAAACATCTTGGAAACTAAAACATCAAGTCTTCATGATTTTCTATTATACAAGTTTGATTCAATCGATTGCCCTTCTTCCGAGTAACATTCGAATTTTTAAACCCTGTAGGGCGTAGTGAAGTTGGCCGAAGTGAATTAAAATCTAATTTTTGTCATCTACAGGACATCACCTTGCGCGGATTACTCTAAGATGCATACAAGCTGAGAAAAAGGAGGAAAAGAAACATCCTTGCCTATTATTGTGTAGATTACTAGCTGCTACGTGGCATGCTTTGCAATACCAATGTCAGGATTTTTCCCCTTAAGGTGATCTCGTTTCCTATGCTTACCCACCGTCGGGCTTAGTTCGTTCGCCACGCTCTAGTCTATAATCATATAGTTTTTTATTTCCAATCTTTCCTCAATACTTTAAATGAGAACTTCCCTAAATACTTCAAATAAGAACAGCTGTTTATAAAATGATTTATAAAGAAATATTTTTGCCATGTGTTAAGAAACAGCTCAGGCAAAAACTCAAAAAAAAACCTGACATGAGTATGTTTATAACTGTCCTGGGGCCAAGTCCTGAGGGCTAAACAAAAACTAATGGCTTGAAAACCTACTCCGTAAAATTTATTTATATACCAAGTTTCATGGCTAACGGTCCAGTGGTTTCCGAGTCCATCGATTACAATATACAAAACCCTCTTTTATAAATATAGATTTATGTCATCAATTTAAAAATCAATCAAAATTTCAACAACACGCCAAACTGCTAATCATATACTTATCTTCACTACAAATTAAAAACCCAATCAAGTTTTAGTACAGTTCCCTATCAAAATTAACTTAACTGTTTTAACTTAACATGAGACATATTTGTGCTCAGTCAGTGATACCATTCACTGGTGACAACACTGTTATTAAAAAGGGAAACACAACATCTAATTCTTTTCCAGCTGTTAATAAATAAGTAGATGGTAGCAGTCGCGCTGTTGAAGAACTTAATGATACACCAACAAAAGAAGAAAATTGCAGCGTTTGTAGCGGCCACGAAATCAGGCGGGTGACTGAAAATGCGATGTTGTCACATGGAACCAAAATATGAAAGAGATTGTCGAAAATTGCTTTCTTTGATGCATAAACTGGCAACACTGGTCATCCAGCGTTGCCTAGACCGTATGTTGAATGTGCATTCTATAAAAATAACTATCATCCAATAAAACAGGTAAAACATTGACATAAATATAAACCATATGATTAAATTAATAAGCACTGGAAATTTGGCAACATTGCAAAATCATTCACCCGCCATATTTCGTGGCCGCGACTTTTATAGATATAATTGTGACTATTATACTATTTCTAGAGCTCTGGTGTACCCGTTGCTCAGTTTCGATCATGAAAAATGTATCATTCTGCATTAAATCCACTTGTTTCTGTTCTCTAAATAATACGCCAAACGTAACTTTTAGTACTAGAATTTAAAAAACAGCTGTGATATTTTTTAAGTTATTGAGTAAAATGACAGTTGTTTGCTAAGAATTATTATTGTTTTATTAATTAGATATGCAGAATAGTGAAACTTTTGTTATAACATGTAAATAACAGCAATGTAAACACTATGTATTACTTACTCTGTAAACATGACCCTAAAAAAACTTTATAGCCTACCTAAAATTGTTTACGGTTAAAAGTACAATTTCACATTATGATAAAAAATCGTCGTTCGTCACTTGCTTTTAAAACACGATTGCGCACCAAAAAGTATAAAAAGTACAAAAAGTATAAATCTGGAAAACTATTGTTTTATACAATTTTCATCTTTCCCATGATGACCTTGATATTTCGTATTATAGAGGCTTAATCCAATCCTTAGGGTCACGAAGTGGACGAAGTCTCTAATAAGCTGTTATTACGAAGTATTCAGATAATAAGAGTTAGATCATCGCTGATTGTCCGCAATTTGCCATAGAATAAAAAGTAATACATTTTTAATTTAAGAGTCATCTTCACCCCTGGGCCAGTAGCCCATTGTTGCGCAGTCGGCATGTCGGCAATGTTAACTATACGGCTTTTAATGCAAAACATGGTATTGCATTCCCCTGTTTCGGAAGCCGTTTTTCAACCGATTTTCTTTAAACTTGGTAAGTGTTTAGTTGAATAGTTATCATAGGCCCCTCTTACCTCGAAATTTTGAAATTTTAACAAATATTACTAAGAAAAATCGAGTTACTTTGCGACGTCTCAAAGAGTAATATTTGTTAAATTTTCAAAATTCCGAGGTATGAGCGACATAGTATAACTATTAAACTAAACACTTACTTACCAAGTTTAAAGAAAATCGGTTGAAAAACGGCGTCCGAAACAGGGGAATGCAATACCATGTTTTGCATTAAAAGCCGTATTGTAAACATTGCCGACTGCGTAACAATGGGCTACTGGCTCAGGGGTGAAGATGACTCTTAATGAAAATATTTTAGTGAGCTCATTTACCACATTCACTCGCCTCCGGATCCAAAGGCGATATATAGTATGTTTGTAAAACACAAGTTTTAATCATCGTATCACTATGTTGAAGTGAAGATATAACCCAATATAACCCATACTAATATAACCCAATATAGAGGCAATGAGATAGACTAGCACCGAGCACCCAATTCACAATTAAACCACTTATAATTGCGTTCAGTACTGCATATTATAATGTAGGCCTACTATATTGAAAACCATTAAATTTTATTGATTTTTACTTTCTCCCCCTATACCATAGTCTATGGAGAAAGTATTGTTTTCGTCAAAATTGTCGAATTTGAGTTGTTGGTGGATTTATCCACTGTGGTGCCCCCTGAGTAAATAAAAGGTGTTTTTCGGAGTGATGTCTGTCTGTCTGTGTGTGTGTGTGTGTGTGTGTGTGTGTGTGTGTGTGTGTGTGTGTGTGTGTGTGTGTGTGTGTGTGTGTGTGTGTGTGTGTGTGTGTGTGTGTGTGTGTGTGTGTGTGTGTGTGTGTGTGTGTGTGTGTGTGTGTGTGTGTGTGTGTGTGTGTGTGTGTGTGTGTGTGTGTGTGTGTGTGTGTGTGTGTGTGTGTGTGTGTGTGTGTGTGTGTGTGTGTGTGTGTGTGTGTGTGTGTGTGTGTGTGTGTGTGTGTGTGTGTGTGTGTGTCTGGATGTAAACAGAGCTAGAGAATGCCCCAATGGTCCGATTTTGGTGAAATTTGGTATGTAGGTCCAAACCCACGATAATTCCAGGCGTTTTTTTCATTTTTTTGAATTTTTGATTTTTAAGGGTAGTTTACCCCCAAAAACCCTCAAAAAACGTGAAAAATCAAAATTTCTCAAAAACGGCTCTAACGATTTTGATTAAAGTTTTGTGGTTTATTAGGATTAAAATGCTGATTAAAATGACACCACCCGCATTTCCGAGAAAATGCGCGTTCAAAAGTCATAAAATAAAAAGTGTTTAAAAAAACATTTTTTGGGTTTCCAAAATAGCTGTTATCTTGAAATAAATTTTAATTATCACCATTAAATCAAGCTCAAAAAACTAAATAATCCAGTATTTTAAATTATTGCTCTACGTCAGGTGGTTGCGGAGGAAATTCAATTTTTCGTTTAGCGGTAAACGCAGTACGTTGTTAAAAGTCACCGACGCGCATATGGTCAAACTCGCGCTGCTCAGCTGGTACTGGTAGCTATCCGACTGAGTCATCAAGACATTAATGTTTGAAGCTGTTAACACCTTTTTTATATTCTTGGGAGAAAGTATGTGTCAGTTAACTGATACCGTTTATTAAATTAATGATGGTGCAATCAGCGGTTAGTTTTTGTATCTATAATAAACTGTGGGGCCTCTAGAAGGTTTTGTTATGAATAGGATCAGTAATTTTTCATATTGCAAAATTCAGTTTATAATTAATAAATCACCTTCACTCAATGGCGTCTCCTGCTAAAGGTATCCTGATCCTGAAAACGTTTTAAAATCAAACAAAAACACATATTATAATGAAAATAAAGCAGACGAGTTCCAAATCCCCATGCTCTTAAGAACGAAGTTTCACTTCATTATAATTTCTCCTTTTAGGGCACGCCTCTATTTTTTGCAAGTCCCCTTGACCATGATCTTTAAAAAGATACCGGACTTCCATTATTCTACAATTTGTGAAACATTTACAATTTTCTACGTTTTTTAGTAAAATACTTAACAAATACTTAATATGATACGTGGTTTATCGTGACCTCTTTTGTAATACATAGATGATTTTGATAGTATTTCATGTTTATCCATTACATATGTTAAACTTAAAAATCAATCTATTTCCTTTCCAATGTTAATCAAATGGGGAAATTACGAATTTTAAGGGCTATTAGGCCCCTTTCCATTTTATATAAAAAATAAATAAATAAACTAGGTATACAATGCAGTTGTCTGATTGCAATATTGAGCGCAGCGACTATTTTTTAAACTCATTATTATAGCAAATGTTTTATAGGTAATTCAAGTGAGCTCGTTCGCTACGCTCACTCGCTATCAGGGTTTAGCTCGTTCGCTGCGCTCACTCGCCATTTGAGTCGGTTCATTCGCTGCACACACTCGTTGCCAGATTTAGGTTGTTCGCTGCCTTACTCGCCACAAGTCTGTAATACTCTAATAATTTTTGAGTACACAGGTTTGCTGCGACGGGGTATTATATGTTTACAAGATATTAAATGGTGCATCATCCAAAATTTGCACCTCCTCTCCGTAAACGTCGCATTTCATTCGCGTACAAAGGTAAACAAACCTCTAAAATAAGAAAAACAACAATTTCACATAAAACTACTGTATTCACAAACAGGTGATAATAACAGTCTGCAGTTAAATTTGATCCTTATAACAGCTGTATAATCAACCGACAGTAAACAAACCAAATAAAATATTTTTCCTATTAAAATAACATGGTAACTTTAAAGGGCCGTAGGGCAGAACCCTTATGTCCGATTTGGACCATTTCAGATTTATACCTTCCCATAGATGGTTACTATGACCCACAGTATGACCGAGCAAAATTTCGTGAGGATCACTCCAGCCGTTCAGGAGGAGTACGTGTAAATAAAAAGCCAGAGTGTAGTATAAGAGCTCCGCTCAATAAATAAAAAACTACTGTATAAAGTGAAGAATTTTTATTTGAAGCATTCAAAAGCTGAAGCAGTTAACAAGTAAGTTGAAATAGTTTTGATTTTGAAGGCTCAGCATAGAAAAATATCAAATTTACATTTTCTTAATCTCTTATCTTTTGTTGGTTACTCCAGCTTTTTTTAAATTTTTAGTTTACTGTAAATATGAAAAATCTTAAATTAAATTAATTGACTTTTTATTGTGTTTTAAAAGGTGTCTGTTTTGGAATTTGTTTAAATTGCATTAAAAGATTTCAATACTCCAAAAAATACGATGAGAAAAACTACACCACAAATATTGTCCATTTAACATTCAGAAAGAAAGTAACTATTTGCTATACAACTATGAACTGTTCACGTTAAAAATCAAATCTTAATAAACATTTAATTTTTTTTTTCTTTTAATGAAGAGAAAAATAGAAATAGATTAGGTAAGAGTTTATGCATTGAAACAAACCGAGAAAAGCTTCAAGCATTCTTTTGAATTTATTGAAAATTCATTCATTTTCACAATTAATAGTAGGCCTAAGCGAGTTTTTCGAACCATTGCGGTTCCAATTAGTGAGGTTTGGTATGCAAGTATACATACCTTTTATGGTTTATTCTGCTTAATCCAACAACAAAGTAATTTTAAAGTCCCATTTTTTTTAAGAACAACTCAAACTTGATATTTTCAGAACTATATTTTCATTGGTGTTCTTTCAGAGTTTAAATGTATTGTATTTTCAAGTGACGTAGAATGTTCGCTCCCGGTACCTCGCTTGTAGTCAATTGCCTGCGTTTGGAAATGTATTCAAATCCCTCAAGAGGCGAGTGGTGTTGTGGGGGGGAAGGGAGGTTTAATCGTTATCGATCAACCTACAGTGGAAATATTGAAAACATGCCAATGGATTATTGTTCATAAATATTACATTAGTGTTCTGTACATAAATAACTCATCATTGAATATGTTTAGGTAAACTCCAAAGCCTGATTTTACTAAACAATTATTATCACATAGTAAATACTAAGGCTAATTGGCCGAGATACCCGACGGTTACTTTGAAGGACGTAATAATTAGTTAAGAGGGACACTGCAAAAACCGACTATTGACTAATTAATTATTATGCTCAATTTAGATACATGTTGTGTGCAAAAAAGAATAGATTTTTTGCAAAGTAAAAAGAGTTTAGTTTAGAGTGTTTCAAATTAGTTTTTATTTATTACAAAAAGTTTCTTTACAATTTTAGTATTTTTCTTTTAATAATAAAACATCTGTTATTTAAAACATCAGTTAAGATCAATGTAAATTAAAAGTATAAACATTTCACGTTCTTGGTTACACCACACTCCCAAAGAGGACGAATTTCTGCCTGAATAAACTATCCTTTAAGAGTGGTTATTTATTTCCAATGGGTAAAGTAAACTTAATGGACGAATTAGCCTTTTGTTTTTGTTGAGGACAACAGTAGCGCTTCTGATTTTGCCGTCTCTGCTTTGGTGGACTTCTGAAATTCTTCCCAT
The DNA here is from genome assembly GCA_030545055.2 of Neoaliturus tenellus. Lineage (NCBI taxonomy): Eukaryota > Metazoa > Arthropoda > Insecta > Hemiptera > Cicadellidae > Neoaliturus > Neoaliturus tenellus. The sequence continues at coordinate 170,047,606 of CM061533.1, read as the reverse complement.
CTTCCACCTTCCACGGGGTTGTTCTTCACGAATCAGTACAAGTTCGCCAACCTTTGGTGTGACTTTGGAAGCACCCTTTTTTTGTTTGATTTCGTTTTCTTTTGTTCCTCGTAAAGTCATCAAGTAGTCAGTTTGCCATATTTTCCAAAACGAGTCCATCAGATTTTCACCTTTCTTCCAAAGTTTTAATAAGTCCTTTCTTGTGGAGTTTCCTGTTTTAAAAATATTCATATCTGTTCCTTTTCTTTCACCACTATTTATTATACCATTTTTCCCATGAAAGTTCAGAAAATGTCCTGGGGTGATGATGTCATCTGTGATACTGAGCTCATTGGAAGATACATAGACAAGAGGTCTTGAATTGATTATTGCTTCTGTCTCAACAAGGAATGTTTCCAATTGAGTGTAGTACAATTTAAGTGGTCCAATAGTTTTCCTTAAACACCTCTTGACTAATGAAATTAATCTTTCGTAGAATCCCCCCATCCAAGGAGCAAATTCTGGAATGAAGTTGAACTTACAGCCATGATCAGTCACGTAAGTTATAACATTTTCGTCTTTAAAGTTGGTCTGCCAAACGGTTTCCAGTATTGAAGCAGTAAGTTTGAAATGTGGTGCGTTGTCAAGATATATTTCTTTAGGATTTCCTCTTCTGCCGATGAACCGCTTCAAGGCAAGTAAGAATTCGTTCGATGACAAATCATTTACAAGTTCCAAGTGGATTGCTCTGACAGTTAGACAAGTAAATATGCAACCGTAGACTTTCCGTGTTTCTTCGCATTTTTCATTTGTCTTGACGAATAAAGGGCCAAAATAATCAAGTCCTGTGTATGTGAATGGCACATTCTCTGTTACTCGTTCTGCTGGAAGAGGAGGCATTGGTGGTAGTTTGTATGGTCCTCCTTCCCATTTCTTGCATGTCAGACATTTTTTGATAGTTTTGTAAACTTGAGATCTTCCATTTATGATCCAATATTCATTCCGTATTGCAGCCAATGTGTGTTGAACTCCGACATGAAATAAGTCACGATGATAGTTGTCAATCAACAAAGTTGTAAATTTATCATCTCTTGGTAAGAGTTTCGGATACTTGGAGGTTTGAGGAAGGTTAGCATTCAATAATCGTCCACTACATTTCAGTAGACCGTCACTATCTAGGAAAAGTTTCAGGTTTTTCTGTAACGAATCGTCTTTTTTACTTTCAATGTTACGTATTGTATGAATAAAATGCTTCTTCTGTACGTATTTTTCACATTTTAATCTTGCTGAATTCATTTCCTCCAAAGTTACATTTCTAGATTGTGTGTTTACTTCTAGTTTTTTACATTTTAAAATAAATCTCTCACAATAAGACGTCACACGCAAGAGTTTGTTGAGATTAGAAAATCGTTCTATCTCGATTCCGAATGGAGGTTCCACAGTTATATCATCAGAAAACTCATTAAGTGCTGATATTTCTTCGGGCACGTCCACTGTGTCTTTAGGATTGAATTCCCAGGCTGGCCATTTATCTTCAGGTAGTTGAAGCCACAGTGGACCTGTCCACCACATTTCGCAATGTTGTAGTTCGCTAACATTCATGCCGCGAGTTGCGATATCCGTTGGATTTTCCTCAGAAGGAACATATTTAAAAGCGACATCTGTATTCAACTTTATCTCAGAAATTCTTCTTTCAATGAATTTAGGCAATATCTTGTGAGTGTTTAGCCAGTGTAAAACACACTGTGAGTCAGTCCAGAGGAATTTTCGTGTTACTGTTAAGTTCAAATTCTTTTCCACGAAATTCAATGCCCTCGTTCCTATCAAAACTCCAAGTAGCTCCAAACGAGGGATGGTTATGGATTTCTTGGATATGGGAGCCAAGTGATTTTTTGAAAACACGAGCTTAGATTTCGAAACCCCCTCATGTGTTATGCGAATGTAAACAGTTGTTGCATAACATGCACTTGAGGCATCACTAAAACAATGCAACTCAATATTTGTTGATTCCAAACCAACATATCGTGGGATACAAACTTTGAAAATTTCAAAAAGATCCGATCTTATGTTTTCCCATTCAATACATTTTTCTTCTGGCAATTGTTCATCCCAGTAGTAGGTTAAACGGTGGTTCTGGGCCACTCGTAGTTTTTTTTTACCGCTTTCAGCTTCAAATTGACCGGTTTTTGACCGGATTCTGGCCGGTTTTGGCCAATCAGCCCATTTCAAAAAAAAACTACGAGTGGCCCAGAACCACCGTTTAACCTACTACTCATCCCAGTCAAAGTTTTCGTGCCATAACTTTTGAATAAAAAGTTTAGCCTTTAGAACTGTAGGACTAAAAAGACCAGAAGGGTCAAAGATTGGCGACACAATTTTTAAAACTGATCTCTTGGTACAAAAGGTTCCTACATATTTAACTGGTTTTATTGATAAAGTATCATTATCAGCATCCCATCGCAAACCTAACACATCAACATTAGTTTGATCCTCCTTAGTAAGTTTATCCTGTGGTATTTTGTCCATAAGAGTGCTAGAGTTTGTACACCAACCTTGAAGTTTCATACCTGCTTGAAAAAATAGGTCTGTGGCGAAGTTGAAAAGGTTGACAGCCTCATTGTCATCTTTTGCTCCAGTTACTAAGTTATCAACGTAAAAGGAAGATTTAAGCTTTGTACTCTCATTAGTTAAATCACTTTGGGACAGATGGTATTTTATAGTAGCACTTAACAAAAATGGGCTAGAAATTATACCAAAAGGCACCCTGCAAAATCTAAATTCTTCAATGTAATGTGGTTCAACTGGCAAAGATGTGTCTTTTAACCACAGAAATCTAGTGACATTCCTATCAGGTTCAAGCAAGTTTAGTTGAAGAAAAGCCTTTTCAATGTGCAAAAAAGAAAAGATTTTTCAATGTCCGCTACAATACCAATAGGATTTAACTGAAACCTTAATAGTAAACCACAAAGATCCTCGAGAATTACTGGACCACGATAAAGGCAATCATTTAAACTGTTTACAGACTTTCTTGACTTTGCTGATGCATCATACACTATTCTAAGTTTAGTAGTAGTTTTTAAGTCATTGATAACAGGATGATGGGGAATATAGTGTGTGACTACAGAGTTATCGTCTAGAGGGACCTTTTCAATAATACCATTAGTGATTTGATCATCAATGATTTGGTTATACTCGTGAAGTACTTTGGGTTTTGTTTCCAAACGATGGACAAGAGACTTAAGCCGTCCAAGTGACAAAGCATAGTTGTTAGGTAAGTTTGGAGGGTACTCTTTCCAAGGCCAACCAACAGAGTACCTTCCATTTTCGAGTTTAACCTTTTCATTAAATTGATTTAAAGCTATGTCATCATCATTTTGAAAGGGGCAGTCACGAATCCCCAGGCTTTCTAGACTCCAAAAGTCCTTAATATTTAAGTCTTTTATCAACTGAGAATCCGGTAATTCAAAGTAATCTTCTAGTTTTAATGCGTTGGTAGGTTGAATTGTAGTAAGGAAAGATGCCACGTAAGCATGATTCACCTTAGCAACTAAGTCTGGAGTAGAGTTCTCACGCCCACTCAAAATCCAACCTATTTTAGACCCCACTAAGTACAAACCTGGATGTACCTCTATCTTCTCGTTAGTAATTAGATCAAAGTAATAGTCATTCCCTATTAAAAATTCTATTTCAGAATCTTCGTTTTGACCATCAGCAAATGTCAAGGAGGGATAACGTGACTTAATTTCGTTTAAGTTAATTTTAGTGTTAGTGCTAAGTTTTCCCGTTATGTGTGGTACAACATTGCAATCAATTTGGAATACTTTTCCATCATTAAGATTGAGACCGGTAGTAACAGTTTTAGTTTCAATCATCTTGGCTTCCTTATTGCCAAAAGTAAAAACTGACAAAAGTTGAGTATTTTTACCCTGAAGTTTAAGTTTGGAAGCAAGACTTTTTGATATGTAAGTTCTCTGACTCCCGGTATCAAACAAAACCCTAGCAGATTGAGTTAAGCCATTTTCAGTGAGATAAACCTTAGCAGTTTGCAGAATTACATTTTCACTTGCCGAAACAAGAAAAGTTTCATTAGTTAAGTTAGAATTGATAGTAGAGGTAGAATTGACAGCACATGTATCATTAAGTTTAGAACTTTGAGGGAATCGTTTAGAACAGAGACTTCTATGGTGATTTTTCCTTTGTTTACAATAAACACATGGTTTGTTTACTTTACAATCCTTCAAAACATGACCTCCTTTCAGACAAATAAAACACATACCCTTTACCTTACCTTTTCTTTCTTCGACAGTTTTGTATTTCTGGCACTGGTCGCTCCAATGGTTCTCGTTGCAAAATATACAGGTTGGAGTGCTGTGTGAGGGAAGTGCCTGAGTCGTTGAGAGAATGGCCCGCCGTGACGTCTTCATGTCGTTTTGATTGTCTGGTTGAAGGCTGTGGGATTTAGTTGTATTTTCACCTAGAATCAGTTGTGACTTTTCCCTAGCTTGTATGATGTTTCTTACAATGGTACATAAAGATTGGACTTCTAGTTTATTATTGCCATTTTGTTCCTCAACTTTAATAACAATATCTAGAGGGAGCTTTCTCATGATAAGGGAAAAAAAGAAATTTGAATTTGTGTCCTCACCAAAGTTTTGCAAACATCTCATGTGTTTTTCTATACAATCAAATAAGTACCTTAGCTTATGTGTTTCCATAGTTTTTACAGGATGCAGGTCCATCAAAGCCTTATAGTGAGTGTTTATAATAAGCTGGTTATTAGCAAACCTGTCCTTTAGAATTGAGATGGCAATATCATAATTATCAGAGGTGAGTGACAGACCAGAGATGCAAAGTTTGGCTTCATTCGTGAGTTGAGCATTGAGATAGTTAAATTTATCTACTTTAGATAAAGATAGGTTATTGTGGACTGCAGATTCAAAAGAGTCCCAAAACTCCTGCCATTTTAGAATGTTTCCGTCAAAAAAAGGAAGAGTAAGTTTAGGCAATCTCATAGAACTCAAGTTAGAAGTTAAAGCTGAATTGGTGTTATTTGGGAAATAAGAAGGAAGTTGACAAACCTGGATTGTATCAGTATTTACATTTGGCCTAGTTCCACTTGACGTTGGAGTTTCTTTTTCCCTGAATGTTATACTGACCTTTAGTTTTTCAATGGTTTTATCCAAGTCCATCATCAAAGATAAGTGTTCTTCAGTTGTCTTTTCATTTTCCTCTTGTTCTTCCGTTGATACTTCTAACTCGACAATATTCTTTTCGATTTCCTCCACTCTTCTTGCATAAGTTCCAAGTATGTTGACTGTCGTGGTAAGTTTTCTCAGTGAAGTAGTTTCGTCCTCAAGAGATGTGTTGGCCTCATCAATTATACCTCGTAGTCTTTTACTTGCTTCTGTGTAGTTTCTTCTAAGTCGTTGAGACATTTTCTTTTTTCTTAAAAGTATGTCCGCCAAATGTTAACCACAAATAAATGGTTAACCACGCTCTGCTACCATGTGCAAAAAAGAATAGATTTTTTGCAAAGTAAAAAGAGTTTAGTTTAGAGTGTTTCAAATTAGTTTTTATTTATTACGAAAAGTTTCTTTACAATTTTAGTATTTTTCTTTTAATAATAAAACATCTGTTATTTAAAACATCAGTTAAGATCAATGTAAATTAAAAGTATAAACATTTCACGTTCTTGGTTACACCACATGTTGTTCTAAATATACCTTTTATACCAGACATTTCATTCTGGCATTTCTAGTAGCACTGAAGGGTAAATGTGACATATCTAAAGCAATCTCTACAAGTTTTAAATGAGCTTTCGTGGTAGCGCATTACATGTTACACTCGGAATTGGCTTTGTACACTAATGTGTACATCAAAACCCTTAAATGATCCATATAGTTTAGAGTTTACTTTTTTATTTTATATGTTAAATGTTTACATATTTTGCTTATTATTTGTTTTGCACTTTAAGAAGACAAAGGTAATGACTTTTTAGTAAAACTTAAATTAAATCAAGTAGAGAATAATTGTCTACCATGATTATTACAACTACTATTTTAATGTTTTTAAATGTAATTATAATATTTTACATAAAATGTATGATTTAAAACAATTTGGCTACAAGGTACAAAAGTAAAATGGAAACACCTGATGACCACTCCTTAGCCAATAATTACTTCAATGGATTTATAAGGAAAAATAATAAAATACATTTAAAATAAAAGGTGGTAATTTTACTTAAATTACATTTTGTGGTGAGTTCTTTTTTACTTTTCTCATTAAAACATAATAAAAGCTTGTAATGTATCTTTAATAAACCATGAAAATATTTGCCTTTGACTAAACTATGTTTATTGAATTAGCTTCCTTGTATTGATTTAATTTTTGACAGATAATCAATCAACCTATATTGATATATTTATTACTCATTAAATTGAAATTAGTTACTAATTATTTATAGTCAAAGAAGGAATATCTCAGATTTTCCTTTTTTAACCTTTTGTAAAAATTTACTTTTAGCTGAAACAAATATGCTATATTATTAACTAAAAAAGTGTCTCAAAAGTGTACAAAATGTCTCCTTCCCGTTTGTTGGAACAAATGTATTATTAATATGCTCTAACTATTTTTCCACAGAAATGTTTCGATTTACCATATTTTTTACACTTGACACTATAATACTAATTGTATTGATTGCAATAATAATAAATACATACTAGTGGTTTATAAAAATCCCCTAATCTATTTTTTAATTCAATAATAGTTTCGTCTGTTACATCCCTTTTCCTGTCAACCGGCTAAACCGATTTTTTATATTGATGTGTATTACTAATTATAAAGCTTATCTAGCACGTGTACAAAGCAAATGGTGATTTAAAAAGCTATTTCGTTTCGTTAAGGGCTTCGCTCTCCTAGCCTTTCATTTATTTCTAACGGGCGCTTTAAAATGTTGACCAACTCTCATTATAAGATTTTTAAATGTGAACTAGTGTGCATGTTGCTCGAAATCGAGCAATTTAGTTTCAATACTGATAAAAATTCCATTTCTCATAACAGAGAAATTTTTATTTTTATAACAACTCTTAATATATTATTTACCTTTTATTTGCCTTTTAAAACTGACTAACCAGCTGGGCCTTATTTTTTTTATACAACCAAACAAACCAGCTGGGCTTTTATTTTTATAGAAAAAAACATCTTCGACTTCTGAATTTGAAATTTTTCAATTTAAAATCAAATAGGCAAATCAGTTTTTACGCTTTTTTCAAGTTATATTGCCTAGGGCCTAAATAAAAAATATAAAACCAGTTGGCAAATCTACACACACAGGGACTCGCGTTTTAATGAATAATATGTGGGGGTAAATCTTAGAACAAAATAGCCAGATTGTAAACAAAAATAAATGTCTGTCAATGCATTAGCATAAATATTTTTTGAAAAGTTATATAATTCCTTCGAATTGTAAAGCAAGTACTCATCACTGCACTGCAGGTCGTCATAACTCAAGGAGGATGATTTCTTTTACTTATAATTGATATTTTTTGAGAATTTTACAATAGAAAAATGAAGTTCTCGCCACGGTTTTAGTAGTACAGTATTGTAATGAGTGCTTCGCTGGGGGCGAATGGTTTATGCAAAATATTTTTTAATCCATTGTTAAAATTAAAACATTCTGTTACTGGACTTTTTAAGTACCGTACTGTTAATCAGATATGTTATATTGTTATTTCCGTGCGAAAATTGCGAATTTTATAATATATTAGCTGACCCGTCCCGCGAACTCAAAATAAATCATTGTGGCAAATAAATATACCACAAATATTTTTTACGAATTTTAAAATTATGTTGATGTTATTGAGATTTGAGAGCAATTACTGAGTTATAGTAATAAAAACAGAAAAAATATATTATTCAATGGTGTCTTGAAAGATTACACATAAAACCTTCGGAAGATTATCAAAACTCCAAAATAGAAGTTATTGTATTGTATCACACATATACATAAAAACAATATTCAATCAATGTTTACAGTTAGAATAAATTTAACCACCTGCTCATTACTATCAACGTTTGCTCAGCTGACTGGACATAATCATCGAAAACAAAAAGTTTCTTTTATATTTTCAATTAATTTTAAACTTTTATTAAAAATTTGAGGGGAAATATACATTAAAGTTATTTTCCATCCACTTTTCGGAACATATGGCTACGAAGACCCGCAAGACGAACACCTTTGTAGCAGCAGACCCTCGCACTCAGCAATTTTCCAATATCCCTTTCTTATACAGGGTGTCTATAAAGTCCACCACCAAACCTCATAATATGAGTTTGAGTTAAAATAAAAAAGTTCATATGAAGGTGCATATTTACCCAGGTATCCGTCATTTGGGTTTTTCACCTAATAATTTTTATTTCGGTACGGAATGTTGTAGGAACGTCATATTTGGCATGAACTTTTATAATACCAATGTACATTTCAAAAATAATTTTTTTCATAAATGTATTTTCAAAATGGCGGCCATTTAAAAATTTTTAAACTCAAATATCCTATAGCCGGTAAATTTATTAAATACCTGGTTAGTTTTTCTATGATATACGGTACTCCATTGGCCCTCGAGTGCCATCGGTTACCGGCGCGGCGCGGGGTGTGGAAATGTACTCAAATCCCCGGAAAAGGGTTACGTAAAAGGGTTTAATCATTATTGATCAACCTGAATTTCAAATGTTAAAAAAAATTCGAAACATCTTTCATAATTTTTCATATCTTAAATTTTGTTAGTAAAATGTTTCAAACTTGATTATGAACGATGAAATCTTGTGAAACAAAAAGAAACAAAACTACGAATATATTAGTTTTCTAATTAAAATCAAGCTTGAAACAGTTCATAATTATTTAATTTACACTATTGTGTATCTATACTTATTTAATAAGCTAAGGGATTTTTTGTTGAGAGAACTCCTCCTACAATTTTCAACCGATTTTCAAGTTTTTGGTGTCGTTGGTAGGGCTTGGATCTAGATGTTTGCCAAAGAAATATGAGAATCCTACTTAAAATAAAGTATCCATCATTAAAATTTTAAAATATTCCCATTCAAATAAGATTTGGTTGGATTTAGTTATTTAACATTTGTTAATGTACAGCTGTAAATAAGTGTATTTTTGGCAATTACGTACTGATAATCATAATATTGGTTTGGTAGGGCGTTATTAATTTTAAACTAAATGTAACATTTTTAGCATTCGCATGGGTTTTTCTAGCTGGATATACGTTGCCTGGTTTCCAGTCTGTTAATTTAGTTTTCTTTTCAATTGAAATCAATTAATTGTTCAGGCTACCCGGAGATGTCCTTTATGTCTAACATAGCGCCTTCGATCATGGTATAGACAACGTGGTATACATCTATGCATAGCCTGCTACAGCCGGACGTTTAAGGTGTTAAGCAAATGCTAATTTTGCCCTCGCTTACTCACTGAATCGTTTATTAAGGCATCAATTTTTTTCTGTGAACAATGAAGGAGAGGGGTCATATTTTATAATTTTCCAAAAGTATCAAAACAACGTATTGATCTTACCCCCACAGAGTTAATGCAAAATACCCTCTATCAAAAAATAAATGACGATTGAGGAAATTACAAATAAGACCAGAATAAGTTTTTATTTTTTTTCATTATCTATGGAAAGGATACGCGCTCTCTGCAAGTAAGTACTGTACTTTATCCACCTGAAAATAATAAAAGCGTGTTACATGTCTTCATACACAAAATTAAAAAATATATGTAGTTTATCTAAGCTATGCTAAAGTATGGTTGTTATTTACCCTGTAGGGCCTATGGGTTTTCCAATTTAAATCAAACATTTTACTGTATTTTGGATGTAGTGTCTACGTTGGATATAGTTGCTGATATTTGATGTATAAATAATCGGCCAGTCATGTCACCGAAACATTTGCCGTGTTCAATATGGACATGGGGCTTTGCCTACTTGACGAAATGAAATAAAGTTAAATAATTTAGTGAATAAATTAATAAAGTAAGTTTATAAACCGTAGTAAACATTTTGTAGATGTAAGAAGCAGTGTGATTTTGAGTTAAAGGTAAATAACTACACTTTAAAAGTTGTTTTATTTTCAAGAGTTTACTTAATTAGAAAATGTACTTAAAGATCTTTAAGTATATTAAGTAAATTAACTGAAGTGTTGGATTTCAGTTCGGACATGTTTTAGGCGTATTTCAAATTTAGCTGTAAAAAAAAAAAAATGGATTCAAATCACTTTAAATTCAAACCCGGGATCTGTGTGGAATGTAACGGAGCAAGAAGTAAGATAAGGAAACTTATACAAGATTATCCAACTGTCTCTACAAATAAAGTCAGAGGCTTTTGACTTAAAGTTAGTTTAAAGTTTAAATGTTCTGAGCCCACGAAACAGAAACGTTATCCTTTGAGCCTGCCTAGTAACAAAACTTCCTAAGGAAAATATAATTAGTTTACATTTGATTATGGTATGTTTTACAAAATGGTAAAATAACTTTGTTTCCGTTATTAGTTTAAAGTACCTTTGTTTTAAAATAATGAGAATTTCCCTCAGGGGCAGTGGGCTTTCCACTGTACGGGTGTTTCTTGGCGACCCCGGGGTACCTGAGCCAAGCTGTGAGACCCTCCTCACAGTTCTTCCCGAGCTAGGGCCTTTCTTCTCATCTTTCAGGTCTTAGCTCACCGTCTTTATTCTTTCCTGAGCTAACCTTGCTCACCTTCTTGTTTTCGACCCCGAATAAGGGTGTCTTTCCACCTCCTTTCGACCGGCGCATGCTGGGGGGTCCTGGGAGTGTCCCTGTTGTGTTGCAGGGACTGATGTGTGCCTCGCACTGCCGATGGTCTCCTCCAGTGTGTCGTCAGAAGCCAGCCGCTTCGGACCTTAGTCAGGGAGTGCGGCATGGATGCAGGGATCGGACTCTGCATTGCCACGGTGCGACCCCCAGCACGTCCGGCACATTTTGTGTATCGGTGCTGGGCAAACGGAGGTTCGGGCCCCGGAGTTCCGGGGTAGGGGTGTCTTATCTCCTACGGGGGGTAGACCTCCGAGGGTGTACCCGCTCTCGGCCGATGAAGGGCCGCCTCTTGCCGCACGATGCGCTGGTGACAAAATAGCATGGATTTTAAAATGCAAAACACGAAGTTAAAGGAGAATGAGCAGGCCGCCTTTAAGCGCAGCTCAAAACTGCAGAGGTCCCCGACCTCGAAGACTGGGACGCCGACAGGGGGAATTAAAACCTCCCCTCCGCCGATCCCGTTCAAGGCTACTGGTGTCGCCGGGTCATCGACCGTAACCGAAAAGGAGAAAGATGATGTCGAGCTGGGTACGGGGGTGACTGAGCCGGTAACACCTCTAGCCGGGATGCAAGGAATTCCTCCCAGGAAGAGTCCTCTTCGTCCGGCATTCGAGATGCAAATGCTTCGGCAGCAGCAGGACGATGCCAACGAGGAGGAAGACTCATGCCTGAAGAAAATGAACGATCTTTTGAAGGAGATGGCCAAGGCTCTCCTTATTCAGAAGAACGTCAACAAGGCGATTAAGGACGGAATTCCAAAACTCGAGGATTTCCTTGGCGAAATCGAGGAATGCCGGAAGATCAGGCTGAAGGCAGTGAAGCAGGAGCGCGACGTTAGGAACCGAGTTATGTCTGCTTCGCCTCAAGCTCATCTGGCTGAGTCCCAGACTCAAGCCAGAAAGCGAAAGAAGAGGCAGAGCGGTTCTTCGCCGGAAAGCCCTGAGCTTGTTGAGGTGGACTCAGTGCCGAGACCGGTTTTTGTCACTGCGGCATCGCAGACATCTCCTGTCCAGGCTACTCAATCCGCCCCGGGCGCTGTCGCGATTCCAGCGGCTACTCCTACAGAGGTTCCTGCTCCGGCGGCTAATCATGCCTTGGCAGCAAACTCTGCCTCAACACCTTTGGGGGGCTGGAAGACGCGCCTGTCTAAGAAAGAAAGGAGGAGGCAGAAGCAAGTGGAGGCAGCTTCGAAAAGTGCGTCGAGGGTGGAGCGGACGCAAGTCTCAAACCCGGTGGGGGAGGCCTCTGGCAAGTCTGTCAGAAAGCCTAAACAACCCAGGCCTAAGAAGCCCAGGACGGAGGCAATCTTGATCAAGCCCTTAGGGGGGCGATCTTTTGCTGATGTTCTGGGTCAGATTAGATCGCAGGCCAAACCGGAAGAGACCGACACCGTTATCAAGTCTATTCGGCGAACCCAGAACGGGGATGTCCTCCTCGAACTGGGGAAGTCGAGTGACAAGATCGGTTTTGCCGCTTCCCTCAAGACTGCACTTGGGGACAAAGGCTCCAACAAGGCCCTAGAACCGAAATGTTCGGTCGAGATTCGGGACCTTGATGCCCTCTCCACCGAAGATGAGGTGACCCGTGCGATCCAGGTGGCACTCCCGGAGATACCGGCTGATGGAGTGAGGGTATGGCTGACAAAGCCTAACCGAAGTCAACTCAGGATGGCTGTTGCTGAGATGGGCGAAAAGCACGCCAATAAGCTGCTTAGCCTTCAGCACCTCAGAGTCGGTTGGGTCAGTTGCAGGCTCAAACGGCGGGTGGTAGTTTCGAGATGCTTCCGATGTCTCGGTTTCGGCCACTCCTCCCGAAACTGTAACGGGCCCGACAGGAGTGCCAACTGCTTCCAGTGTGGAGGCCAGGGCCACAAACGCAAGGAATGTTCCTCGAGCCCATCCTGCTTCCTCTGCAAGGATTCAGGCTCCAGTGCCCTCGGTCACTTACCCGGGTCTGGTCAGTGCGGTGCCTTCAGAGCCGCACTTGAACAGGCAAAAGGCAGCGGCCGGTAATTCGCATCCTCCAGGCCAATCTTCATAGATCCTGGGGAGCTGATAACCTTCTAGATCAGCTCGCCCGAGAACTTGGTGCTGACGCGCTCCTTATCAGCGAACAGTATCGGGACAGAGACCCAAACATTTGGATCTCCGACAGCCTCGGTACTGCTGCATTTTGGGCGCGTAATACACAGGATGTCTTGGTGCGGAGTCACGGGCGCGGCCGAGGATTCGTCTGGGTTCGGTGTAGGGACGTGACTATCTTCAGTTGCTACCTCACACCCAACGAGGCCGTCCAGGACTTTCGCGACAAGATAGATAGCCTAGAGGAGTGCGTTCTCGGCACCACCGGGCATGTCGTCGTTGGTGGCGATTTCAACGCTAGGGCCGTCGAGTGGGGAATGCCCTCTACCAGCTCCCGGGGGAAAAACATCCTGGATTTCATCGCCAGGGCCGGTCTTGTCGTCCTCAACCAGGGCGACACACCTACTTTTCGGCGCCCCGGGCAGAGAGGCACGATCCCTGACGTCACCTTTGCGTCTGAGTCGCTCCTTCCGAGGATCTCTGGCTGGAGGGTTGTGGAGGACTACACGGGTAGCGACCACCAATACATCGTGTTTGACCTGCATGATCAGGCAAATCGTCGAGTTTCCGCATCTCGGGAAGGGCCACGCCGGTGGAACACCAACAAACTGGACGTGGTCAAGTTCACCGAAGTCATCTCTCGGGGAGCGCAGGGGAATCCTGGTGAGGCTGGAGCCGAGGCACTAGTAACATCCACGATGGAACTTATCGTCTCGGCCTGCGACCAGTCTATGCCGCGAAGGAAACCCCGACGCGACAAACAACCCGTTTACTGGTGGACTGAAGAGATTGCGGAACTCAGAAGAACATGTTTAAGAACCAGACGAGCCGCCACTAGAGCGAGAATTCCCGCAGACAGAGTTCGTAAGTCGGAGGCCTATAAAGCTGCGAGAAAATCTCTCCGCCAGGCGATCAACAGAAGCAAGGCGAATAGCTGGAGGAGACTTCGTGACGACGTTGATTCCGACCCGTGGGGCCTGGGTTACAAACTTGTAACACAGAAACTCGGCGCCCGCTCTCCACCTTCCATCATGGAGGGCGCCACCATGGGGAGGATCGTCGCTGCGTTTTTTCCTGAACATCCACAGCGACCGCCGTTTGACTTCGGACGGGTAGAGGACGTTCCACTTTTCACTTTCGAGGAGCTGGAAACCTCCGTTCTCTCCCTGAAGAGCAACAAGGCTCCTGGCCCGGATGGGATTCCCAGTGAGGCTTTAAAGAAAGTATTTTCAATCAACGCTGACTTGTTGTTGAGAATGTACAATGCCTGTTTGGTAGAAGGGGTGTTTCCGGCTCCCTGGAAAACAGCCAGGCTTGTACTGATCAGCAAGGGCAAAGGTGATCCCGAGCTGCCGTCGTCCCACAGGCCTCTCTGCATGTTGGACACGGCTGGGAAGCTGTTCGAGAAGCTGATCCGTTCCCGCCTGACTTCTGCCGTGGAAGCTGCCGGGGACTTATGCCCCCGTCAGTACGGCTTCAGAAAGGGACGGTCAACGATCGACGCTGTCACCGAAGTTCAGAGAGCTGTGGAGAGAGCCGAGAGCCACAACCATTTCTCCCGCCGAGTAGTGCTTCTTGTTACGCTTGATGTCAAGAATGCGTTCAACTCGGCGAGGTGGTCGATATGTTGGATGCGCTTCGCAACACCTTTCGTATTCCTGCATATCTGTTGCGGCTCATCGAGGATTATCTACGCTCTCGAAGCCTGATTTATGACACGAGGGACGGAACGCGGACGATGGAAGTCACTTCTGGTGCCGCACAAGCTTCAATACTCGGCCCGGATCTCTGGAACGTTGCCTATGACAGCCTCCTGAGGTCCGAGATGCCTGAGGAAACCACTTTGGTTGGGTACGCCGATGACGTCGCAGCTCTCATTGCTGCACGCAACGTTGAGCTGGCCCAACTGAAGTTGAACCGAGTTATGCGGGTGGTCAACAACTGGATGTCCGATCACGGTCTCTCACTTGCTCTCAGTAAGACGGAGATCGTGATTCTTACGAAGAAGAGGATCGACACCGTCGTCCCGTTTCGAGTGGGAAGGGAGGTGGTCACATCAACTCGTGCCGCCAAATACCTCGGGGTTATGGTGGACACCAAGTTAAGCTGGAGGGATCAGATCTTCCGTACGGCGGACAAGGGCGCTAAGGTAGTGACTTACCTTAGTAGGCTGATGGCCAATGTCGGGGGTCCCCGATCCAGCAGAAGACGTCTGTTGATGTCCGCGGTCCAGGCCGTGCTTCTTTACGGGGCAGAGGTGTGGGCAGGCGCTCTAGATAAGGAGTGCTACAGGTTGCGACTCGCCCGGGTTCAGCGTCAAACTGCGCTCCGGGTGTGTTCCGCCTACCGGACAGTGTCCGAGCCTGCCGTCCTGGTGGTCGCCGGAGTCACCCCTGTCAAGCTCTTGGCAGGGGAGAGGAAAGCGATTTATCAGAGACAAGGCGAGATCGGCAAGGACACGGCAAGAACAGAAGAGCGCTCCCGAACCTTCCAGCAGTGGCAACACAGCTGGGAGCACGACACCCGAGGACGATGGACTGCGCGACTTATCAAGCAGGTCCAACCATGGGTGGAACGGCGGCAAGGGGAGGTGGACTACTACCTGCCCCAATTTTTGACAGGTCACGGCTATTTTCGGTCGTACCTGAACCGGATGGGAAAGACCGGTTCACCGGACTGCATTTATTGCCCGGGTGTTCCCGACGATGCGGAACACACATTCTTCCGCTGTCCCCGTTGGGAAGGGCCCCGCCTGGAGGCCACACAAATCTTTGGTGCATTTTCGGTGGACTCGGTCTGCCAAAAGATTTTGGAGGATGAGGGCAACTGGGATTGTTTGTCACAGTTCGTCCGGGGCATCCTCCTGGAAAAGAAAACCGATCTGGACCGCGAAGTGGCCCAGATCCCTTTATCGAGCGGCTGGATAAGGAGCGAGCCCCACGGGCGTAAGCCAAATTTAGGCCTAGCCTGACGTAATGTGACTAACAATTCCAGGTTAGATTCCTAAAGAGTAGAGAAGGTTTTTTAGTGGGTAAACCCGTTTTTAGGGGAGCCCCACACTACAGGCTGGCCACCTGTGTGCGTAATGCATTTTTCCGCCTCTCCCTAAAAAAAAAAAAAATAAAAAAAAATAATGAGAATTAGAATCATACTTAAAACAAACTGAATCTATTGAAGAAGTAATACATATATATATATATATATATATATATATATATATATATATATTGTATATATACATACATACATACATATACATTGGAGAGGACGAGGTGTACATTTGGGGGGTTCGAAAAACTTAAACTAAACAATTATTTGTTACTTAAAGTGGTGTAAATGCCTGCATTTAAGTAATCCAAAAGTTGCAAAAATGGCAACTAGTTTCGACCCTTATTACGGGGTCATCTTCAGGCCGTACAAGGATTAAAAACTGCTCTTCATATAAAGTTATGAAGTGAATTATTTGTTGTAATAATACCGGTCACAGATGATGCGCTAAAATGGCAAGCTCAAAAAGGCTAATCAAGACGAGCTCGTTCGCTGTGCTCACTCGCCTTTAAAAATTTCTCAGTATAGGCCCATGGGAGTTGCACTATGTTATAAATTCTTCGAACTATATGTTGAATTTGAAACTTGCGGATTCTACTTCTACTCTTAACATGTGATTTCATAAGGTAATTTGAATCTGCATAAGAGATGTTCTGATTGCCGTGATTTGTACTAATTATTTTTTATAGTTTCTTATTGCAATTCTACAAATTACTAATAAATTGTTTTATCTTTTTACTTATGGAACCAAGTAAAATTATCAAGCGTCACCCTCCTTTCTTAGACAAAATTTAGTTCGCTTCCCTCACTCGCCCTCCTCCTCTTTTTAACAAGCTCGTTCGCTTCGCTCACTCGCTGAGCTAATAGGTGAACTTTGGTATAAATTTGTTGAACCACGGGTTAAATGCAACACATATGTTTGTATCTACAATTATCAGCTGATTTTTCTGTTCAATTTAGGAGCTTTAAAAAAATATCTATAATGGGAAGTTTGAAGGGTTCTAGGACAAAAACTAGAGTTTTTCCAGCCATGTGGCCAACTCCAATCGATTCCTCGTGGCCAAGACCCCCATATTCAACAAAAAAATCCAAAATCCTTGGAGTGAACAAATATTTTGCCCATACAAAAACAGTACTTGTTTAAAAATATACCTAAACCATAATCATAATAATTTGTAGTATCATTCAGTAATTCAATAAGTGGAGCACGTGGCCAGTAGCTTGCACATTAACAGTTTACTCACGTGTTGTCCCCAACTATTTGTTTGATATTTAACTCCATAAGACCAACGTTAATATTTTTTTTTTAATTTCAATTAAAGATTATAACGAAATAAGATTTTACCTGGCATGAGACCTGTATAAATATTGTTTTAATCAAGAATTAAGTTATTCGCAAATGTAGAAGGAAATTGTTTGAGACGTTTTCGACATCCGTGTGCATACTACTGTACATACATATAAACATAATGTACTCATATTAGAGTATAGGATAGATAATATTGGTGGTTAGACCCCTTCCTTATACTAGATTTTTAGGCTTTTTATTTCTATAAGCCATGATCTTCTGACGTGTTTGTTGAATTCTTTATTTCTCAAATCACAATGAGTTTTATAGGCTAACGTATGATTTGTGTGCCATTAAATAATTCGAATAATAATCCCATAATCAGTGCGTCAAATGTAGGCAATTTATCTTAGGGGCCGTCCATAAATTAAGTCATCGCTTTTTGGCCATTTTTGGACCCCCTCCCTAAAATCATCCTACCATCATAATTTGTCTGACCCCCCCCCTCGGAAAAATGACGTCATTTTTAACAAACCTCCGTTTTAAGTAAAAATAACACTTTTTAAACGCTACATGATAATCTAAAAAAATGTATCAATCAAATCTGAATTTACCTTCAGAAATAAAGTCAAAATGACTTTCTCAATGGAAAAATAAACTATTAAACAACGCCTTGAAATAGTCTAATGTATTTTATAGATAATTATTTTATAATAGTTGAGTTGTGTTAGAATTTATCATTATTTTACTGTTAAAATTTGATATAAAACATCATATTTAAAATGACGCCATATCAAAGCCGACCCCCCCCCCCCTTTTACATCACCTTACCGTCATTTTCAATCTGGACCCTCCCTCCCTATTTTCAGATGACGTAATTTATGGACGACCCCTTGGTTGTTGTTTAAAATTTTAACTCCTTAGCTCTACACGTGTAGCCTACAATTGCAGGTTTTCTTCTGCATACTATTATTTGCAAAACGAACATATTTTATTTGTTAGTTGAATTGTTGTTTTACATTTACATCAAAGCTATATGACTATTGGTATTATTGGGTGTACCCTGATAAGGGGGGGGGGGGTCACAGTATATAGTTCCTTGCAACTTTTATCTCTCGATCAACCCAATGTAATCAGTGGACAATTGATTTGAAGTGGCGTGCCTTCAATGTTAGGAATACTTTTGTGAGCAGAACTTTCAAGGTATTGCCGAAAATCTCTATTAGGCGTTAAAATTAACAGAACCTATTTAGTATCAGAATAGGCCTATGTGAATACGCAATATTTTTATAAAAAGGGAACTATACTGACTGGTGTTTTATTTATTACTGAGTACCTCTTGCATCCCATGCTTCACAAGTTGAGGTATGAAAGTTGGATTGTTTTGAATCTTTTTAACTGTGACCATATTTCTAATTTTCTAGTATTTTATTTGTATACTATTTTTAACAGTTAACGATCAAGATTATATTTTTTGTCTTGAAATAATTATCTATTTACAATTTTTCGTCAAGTTTTACAATAATTACATCAATAGAATTTACAGTACTATTATAACAGTATTAACGAGGTTTATAGACACGAATTTTGACTGGCGAACAGACTGTAAAAGGTATGAAAGGTGGCCTTAACCACGCCAGAAAAGTTGTAAGACAATCAGATTGAATCACTGCCAATTAAAACTTTCTTCATTAGAACCAAATCAACAGCAACAGAATTAACTTTAACACAATTAAAGTAGGTTACCAACACTGACATAGGGTGTCAACAGGCCTAAATTTAGTTGAATCATATTTTGCCTAAATTTATTCCACAAAATATTTATTGCGCTTCCAGTTTCACCCCCACAGTATAGGACTACTCGCCTACGGCTCGATGGGGGCTCCGCCCCCATGCCCCATTAGGGGTTGCTCAGAATTTATTAATTGTTGTAAAAGTCGCATATACTGAACACACTGCAAATAAATATTATTAGTACCCATAGCCACGACAAAGACAGAACCGGATAGTAACCACATTTCATAAACAATTAAAATTCTAAAAAATATTGGTTGTGATTGTAATGGGTGGGTATTATTCAAAACGCAAAATAAATGACTTTGTAAGTAATGAAAATATATTTGCCTACGGCTCGTTTTCAGAGGCTCATTCCCCAAACCCTATTCCTAATCCCCCCGAATTCTGGAAAGGCCAATGGAGTTGGGAATAAATTTATTATGTAGGTATTGTATAAGTATTTACTTAAAGCTGATAAACTTATAATTCAGATGATAGAGTGGATGTTCTGTCAATAAGTTTCGCATAATTATAATTATCAAGCGTCACCCTCCTTTCTTAGACAAAATTTAGTTCGCTTCCCTCACTCGCCCTCTTCCTCTTTTTAACAAACTGTTAAAAATATCGTTTCTACCCAATTGAAAAGCTTATTACAAACGTTTAAACTGGAAACAACAGCAGGTTTTTAATTTATTGGAAATTTCTATATTCAACATAAATACCTTATTTAATAAAAGAGCTTTTAAAAATAATCAACAAAAGGTTTGCGATGAAAATTCAGTTTAATCCCAAATGATAGTCAATAAATAAATGAACAGACAAAGAAGCTTTTAATGCTGAGCTTTAATTGCATTATATTAACCTTGTCTACATCTATTAACTTTATTCAATATCGAGCTTCCAGGCTGTTCAAGGTATCTTGGATTTCTATTCATTAGATTAATTAAACTGAACCTACTAAAATTCCTTCATTAAAAAGCAATTTATTATTCATTAAATACTCGTCCGTCCGTATTTTCTCTAAAAGAATTGTGGTTTCCCATTGGTTAGTTTTATTTTAGATCAAATTCCCCAAAACTCCGAAGTACACTAAAATCTTAGTAAAGCAACATAACGCAAAGGTCTGACAGTTAGTAGGCAGTTTTATATATATATATATATATATATATATATATAATATTAGGTGCAGGTGCAATGCAGGTATGCATGTTGCTGTACTTATAGTAGTACAATGTATCGCATTAATTTTTAGGTGAAAACGAGCTTAATACAATATACTGTATTGTATGGCTATCATAGCCAGCTACCAAATTAAAATCATAATAATAAAATATATAAAAGATGTTCTGCAGTGCAAAGCACCTGTGTCAGTACATTTAAAATTAAACCAAAATAAACATTTATGATCTTTTTATAAAGCTAAATCCAGGGCCCTAAGCAATTGCAACCCAGCTTCACTTGCACAATGCAGGCCCATCAGCCCTTCCGGGAAAGCACTCAAAGGGCACTCGGTGACAATGTGAGTCATAGTCTGGAACTCCGCACCACAGCTGCATGACTGATCTTCTGCCATTCCTCATTTGTATTTCCGATAATTACATCTTCCTACTGCAGTGCAGAATCGATTAAGTAGCAATTCCGACCTTGGAAAGATTCCCAGGAGAAGTCCAGTCAGTATGGGTGGACAAGTTTGAGTCCGTCAACTGGGATGCTGTCCGCAGTGGTGATTTACGCGACCTCAATATCGCATTAATCAAATACCATAGATTAAAATTAAGCAACCAATATATACTGTAATAACAATGAAACAGTAATTATTAATTCAGCGTACCTTAATAAACACCTCCAGGAATGGTATAAGAATCACCCACCGATCCAAGAAACACAGTCAATTGTGAATAAATAACATAATAAATAATAACATAATGAATAAATAAATAAAATATATCAAATAATACCCTATAAATACACTATCAAATTTAAAAAGCTAAAATCTATACTTATTTAATACGCTAAGGGTTTTTTGTGTTGAGAACTCCTCCTACAATTTTCAACGGATTTTCAAATGTGTGGTGTCTTTGGATTGGGCTTGGTCTGTAGTTGTTTCCACCAAAAACTCATGAGAATCGGACTGAAAATTTAGGCGCTATCCACCATTGAAATCGATTAAATAAAGCATTCTTCTTGTAGTTTTCTTTTTTTTACAGATATTCACAATATTCATTGGTTGGCTGTCAATGATTTAGAGCTAAAAGTAACATTTGTACTGTATTAAAATAAATTGCTCAATTTTGAGCAACCTACTCGTTAAGCTAAAAGCTAAGTCTATAAAACAAAATAGACAATTTCGCTAGGTAAAAATAATATAGCTGTTTAAATTTTGCAACTTGCAATTTTCTGTACCTGGTATAGTATTATTTTACTGTGGAGAGTTCAAATTCACGTCAATTGATTGCAGATTAACAGTAAAGATGGTTACGGTACCTGCCCTAGAAGACGTGTATATGTAAGAATTTCTATGTGGTAAACCTACCTTTGTGGCATATGGTATTAAATAAAGAATTTTATAACATTCTTTATTCTGAAATGTTCAGGTGAAAACAAGCTTAAATAGGATTTAGAACCATTTTTCACTATAAACTGTTAAAGAAAACTAACCAAATAGATTTTTGTTTTATATCACGGTAAAACAAAACATGGACTAAAAATAAAATGATGTTATCTGTTAAAATGTGAGCTTAAACATTTAACATGTAATATTTGACTCGTGAATATCTTTTATAAGAATTACCGGTTTTGAGATATTTGAGTTTAAAAATTTTAAATGGTCGCAATTTTGAAATTACACATGGAAAATTATTTATTTTCATTCATTTAATTCATTATTTCCCTGACACTGGACATTGATGTGATAAAGATTCATACGAAATATGAACTTAATATAACCATCCGTATATAACGGAATTAAAAATCATTACATGTAAAAAACAAAATAGCGGCTAACAATGATTTTTTAGTCAAAGCATTTTAGACCCCTGTTTGTATGATTTTTTTTATTGTCTTGACCTCACGAACAAACTCAAAATATTTCCAGGTTGTTTGTAAACAACCTGTAAATGGTCCCCTGAAACTCTTTGTGAACTTGCTTCTCGAGTCATTTTTTTTTTTATTTTTTAAGGTTTATATAAATTAGTCTTGTATTGTCTTGGTTACTAGTCTTAATTTAAAAAGAACCCAAACTAAAGTTGCTGGTCTCAACCTGGATATGTTGTAGTCTGGTTATATTGCACATTAAGGATTTACTCTTATGCGTAAAGCTAAAGCTGATAGAACTTTAACCGCAGAACAACCAAGAGTAAACTTCAAACTAAAGTTTTATTGGGTTTAATCCAAAACAGATAAGCTATGTTAATAAACAAAAATAAACTTCTAAGAACTGGAATAGCTTATTCATATTATGATCTGCTTCATTAAAAATTTGTTTTCATATTCTAAATGCATTTTTGAAACTTAATTACCTAAGGAATTTTGCCCCATTATCGTTTACTTCAGTCTTCATTTCTAGATATCATTACTATGATATGTTTCTACATGTTTTCAAGGAATACCAGGTCAACTGATATGCACTAAATAAAAATTGTAAAACCAAAATTAGTTATAATAACTGATTGTAAAAAAAAAAAATTAAACTGAGGTGGAAAATTAAGTTGGCAACAAAAGTACTATGGATTTAAAACAGGAATCATGCTTTGCATTTTCATCTCCAGTAGGATAAAATGTTTAATCATGTACAACTTTTGGTAAATGGAATGGAATGAATGTTTTTCTATTTTGTATTAGGTCAGTTCTCTACTTTTCAGCAAGTTTCGTAGCCAGGTTCGTTCCAAGGCCGTAGCCAAGGGGGGGGGGGGTCAAGGGGTCGAAACCCCCCCCCCCAAATATTGTCTCAAAAAACAACCCAATAAAAGATGTGTAAAATATTTTCGTAAGACATCGTTTGAAAATTTTTTATGGTAAGGAATAAACTCAAAAACAAAGGTAATAGAAAATTACTTATTTGTTTAATTAAAATGTTCAAATCATACGGAAGGTCGTAGTTAGTCAGCTGTGCGGACCCCCATATCATAGGGATAGCGGGAGAGGGTGAAATACAACGAATGAGCGGGAATTCGACTTAACATTTGCCTGTCAATCCACTCATCAGAACTTATTTGCACCAATCGTGTGTGCAGTTGACATAGTTTTTCATAGTGACAGTTAGTCTCATAAAGCTTTGTGTAGTCTGTAAATTGACTTATACGATGACGTAAATGCTCAGTAAGGTTGGTAAAACAAAACAAAAACAGTGAATAAATCTATTTTAATTATGCCTTATTGGCAGCTCTCACCCTAACCTTTATTTGACTAGGTAAGACCAAGGGTTTTACTTGAGAGATCACCAGTTTGTTGTTGATGGTGAAAAAGCTTGCCAGTATATCTTGTTGGGTTGGTAACACTGAAATAAAGTTTAGTTTTTTTTAATTTTAACGGTAGTAACAAGCTGTTTGAATCTTCTCTCGGAACTATGAATGAGTACATCAATTAATTATTTAGATCGTTATCTTTAGCGAGAACACAACATAACATTATGTTATGTGCTAGCTGATTATCTCACTCACGCAATAAAGGAATGTGATTTGATTTGTCACATTGTTTCATTTAGGTTATAAACCATTATATCGTTGCAGTACCATCAAAAAAAATTATTTTAGAGTTGTTAATGTTTATTGCTTTATGGCTTAAGACTTAGTTTCCTGAATAAAATAACTTGTTTAGGCCATGGGATTTTATTTCCTCACATATTATTTCTTGCAACTTCTATGAAATCTGACAATTAATTGATTAATTAATTGACAACTCTGCAGTAAAAAGTGGACTCAAACTCTTAATTTGATCTGTTATCATGTGCAACTAACTCAAGCTGCTCTGGTATTAGATGTACTGCACAAGTAAATTGGAGACTGATAAAGTAAAATAAAAGACGATTCACAATTCGTTGACTCCCTTGGCTGACTCGTTCTTTTCGGCAAGTTATAGTTCAATTTGGTACTCCAGAGCATTCAGAGGCACGCTAGGTTAGCATTAATTGTGTGCTGTCTCCAGTATTAGAATATAACCTTCTTGGGCAAGACAACTGAATATTTCTAATTATAAATATTCTAGTGGTAGGAGCCAAAAGCCGTCAAGAGAGTTATGAGCACTTAGCACTGATGTTCTTTCATAGGGAAAGACAGAAACCCCGACGAAAGATATTTTGGTTTTTCATTTTTTATGAACCAAATTATTTTTTTTATAGACTATAAGTACTAAGTGAAAATATTTATAGCAAGTGATATAACAATACTGTCATATTTATTGTGTCGAAAATTAATCCGTTTTAGTTAAGTTATTGTTATATCTCGTTGGCAGAGACATTTTAAGTTAGCAAGTTTGAAGTAAAAAGAAAGAATAATTTATACATTCAATGATTACTGCTGTGTTTTCTGGGTTATTTAATAATAAATTAATATTATTTTTGTAATTATATAAGTACTATTTAAATATTTAAAATTTCTAAAATACTCTAACATTACATTATATTAAGAATTGTGTTAAAATGAAAGTTTGGAAGTTACAGTTGGTTCCATGAGACGTGAGATAGCCCGCCAGAATTTCTGCTGCATATTGGCAAACTGGCTCTATCTTGTGCAACATGGCTTGAATTAATCATTATAATGATATGAAGTAAAATCATTATTAAGGTCTTCATTTCAAATTTTGGCTATTAATCTTCCCATGTGTAGCACATTTCCTGGCGAGCTGACTCACATTTCGTGCAACCAATTGTAAGTTACTTCCTGTAACCGCGGAGCTCAAACACCCCCCAAATATTTTTTCAGGCTACGGCTTTGGCTGTTGCTATGGTAAAATGGAGAGAGCCGTATTAACACCCTTCCTTACAATTGAATATAAATAAACATTGTTTTGTTTGTGTTTATGAGAATGTTAAGGTCATAACTGTTACTAACTTATACAATTTCATACCACACCACAGGAATCATCAAACTGATTTTCTTTTGCATTAACAGTGTTAACGAATACTTCTACTATATGAAAACCCTATCCTACAGTTATTATAGTCTAATATTCATCTTTTGAGATATTTGGCATTAGAATAAAGCAGACAGCCTTTTTACAATAATAACAAAATAATAGCCAAATAAAGAAATAAGTAACAAAAACTATTATTCAAGCATTAAAAAATCCATTTTCCAATATGGCAAACAAATCAAATTTAATATAAATTGCATAAGCTGTTGGGTTCAGCTTGTTCAGTTTTATTTCAGTTTCTATAACGGTCAGTCACTATCAGTTTTATCTCATTCGCTATCTCACTCGCCTTTACGTCTATGATCCTTTAATTTTTTATCACCAATCTTCCCTCAATACTTAAAAAAAGAACAGCTGTTTAAAAATTAATTTTCTGCAAAGTAATCATGTGTTGATTAATAAAATGTTGCTTCCCTAAGAATAGCATGGTAACTTTGAAGGCATCTGGGGCAGAGCCACGTGGAAGTTGGGAGGCCATAGAAGTAATACTGTACTTAACATTAATACAGTACATCCATTTTCTAATGTGGCGGACAAATAAAATGTAATAAATTGTATGTTATTATGAAATAAATGTTCTTAAAAGATAATTTTAAAATATTTTGATTCTTATTTTTTTATTAATTTTTTTTTTTTTTAATGGGCGATTTTGGTGACACTGGCAATGAAAGTTTGCCCAATGTTATACATATGGACTTAAAATTAACTTCAATTGAAGGGGGGATTTAGGACTTTTAAGACACATGGTACTATTATTTGAGATATACTTGAGCTACTGTGATTTCCTTAGCATATTCCATGGCTGCTCTTAGGATATTCTCTTCGTGATAGGAGTTCCAGATAAGTCTCTATAAGGACATTCCTTGGAGATATTTGAATATCCTAAGGATATCCTGAAAAGATACCACAAAACTTTTGATATGAGTGGACATTCAATATCCCCATGAGATTCCTCAGAATGTTGGGGATATTTAGGATTTCGCTGAGATGGTTCAATATCCCATCAAGATATCTTATGATTTTTAAGTCCTGGGGATGTGCTTGTGGTGTAAGGGTTATCACAGTTCTTTTAAGATAAATACTGCATCTTGATAAAAGAAACTCACTTCAACCAATTAACTCGCACAGCATTTTCTTGTTAAATTTAGTGTCAAAGGATAAAAACACATTATATAGTATGCTGTACAATTTCACCATCATACAAGAAAATTTTGAGAACTAGATGAGTAAGGAAGTTTGGACCTTGCCAAAGACAGAGATCCCATACTACTGCAGTTACTATGTAAATTGAAATAGCAATTAGGATAAAAGCGACAACATTGCATTTTACAGATAGGATTATGTCTTATGAATTTTAGTTTTGTAAACATTACAAAACAGCATTTTGTAGACAATGGAATATTTCTTTTCAGAGAAACTAAGTGTAGCTCAGTCGTGAAGTGGAGGTTACTTTGACTTGACTATAAGTGTAGGTATTTTTTAATTGTTTATTGTTGAAGTTAAAATTATTTACCAGTTCTGTGGTGTTTCAAAATTGCAAAAGAAACTAAAAAAAAAATAACTGGGGCATCATTATTTTAATTTTATTTGCACATTGTTTTAGAGAATGAAAAATATAAATGTATCCATGACATGATTTAATTAATCTTCATGATGGAAATATTTTACACGGCTCTGGCTGGAGTAATGATTACAACTCAATCCCTGACACCGCCTGTAACTTATTCACCGAGGCGATGAATGAATCCACTTGTAATTTTATGCTTCCCACTTCTCATATTTCAGTTAACTGCAATGTTTTAGTCCAATGGTTCCCAAACTTTTTTAACCCATGGCTCCCTCTCAGTACAAACATGGCTTGGCGGCGCACTTAAAATAATTGACCCAATTTGCATTGTATTACATTACAATTACATTTTAAATTTATCCTTTACACTTTTAACGGTTAATATATTCTTACATAGCACTTTAAATAAGATTGTTATTATAATACAGAATTCAGGATCTTAGGCGGCGTCCTAGCTGAACGGCGAAATTCGTCCGGCCGGTCCGGCCGGCCGATCAAAAGATTGTCCACAGTGGAGCCAGCGGCAGGAGTTGCGGTGCGGCCGGCGGCTCTGTATCGGATATATAGCGGCCGGCGGATTCGCATCCGGTGCGTGCGACCAAAATCAAGCATGTTTGATTTTGTTCGTTCGTACCGGCCGTGCCGGTCGGCCGACCGTCGCACCGGACGTGCAGCTAGGACACCCGCATGGCCGCATGCCTTTCCGTGCGTCTGATATTTCTGCCGCCGGCCGTGCCGCATCGTAAACATTTCTCACAGCCCGGCGGCCCCCGTCACCGTCCGGCACCGGCGAGTCCCGGCAACATTGCTTTGCATTGATTTAAATGGGCGGTAACCTACTATACCCGTCTGGCACGGCTCCGTACCGTCACCGTCCGTCACCGGCGGCGACCATTGCTCTTGGGGGTATTTTCGCCGGCCGGCGGACCCGTCAAATTTTGCAGTCGACTTCCAACCTTCATTGTGGTTACATCGACAGTGCCGTAAAAGCTGCGTACGAGTATACGGATGAAATGTTTATGAAATTTACTGTGTTTCTAGGGGAACTCCAGTAGCTCAAGCAACTCATAAAACTTCTTCTCTGACATAAGAAAGTACGAAAAGAATTTCACGTCGTCTTTCTGCAAATCTTCAAACAAATTGTGAAATTCGCCATATTCTTTTCTTCTCTTGATAATTTCATGAATCGAGAACTTATGCTTCCTTCTCTTTAATCTTTCCTCTTCATGACCACACGCCGCGGCTATCACAAACAACTCATCGTCCAACGAACTCTCCATTGCAACTGCTGTATTTATCACCGTTTCTGACGGAGCTTACCGGGCCGGCGACGGAAAAGTGGGTTTGCGCGGGAAAAATCGACGGCCATCGCAAAGTTTTGTAGTAGGCCTTTTTGGTAGATGACGGCGGCGCACCTGGCACTAGCTCGCGGCGCACCGGGGCGCCGCGGCGCACAGTTTGGGAACCGCTGTTTTAGTCTCTGCATCACCGTGTTGAGATTAACAAGTCAATTAAATTATATAATGCGGTTGCGGTAGTAGTTAGTTTGTTTCTCAATCTATTATTTGTGGAATGAAAAAATTGTGTTGAGGAATTCAATTTCAGAAAATTGCATGGGGAAGGGGTGCAAAATATACATTATTTCTGTGTAATTACAGATATAGGCCAATGTATACAGAACCTGTATAGGCCCCCCTCAGGTGTAGAATGAATTAACTCAAATATTACCCCTTTTGCAATACATAAACCCCTCAATTTAATGTAAAAGTCAATTTATCAATTTGACTTAGTCAAAAATCACTTAGGCTCTTGCCTCTCAGTTTTTTTGCAAATGTCATCACCAGAGACTTCTGAAACCAGTAAAATAATTTCATTCGACAAACATTTAGGCTTCATATTCTCATATTATTTGTATATTATTTCTCATATTATTATTTCTCATTATTCTCATATTATTTATATATTTTCTCATTGTAGAACACAGTAGAAGCTCTCTTAACTGACCCCAATGGGACCAAACTATGGTCGGATGACAAAAAAGGTCGGTTAAACCAAACAATACCATCAGAAATATGTGTGAAAATCACTTATACAAGTGAAAAATGTTTAAAACTGTTGCAACGTATTTGTTTATATTGCAATAAATTTGGTAGTAAAGTAAACCCACAGTTATGGTATCAAAAACTTGTATATAACAAATTTAGCAAACACAGTTAGCACAAGTAAACAAAGCATGCATGAAATATTGAGAGTAATTGACTAAATATGACTTGCAACAATTGCACTATCAATCTTTTCAAACATTAAATTTATTAATACATCGATCATTATCACAACATCGGCTCGTGGAAGCTCTATATTCCTGGAAAACGGTCGGTTAATTCGACGGGCTGGTTGATTTGAGGTCGGTCAAGAGAGCTTTCACTGCATTTTTAATTACAGAAAAAACTGCTATGAATTTCTGCTATGAAACTAAGTTACGTAGTTATGTAGCTGTATGAGAGAGTAACTCTTGCACTCATAAAAACATAATGTTTTATATGTTGCCGAGTTAATGCCATGATTGACAAAATATATAAACTTATTTGGTACTTATTTGTTTATTTGGTTATTGTTTTTTTGCTATTGTAAAAAGCCGTTTCTTTTAACTCTAACGTGAAATGTCACCAAAAATAAATATTATACTGTAATAACAGTAGGCTAGGGTTTTCATATAGTAGTAGAGTATTTGTTAACACTGAAATTAGTGCGAATGAAATGTCAGTTTGATGATTCCTTTGCGGTGTGGTCTGAAACTGTATGAGTTAGTAAAAGTTATAGCAAAAATTTCTCGTTTATCAAAAACACAAATAAAACAATATTTATATACGATTTGTAACTTTTCTGCTCCTGGAGCCTAGAGGGAATTTTTGCATGTAGTTAGCAAATGTTGAGGGACAAGAAAATTTTGCTTGTGTCAAGTCCTGGAAAATCAGCAATTTGTAATGATAATGAAAGTTCCAGATTTTAGCCGTTGAAAATAAAATATAAGTTTTAAATTCCTTTCCAAACGTATATTATACTAGGGGTACCTGTGCAGCGCAATGCGATGCATTTATCAGAGATATTACAGTATGGGGAGATCAAACACTGCTTTGAGTTATTTACTTAGTTGTTCTGCATGAAAATTGATTAATAGTAATGCCAATGACAATATGTACACTTGGTTAATATTAATTTTATTGATAGATCTTTATCACTATTCAATTTCTCACTGTGAGAGTGTTGAGATTTGGTATGTTAATTTTAGGTCCAAATTAGGTCCGTTGTAGTTCTTAAACTACCATTTATTTATTTAGGGGTTAAAAACCCCTGGAAATAGAAAATTGTACAGGACCTCAGAGAAAAAAACTATTTTATACAACTCCCTGGTCCAAATTAATTAATCTTTAAAACAAAAAATATGATATATTATACTAACTTACTAGCTGACTTATGCGTGCTTTGGAACGGTTCTTAATTTACAATGCCAACCAGATGAATATTTTGGCCTTTAGGTGAGTTCCTTCGCTGCGCTCACTCGCCTCAAGTTTGTAAAATCCTTTAGTTTTTATTACAAATCTTCCCTCAATACTTTAAATGAGAACAGTAGGTTCAGCTTGTTCGCTGCGCTCACCGACCTTCAGGTTTATTTCATTTTTTACTAAAAACATAATAGTTTTCTTTTTATGTAAATACAAATGGGTCAGAGCCCTATATGAAGGTTGCTAGGATACTGTCAATTTTTCTGGAATTTTTACGCCGAGAGCTTTTAATCATGTAAATGGTTGTATGGGTTTTGACTTGTGGGAATACGTAAACAACTTGTGTTACATCCTTCCATTTATATATATAGATAAGTAAATATTTAATCAATGTTGTAAATTATCGATAAAATAATACGATAATTTAAATGCAAGCAAATTTTAAATGTTATGTAAACAAATGTTTATTTTAAAAAACTCATACCTTGTTTTCAAATTTATGATTATTTAAAAAATAACCATTAAACTATTGGAATGAACACTTTTATTCCTTCATCCATACTTGTAGGGTAATTACTGCAAATTCATTGAATGTCTTGTGTAAAAAGATTGAAATAGCATGCGTAGTTCATTGGAGAATTAAAATGAGAAACAAAATAATATTATCACTACCAACCACATAATAATGATAAGACTTGGAAAAATGTTGTTACAATATTATGTGACTAAGGATGTTAAAACGAAAGTAACAAAAGGTGTAATTAGTTGAACTACTGAAAGAAATTCTGAGATTTCTAGTCATCACATATTGTTAGAGTGTTCTAAATATCAAAGTATATGAGTTATAAGGTGCAAAATAAGGCTTTTCTTGTTGAAGGTATAACTGATTATAATTGAGAGTCAAAAATAGGTCAAGACTTTAAAAGTCTTTGATTGACTTTATGAAAATTTTAAGGCCTTAAGAGTCTGTAGTACCTCCGCCACCTTGATTTTTAGTCCCATAAGAACAATGTTAATTATAGGTGTCTTTGAAACACTTTATCTCGATAATCTTCCATCGGATTCGCATGAAATTTAAATATGTTCAATATAATGGTATGGCAGTTCATGTGACGTGGATAAATTTTTTAATAAACCTCCTAAAACTGGTTTAACATGGTTTAAAAATGGTGATAATATACATTGTTTTTTTATTCATTATTCAAGTGGAAAATGTTTTTAGTTAATTTTCAATCACGTTAAATGAAAGACACTATGGTAACATTTAAAATTACATCAAGTTTGTAATTTTCAAACAAAAACAAACTCACAGTAATGTTTCAAATTTAACATTGTTCTTATGGGACAAAACGCCAAAATGGAGTATGTACTGCAGACTCTTAAGAGGCTTTGTAATGTGGAGGCTGGTTTAGAAAACAATGTGGGTAAATTGTTGTTGGTGCTTTGCAAATAACAAATTCATCGGGAATGTGTGGTGATAATTGTATATTATCTGAGAAGAAAATTCCTGTTAAAAAGTTTTTTTTCAGAAACATGTTATTTTCAGAGACCATTTTGAACTTTCATGTCTGTGTCATGTAATGGAATGGAGTTTGATAGTCATCTTCAAAGGTCCTCTAGATACTTTTAGTGTCTTTGTTGAAAGTATTAATATATTATATAAAGTGCTGAAAAATCTGTAAATAGTTCCTGTAAGTTTATATAATGTTTCAGGGGAGTTTTTAAAAACTTGTAGCTAAGTGTTCGGAACTAGCTCCAAATCTAATTATGGAATTTTTTAATAAAAGGACAAATTGAACCTTAACTTTTAAACAGCACATTCAATTTGCAGGAAACTGAGACGCCGACCAATACAGGATCAGATAATAGAGATCGGATGGAGATCGTCTTATTGAGGAATGCTCTTATCTTCGACCACCAGGTTTAATAAAGGAATATCAATTAAGTTCTCACTGGGGAATCAATAGCTTCGATTCCAAGGAGCCGTGAGCCATCCCAGTTGACAATACCCTGGTGAAAATGGAAGCCACGAGAAAGGTCACTGCACAACATTTCAGAGGTGTTTCTTTAGTTTAATATCGATTAACTAAAAACTCAATAGAAATCAGTTATAATAGCCAGAAGTTAAATGATAGCTTTTGTTATTTATTTCTAGACTATGAATCGAAAATACCCCCTGTCGCAGCAGACCTGAGTACTCAGCGAATTTCCATAGGGATATTAATATATTTTGTATTTTCGCTATAAACACCATAGGAATGAATATGTAGGTTCGAGGCCATAGGATATTGTTAGAAAATGTTAATTGTTAGGAAATATAATCATTAGGTAAGGTAAGTGTAAAATTGTATCAATATTTGGCAATTTTTTAAATTTTTCCCATAAATCCCATGGGGGTGAGTATGTAGGTTTGCTGACATATGGGTGTTGTAAGCAAATATCAGTTAAACCCTACCTTAGTGAAGGTACATACCAAATTATACCAAGTTATGTCAATAAATAAGTGAGATACAGGGTTCTATTGATTTCCCATAAGATTAACATGGGAAATTTATTTTTAGCTTTTCTCCGTAATCTGTTAAGCTAACTTAAAAATTCAAAATACTAAATTGTTTTTTTCTTTAAGCTGTTTTGAATAATTTCAGTTAAAATTATTGAATTTTGAAATTTGAGGCCAAAAATCCCAAAAACACATTTTTTACCCCTTTGAAACCCCATAAAACCCTGTTCCCATAACCCGATCATGCTGGTTCGCGAACTCATTCATTCATTCAATGGGGCGGAGCTGATCCCAAGGCGCGTCAGCCGCAAGGGCTTTTTGTGCTCCCCGTATGTATGTTTCAGAGCTCATCCCAGTTTAGAAACCTGATAAACTTCTGTAGCCTGCAGACAAGCTCTTCTTGAGGAAGGAAAGCTCCCCTCCGTAGTCCTCCAAGGGCCCTCTCTCTAGCCTCTTCCAGCTCCCCACAGTCAAACAGCATGTGATCTGCAGTTTCTTCTGACTGCCCACACCTCCTGCATACCGGGTCACCATTGTAGAGACCCAAGCACTGCAGGTGCTTCCTCAAAGAACAATGTCCTGTTATAAGCCCTGTTACCTCTCTGATATGCCCCCTCTCCAGCTGCAGAATGCTGGAGGCAATTTTCTGAGATGGAGAGTGAAGCATGAGCTTACTTACCCTCAGTGGCAGACTTACCATAAGGCACACTAGGCACGTGCCTAGGGGCGCCCGCCGTAGAGGGGCGCCCGCCGTAGAGGGGCGCCCGCCGTAGAGGGGCGCCCGGCCGCGGGAGGTGGCATGCGGCGGGGGCGTGGTGAGCGGTGAAGATGACTCATGTTCAACAGTGAAAATACGTTTAAAAGAATTTTGGGCCTACCTGGTTTGTGTTCAAAAAGTATTACTACAAGATCTTAAGAGTAATAAATCAAACTTAACAAATCTTGTGAGCTGTCCTATTTTGAATCTCCTTCACCAAAAATGGGAAAATAAAGGTATGAATATTTTCATAACATATAATATTAAATATAGTTCTTTATTATTAATACCATTATTATATGAGACATGATATTATTACATTAAATAAATATCTATATAGGCTATTAATAAGTTCATAGAAATTAGAAGAGAAACTAAAAAAAAAAAACAATTTAAATTGAATAATTTTTTATTGAATTTCCTCAAGAACGGCAATGCGTCCAGCGCGGTGATTAATTTAGTCTATTCATATTCATTCTTGCCTCATCCACAAAATATGTGTTTTTCTTAAAACCTATAAATACAACTTTAATATAATGTACTCATATTGTAGGTACTATGTCTTTCTTGGAAAATGCAATAATTAGTGTGCCAACAACGGGAAATTTAATATCGCTTTTATGTTGAAACCTTTCCTTTTTCACGAAACACAAAGGGGCGGCTGGCCGAACGGGCCTAGGGGCGGCGCCGTAGGTAAGTCCACCACTGCTTATCCTCAATTGAGAAAGTCTGAACCAGACCTTCCGATGCTCCTCCCTCGCCCATGACATGACCGCTTGGCACGCATACTCACAAGAGACAGCACAGAAAGGCTCCGGGCCAGTAAATTCTGAAGATGAAGCTGCATTTTGGCAAGTGCGTCCGCAGCCTCATTCCCGGGGATCCCTGTATGACCAGGGACCCAGCAGAGCGTCACCTTGTTACATCTACCTAGCGCAGATAATGTGGTGAAGCAGTCCCAGACAATATTTGACCTGAACTCACAGGAGTCCAGAGCCCTCAGAGCTGCCTGGCTGTCTGAGAAAATGGAAATGCTCCTGTCCCTGACACCTTGCACCAGGTTCACTCTGGCACACTCCATTATTGCAGAAACCTCCGCTTGGAACACCGTGGGATGCACCCCCATAGGCAGAGGAATCCCTACCCCCGCTTGCACCCCATGTACTCCAGCTCCTGTTCCTCCTCTTACCTTGGAACCATTGGTGAACCATTCCAGATCCGCAGGTGGAAGAGGGTTTCCTCCAGACAGGAGGAAACCCTCTTCGCGAACTCATGAAAATAGACCTGGGGTTACACCTTCATACCAAATTTCATCAAAATCGGAGGTCCCCTTCAAAAGTTATCGGTACCAGGACACACGCATATATATATATATATATATATATACATATATACGCATATATACATATATATATATATATATATATATATATATATATATATACATACATACGCATATATATATATATATATACATATATATATATGAAAATGAACGAACGTGCTTAGGTCTTAACATTGCTACTACCGTAATTGCGTATTCTCTATAGGGAAATTCGCTGCAAACTTAGGTGGTCGCTTGTTACAACTGAAAATACAAATTTAAATTTCCTCCAATTAATTGTTTTCATACTATTTAGTT
The DNA here is from genome assembly GCA_030545055.2 of Neoaliturus tenellus. NCBI lineage: Eukaryota > Metazoa > Arthropoda > Insecta > Hemiptera > Cicadellidae > Neoaliturus > Neoaliturus tenellus. The sequence goes on along the minus strand of CM061533.1, from coordinate 170,012,505 downwards.
CTTTATCAGGAGGGCAAGACTTTATGGACACCCGATATATTCTTAAGTAATAGTTTTAAGGAATATTTATGTATTCTATAATAATAACTAAAATTATATAAAATTTTACCTCAGTATGGGGAGCAATACAGTTTGAAATTGCCACAAATGTGGTTGAATTTCTACATAAAAGCCGCAACATTCTGAGTGGATGAGGTGTCTTCTAATTAAATTATAATTTTCACTTCGGATCCAATTAAAAAGTTTTATATTTTCTCATCCTATCATTAACTTAAAACTCTTGGTGCTTTCAAAAATAATTTTAGAGTACTGTAATAAGATCTGATTCATTCTACAGTTTCACATTTTAACTATATTTTATTCTAAAAATCATCTTAGGAATTATGGGGTTTCCATGGTTTTTATATATAAATTCAAAATTATTATAGCTGTTTTATATATACCACCAGTATAGACACAATTAATTTGAAACAAAGGGCCTTTAGTTGAACAAGGTTTATTATGGTATTACTTTGAAAAATAACATTTTGTTGATTTCTTGAACGATAAAGCTTCATTATGGTGAATATGCAGTGTCATAATTCAAAAACCTCTATGGTTAGTAACTTTTTTCTATTTTTATTCCCTTATATATTTTAAAAAAATGTATCTTTATTTTGAAGTATTTTAACTCAAGATTTAGTCTCTGAAATTTGAACATTTTTATATATGGGCCTCTATACAATTCAAACTGTATTGCTTTAAACGGTACTGTACCTCTAACATTCCAAGTCAACCCATACAGTTCATAACCGTGTGATATATGTACCATACTGTATTTTGTGCAAAACATGAGTTAATGCATGGTATTGCCTATAAAATTCAAAATTTAATTAACATCATTCAAACTCTATAGTTTAAAACGATATTCAAATCTTTCTTAAAGTTGGTAATAAATTAACTGTTCCCACAAATTTGTCTAACAAGTTCTACATAAGGTATCTATAAACTTTATAAAATAAAAGACTTCGAGTTTCATAGGCCCTTCAACACCATAAAAATTATTTTAAAATAAAACTTTCTAAAACAAAACATTAACTTGATAAAGATTTTTAAGGGTAGTTGGTTAAGACCTCGCTAAGAGCAGCACTAGTATCCGGTCGGTGCTGCTACCTCTGAGCCATTGTAGGAACTACTGGAACTGTTGTTTTATACCTTGTTCGGGGAATCAAGATAATAATGACAGGTGGGATCCTTAAAATAATTTTGTCGTATTATTACAAAATGTTGAACAACGCTTTGTGTTTGTTAGTTAATTATATTTGTTTTATGTAGATAACAAAACAATGAAAATGTTTGAGAAAATACTTAAATGCCCAACCTACAGACATATTATCACTTGACCAAAGCTTGACTCAAAACTTCATAGAGTTTGGGAAAGTTAATTTGGAACCAAGCTACACCTACTGACAAAATGATTGCATGGCCAACGCTTGGTTTATAACCTGATGCAATACATGCTGCTGAGGCTATACCTACAACTGTTGCGTTTTTCCTCGCCGGTGCGTGCCACGAAGTGTTTTTCTGTTTCCGCATCTCCGCGTCGGCCGGCTGATGGGTGACAGCTGATTGCTGATTGTTGACGGCCGATTGTCGGTTTGCCGTGCCCGGGGCGGGCTGTCGTGGCTGTCGCCTCCGCCCACCCGAGGACGACCTAGTGACAGCTAGCGTGACGACGAGGCGCGCATGCCCAGCACAGACGGGCTTGAGCCTCCTGAATCCTGCCTCCTGCTGCTCTAAACTTTCCGATTACAAGAAAAAATCAGGGTGGTATTGGGTATAGATTACTAAAACAAGATAAAGTCAGATCTGTCATCCTCTGGGGAGAGGTAGAATTCAAATTAGAGAGAATTTTAGTCGCCCAAAAAGACAATTAGATTAGTTTCAGGGGTACCTTTCCGGACGCATTTTTGAATTTTTTATAGATTTAAATATTTTAACCGTTCTATCCATTTATAATTTTTTAAATCACGATCATTTGAGTAGGCCTACCTGAATAATAGTCTAGTTATAATACTCGTTTCAAAACTAATTTCCCATTCAAAATAGATTAAACATAGTTTTTTTGAAAGCCTGACCCGATAATAAATCAACCAACTCTGTTTAAGTTTAAGAGCAGGCTCAAAACCTTTTGCTCCAACATGAGTTTAATTCATTGCAAAAGGTTTTTTATTTGCAGCCAACACTGGGTAATTTAAACACCCAACACAATACGAACCACTCATGAAGAAATTGAACACCTTGTAGGCTGTTGATGGTTTTGTGAATTATGACTGATATTTGCTTATGGACTCGTTCCTTGCCTTAAGACAATATCCCATTTGGTGACATTTCATGAGCGTTTTTTTTTTTTTTTTTTTTTTTTTTTTTTTTTTTTTTTAATTTGTGTAAATTGTATATTTTTAGAAATAAATTTAACTTTTGCTTCATTTCATTTTTAGTTGACCCACTACCACCCAGATACCCAGACGTCTGGCCCGAATCTCCATGTTCAGCTAACCACTGAAGGTCCAGCGAACCGCAAAACCGGGGCTCAATTAGGAAGTCTAATCAGCCACAATTATGTAAATAGATTACCTAATTAATTGCTGATTGGCACCAGGTGACGGATTATTAAAGAAGCCAGCCGAGCAGAGGACGCAACCATAGCAGCCAATTTCTGAACTAGACTTGCAGTACTGTACTCTGTAGTCTAACAATGTTTCACCCTCAATCACAGAGCTCTTGGGTAATAAAATCTTAATATTTTTTTTAAGTAAATTTTATATTCTTGTATTTCTGAAGCATTTCATAAATCATGTATGAAATATTTCAAGCACAATTCGTTACCACTAATCATCTAGTCAAACTATCAGGGGCCCATTTCATAATAATGCTAATAATATTAGTAAAAAAGTACAAGTTACAAACTTACAAGTTACAAGCTTAGATGCATAGTGTTTCATAATGAAAATGAACATTTGCTAATATTATTAGTAAAATTTTATTAGTAAAACCTTCAAATCCTGACAAACATACAAGTTACAAGTAAAAACTTACAAGTTCTTGTACTTTGCGTTTCATAAATGAATTGGCATTACTAATAATATTAGTTGGATTTTACAAGTAAACAGACAAATGTCTATCGTTAAACGCCACTTTGCATATGCAATGAATAATTTTTTATTAAGAACAGCTTGTTGTAGTAAGTTGAAACTTGGTATAAAGTTTTTTGAGACAAATGGGTTATTAAACAAAATTAATAATTATTTTTGTAAAATAAAATTTACAAAATGGCGGTTTCTTTTTTTAATTTTTAACCTTAAATTGCATATAAACTACATAAGGTAGCAAAATTTATGTTGTTCTGTGGTTTTAAGAAAATTTAATTTCAAATCAAACGAAAAAAAAATTATTGAAATCGGTTCTTGTATAAACAAGCTAGGGTAATTTCACTGAGCCTAGCCACAGCCGTACCGCTTCTCCAAGAGCAGTTTGGGTATGAGACCAATTGTTGAGCTGGCAACCTTGGCCCCAGTATGAGGCAAAACGCTCATGATGCGGTACTGTTTGTATTAAAACCGCTTTAATTTCACTTATTTATGCACCGATTTCCTTGATTGTCACATCATTGTTTTGAAATTAAATTTTCTTAAAACCACATAATGACATAAATTTGGTTACCTTATGTGGTTTTTATGCAATTTATGGTTAAAGAATTTAAACAGTCACCATTTCGAAAATACGAATTGTCAATTTTTTTCAATTTCACCGTTACCTCAAATAGCTGTAGCCTATATCAAATTTCAACTTATTAGAACAAACAGTTCTTAATTTTAAAATTATTCTCTAAAAAATGCAAAATGGTGGCTGTATATTTAACTACTGTATGGAGTTTTTGGAATTTTTAAATATGATATTTTGGCTTGTCTTTAGGTCACGATTAATACCTGAAAAGGTGGGTAGAGCTAGGGACACCCTGTATGCCTATTTGCCTATGGTATATGAAGGTAAATTATTCCATGACATGAAAATTTAGGTAAATGTATGAATTACATACAACTTTTATATTATATGGGTTATATACAACTAAAATATTCTATGGATGGTTAACATTGCATACAATTTGGGTTAATAAATAAATAAGATTAACACCGAGTTTTTACATTTTACAACAAACAAAGTTGTGTTTTCCTAAAAAATGGGTATAACGACTAATTTGTAATAAAACTTTATAATGGTGACGCTATATTTTATTGGAAACAAATAATTTTCTAAAGCCGTCGAAAAAAGATATATAAATATACTTTAAATTGAACTTTTAAAAGTACAAATATACAAAACCCAGTTTGGAAGCAAATCAATTGGAAATCGAATTTGGCATCCATGAAAGTGAACATACTAATAAATAAAATCAAGTATCAATTATGTAATGATGATCAATGAAGATCAAGTTAATAGCAGCTAATTTCCAATGTACTGCTTTTTTAAACATACAGATTCAAATGTTTTTCTTCGGTGCTCATTTTGCAAGCTCTTTGTGACTCATGGGTTATGATAGTGTCATTTGTTTCTTTTATTGTAAATTGTATAGTTAATGTTTGGTAATGATATTCAGACTACATTTTGTTATGTTACTTAATTATGTAGCACAATAAAACATTAACGTGTTATTTTCACTTTGATTTATTTAACAATTTTTAATTATTTTTATATCTTTTAAGCATAACGTTACTAATATTTATAAAAATTAGGTAACTTAGATCTTGTAGAATTTTTACTAATATTATTAGGAAATAATCATCAAAATAATATTATCAGTAACAATTATGAAACAGAAGATGAAAAATACACTAATATTTTGTTGGAAAAACACTTGTAGGCCTATTTTGGAAATTATTAGATTTTTATTATGAAACAGAATTTTACAACTTACAAGTTATTCTTCCATTATGAAACATAATTTACAAATTACAAGTTACAATACTAATAATATTAGTTTGTAACTTGTAAATTTGTACTTTGCTAATATGAAACGGAATTTTACAAGTTACAAGCTATTAAGCTAATAATATTAGTAAATGTTTTATTATGAAATGGGCCCCTGATGGTCGATTTCGGAATTTGTCCGCTCATCTGCACAACCGGAAGCGAACGTCCCGATAGGTTTTCTGTTACGACCCAGAGGAATGCAAGCACCACATGTGCGTCGCCGGCCGGCGCAAACCGGTTCAGATACCAATGTTATGTTACTGGTTCAGCGTCGGCGAACTGGTTTCCGATTATCCCTCTCACCTCTCTCTCAGGATAATTTTAGATCAGACACAGAACGGGACACGTGCTCTGACCAAAAGCGTTGTGCAAATGTAAGTTTATCATAACAGGATTGTGGTGCGTTTCGCAACAATGCCTTCATGACATAGGCCTAGTCATATGGGCCCTAGTTTCATTTTGGTTCGCAAAAATATTATATAACTATGCACATGTTTGGGGGGAACTCGTTTCTAATTCCCTATGCTATTTAATATAACTAATATCTCTTTTTTCAGGTCTCTCTGGTCCTATTCTGATTCCCTAGGGAAGATGTCCATATTGCCGGCCGGCAAGGAGCAATAACTTTTCCCTCCTCAAGGTTTTTATAGGATCAAGCCTTCCCTTCTACAGCCTACATTGTTCAATCTAAAAATTACCTTATAGAGTTTTCTGAGCTATTGCACTCACAACTTAGATACAGAAAATTTCTGTACACACTGGATATGTTCAAGGAGAAAATCTTAAGCATATTTTTTTCATTTAAAATCCAATTAAGTATGCCACGTTGAGTAAAAAGACTGAAATATGCGTGAATTAAAATAAATTGGATGATAAATATTGACACGAAACGCTCGTGATTGGTGCTGTTCATAATTAATTATTTGCCAGTTTTGTAGAGGAGGTGTTGGTGAATGATCGTAGTTTCCGTAACGTAGTGATGGAAATTTCCATTGAGCATGAATCAGCCGGCCTTGGAGCGGCCTCGGACGCTAGCGCTAGCAGGCCGGCCGGTGTAGCGCCCACAGTAGGCGGAACTGGGGCAGCGCCTCGCTCCTCCACGGGCCACCGGCTGGGCGGTGGGTGCGGGAAACCTCATACAAATGGGTCACCTCAACCTCCTCTCATAATACCAATAGCACTTGGAAAAACATTGTCTTCAGCATTAATAAAAATGGTGATGTTTCAATCTCATTTAAAAATCAAATAAAATACAGGCGAGACGTTGCTCAACTTAAAGAATAATTGAGGACACTCAATCAGTATCTATTTTAAACCCTCCTGTTATTTATTTTTTACGGGGAGTTAAATAATTTAAACAAATTTAATACGCTAAATGGTTTTCTACGAGGAAGTAATACAATTTTCAACCGATTTTAATGATTTTTTTGTCATTGGATAGAGTTCAACGTGAAGTTGTTTGTATGTAAATTGGTCAATATTAATCAATTATTGGAGGGCCCTAGAAGGCCTTAAAGTTTGTAATTTACCCATTTTATTGCCCTTGAAAAGTAAATAGGTTTGTTTTTATTTTCAAGATTAACAGTTGTAAAGAATATACACAAAACACCAGCGTAAGCATCATTATTATTATAGATTAAGCAAACTCCCTAAGGGGTATATACATAGATTGGCTGGGTATCGGAGGGGTTATAGTGCTTGCCTTTGAATCTAAAGGTTGTCGGTTCGATCCCGAGAAAAGTTGGTAGCTTTTTAAAGGTTCGATTCCGGACCCAGGTGCCATTTGTCATTGGGCTATTAATTAATTATGCTTTCTAACAACTGGTCGATGTTAGATAGGAACAAGACTGGGGTTTGGACCGTTCCCCATCAAAACGTAAAAATGCCACTGGCGTAGATACACAAAAAAAATCTATAGTGTTATATTCATACCAAAGAGGTTATGTTAAACCATTGACTACGTGTTATAGAGGTTGATTTCTGGTAGTATAAATTGGCAGAATACGTGCTATCCAGGTATATATATGACAATAGTTCGCCCTATAAAGGTATATTTAACATTGAGTGTCACGGGAAATTCATGGGGACTAGAAAATATTACTTGATATCGGAGGTAGTCGTGTTATCAACGGTCGTGATAGCGAGGTTCTAATGTATACACTTCCGGATCCGAAGGCGAGTGATTGAGGCAAATATATGCTCAATAAAGTGTTTTCATTGAATTAAAATTATTACTGTACTTATCATTCTACAGTAACAAAGCTACAAAAGGCATTACCACCCACTCTACACTCACCCTTCATTTATATTCGCCTTTAAAATACGCACTGATGTTAGCGTCGGTGTCTAAAGTGATAAAGTGATGACGATGCACATACATTCAGCTATGGTATAACTCTTACTATTAGAATAATTTGTAATGACAGCTTTATAGGGTCTTGTACACTCCAAGACATTAGAGATTAAGCCACTATAGACTAGGGTCATCATAATAGTAACAGTACGATGACAAATTGGTAAAAAAAAAATGTTTTCCAAGAATTCTTATAATAACCGGAAATTTGTCTGTTATAGGAAATACAAATTTGCATCACTATCCAAACTAGGCCTAAATCGCTCGATTTCAAACCCCGGGTACACTAGTAAATTATAGTTCTGCTTTCCATCGTTTTTGTCCGTAAAAAGGGCTGGTTATGATGTTTGATCTAACAAAACAAAACCTAATTAAAATGGTGTTTAAATAAAAAGTTTTGCCTATGGTCAATCATTATTTTTTTTTTAATAGTCTTGTATAAAAGAGCACCATCAGTACTACATTCTTTTATTGTCTACATTCATTATTTTAGTTTAGTATTTGCTCGCTAGTTGCTATGGAGAAGTACGAGTGGGAACATATTTCAACATCGATAGAGAAGAAGCATATATGAACGCGGAATGTACAGTGACTGTATAGTATCCTCTGGGCATACCTTGTGGCTCGTGGCTCGTAGCCTTGGCTCTCCACATAATCGTTCCCGTGCGATACGCTGGTCCTGTAATAGAGATTGCCTGTTGAGCAAACCGACACCGACCACGGAAGGTCGCCGGTTAAGTGTTGGTTCGTGATTTCCGTATGCTAATTTGACTTTAGATTGGAAATTATCACTAAAATTAATTCTCGTTTGTGTTGATTTCATTTGCTCTTTAAGAACCACTGTACCGGTAAATTAAACTAATGCTGATAATATAAAACTAATATACTTTTGATTGTATCATAAAATTCACTTGCTCGCAGTAGGGTCTGTAGAATGTCCCATCTAGATTATGTAACATTATTTACAATACCGCATCTGTGCAGAATCAATCGATTATACAGAAGGTGCTGAAAAGTTTAGAAGCGGCTTAGCATTTTTTAAATAATTTGTCTAGAAGCTTATAACCCTGAGAAGTCAATTGAAGGCTATACACTATTTATGTAACCAAGAGTCATAGTCTGATGGGGTCAGGGTCAGGTCATGTAGAAAATTTGTAAGCATAGGTTGATATTTACGTAAAATTAAAGTTCTCACTTTGTAGAGTACAGTTCCTCAAACTCGATTTCAAATGGATAATCGAGCCTTGAATGGTAGGCAATCAAATTTTTCATTGCAATCTTACTGCTGAAAATTAAAAGATCATATTATCTTCTGACATAATTGACCTGTTTAAGTCTGGTTTGTGGCAAATTTTTTTAATAAAGACCAATAAAATTATGTATATTATGACATTTACCAAATATATACTTTTCTTCAAGACTCTCTCTAGGGGACGTCCCTAAAACTAAAAGAAGTCCGAAAGGAAAAGTCATCGGCCTACGTCATATTCTGTACATAATTTTAAAGGTCTATATTCCACAAACCCGACCTACACAAAAAAAAATCAAGTATGTGCTAATAAGTTGTTGAACTTTTCATTTCAGCAATATGATGGCAATGAGATGGTTGATTGACTTTCATTTAAGACTCGGCTGAGAGTGGCCTTTAATTTGATGTAGGCTACATACCAACCTTAAGCTTACACATTTAAGATTTTCTACTGACTCCTAGCTCGTGAGCCGACCCCAGACCCAATCAGACTTAGACACTCAGTTTTAGAATTAAAAAGTATTTTTTTAACTCTCGATTGAGTTTTTAGAGTTTTAAACTTTTAGCTAAATTATTGCTTTAAATAATAAGCCATTCCAGACTTTCATCGCTTCAATTTCTTAATAACATTTGTTGTATTATTGTCAAAGCTTCTTACAAGTAGTATTCAACTACGACTCAAAAAGTCAAAAAAATACACAAACCTGAAAACAGGTCTTAATATTGAAATACTTATAAAAACATTGTCTAATAAACTTTTGATTCGTTGACGTCATGATGAAAGAGCCCTTGGTCTGTTGGAGGGACCTACTTTCGAAATTTCAAGGAAGTGGAAGAGAGCCGAAATGACTCACCTACATATATTTTCCTCGTAGGCTTCTAAAACGAAATGAAAGTCACGAAGACTAGTGACTATTTCGTCTAGCGTCTAGCCCTCCGGTCGGTAACCTAATCTTTTCCCGCAGTGAGTCATGGAGGGAGGTTTCTTAAACATATCATAAATGTGGGAATATTTATTTTAGTTTATTATCAATATATTATAAAGTAGGTACTGTGCAAAGAAAAGGCTCTTGTAGGGATTATGCCACAGCTTAGCTATGAAAAGCAGCACTGTAACATAACCCCACCGCTTTCTGCAACGTTCCCATTATTATTTACGGAAATTCATAAAAAAATTAAAAATTGTTTATCAGAACTTAAAATAAATTACTTAACCACATTTTTTTTAAGACCACTTAAAGATAGGATAATATGGTGGATTATAACCTTAAACTTCGTTCTATTGTTATTTGTATCTTTGTGCTGGGGATTCTTTCGCAATTTTAAGGAAGAGAAAAATGACTCACCCCCATAGATATCGTAGTTATACTTCTAAAATTCAAATTAAAGTCACGATGACTAGGAACTATTCCGTCTAATGCTCTAAATAGTAGTCTAAGGAAACCTTCCCTATAACGAACCTAATGGTGATTATAGGTCGAATTCGGATGGTTCTTGCATACGGTACGTACAATAACAAATACTGAAATATTTAATTTAAATTGTAAGTGGTAATTGTGATATTCGTATATAGCAATGGACAAAACTGTTAACACGTTCGCTGCGGCATATAAAATGTCGAAACTCAACCCCCACACTGAACTATATTTACATTCCTCCAACGATAGCGCGAAATTAAAAACCTGTAGAATATATTTTAATCACAAGTAATCTAAAAGCTCAATACCCTCACCATTGACTATGTACAGTGTACATAGTCAATGCCCTTACCTACACGCTAATGCACAATATGTGTTTCCTTCTCAAACGCTAGAGGAAAAGCAGTCGCATTATCTTGACATTGTCATATGTAACCGATCGGATACATCCGCACCCGCGAAGGAACGCCTTTGTAACCGATCGGTTACATGCCGCAGCGAACGTGTTAAGACAATATTTTTGTTAGAAAATAATTTCGAAATCTGCAAAATGACATGGACCGAAGGCTACAGAACAGTTTTATTATTTTTATTTTTTAGTTTGCTTTAATAGATGAGGTTTAGGTTTTAAGTTTTTGTATTAGACCTATCATGTGAATTTTGCAATAAATAAATGTTTTAGTGGAATGACGTTGACTATTCGTACTTTTTCTTTTGTTTACTTCTTTGCCGATAACCCGGAGTTTCCACACATGCAGACACCGTTCAGTCCACATTAGTCCTTATTTGTGGGTCTCTGCTTAGGTAAAATACAAATTGCACTTATTGTTGGTTTTTTATCTCCAGCGAAAAGAAGGTAAACGGAATTAATAGTTTTTATGATAATATTGTAGAGACAGTAACGCGAACTGCATTTGCAGTATAATTTGCCTTACTACTTGAATTTTCTCCTTCGAATCGTCCGTTAGCCATTCACTTTACTGTACCGCAAGGCGTGTTCGGACTTCGAATGAACTCGTCTTTACCCCCGTTACTTAGTTGCTTATCTGATGCCAATCTCTCATTCCACTGACGATTCGCTCACTAAAGTAATTGCTTGTAGAATCTCTCCATTCCTGCAACACCACTGCAGTCGCATACGGGCAACACACATTCTGAAAGCTAGACTCGTCTAAGTATAAGGACGTCCTCTAGAATATCAAGTCGGCTACAACATATAAACTTGTTATTATCAATTAACGAGGTTAAAATGGGATAAAGGAAAAAAACCAGTTTATTATTTTTAACAATTTATAAACGAGTTAGGTATAGTATCTTTCCGAAAAGGTTTAACAACTCATCATTTTCGTCCCCAGTTGTTTGTCTGAGCAGTTTCACTGAATGTCTTGGTTTACATACTATGTCCAGAAATAAATAAATGTTTCTTAAACTGAGACTTTTCTCACTTCTTCACACGAGTGGTACAGACGAGAATGGAACACCAGCAGGGTTTTCATTGACGAAAGCGAATTAACAAGCTGCTGAAGCATTCATTTTCGACAATTGGAACTGGAGAATAAGTTTAATCATTATTTACTGAGACTGTGCTCCCTGGAAATGATATTTCCAAAAAGTTATTCTTTGTCCCATTAAATACAAATTATTGTCCTGTCTTCGACTTTCATGGAAATAAGTGTTTATAATAACAACTAAAAGTGTGTTTATACTCTCCTTGATAATCATCCTCATCGATGTAACATAGCTGAGATACCCTCTATGGTCCCGTCTTCCAAAATTCATCAAGTTCAATTTCTACTTCGAATGTGTAGCTTGGTTTTCCCAGAGAGGTGACTATCAGCTTCAGAGCCGGTGACACAGCCACACCAAGCCCCAAGGTCCATCACTTCTGTCCTCCACCCGCCGCTACCGCCGACGACCAAGGAAACTTTCCGCCACACAGGGAAAATCGAATCCCGTCAAGCCGTCATTACAGACCCTGCTCATTGGCCTTCCAAGAAAATTATGGAACCTGCGCTTTAGATTTTCGAGACAGCTTTTTTTGGAACTGTGGGTTTCAAATAACATTCTGGGTGGCGTTATAATTTCATATTCAGTTTATATTGGAATTTGAAGCCCAGATTTCTCTTCGGGCCGAGTATAAATTGGGTTTATTTGAATTTGCAAAAAAAAAATCATTACATACCTATGTATATGTAAATAGGAGTCTATTTAAATCGTTATATACAACAGGCAACGGAATGTATAGTCTACTTTCACAGGATGGGTCACGTAGAATTATACCGCGTATTCCAGTTACAGCATATCTCTAACTTCCACATTTTAAAAGGCCTCATTTTCACGGAGAAAATATAAAAACAGCAAAATATCACCTATTTTGGCATGGGTCTGTTTCGCGGTAGATAAAAGTATTCTCCCCAACTTTCACTGTAGATTCGAAAATTTATTTGAGCACTGTCTCAAATTTACCGCATAACAAATAAGACTCCGAAGTGTAGACCTATGCCTATCAGGAAAGTTGGCCTTGCAGCATAGACCGGGCGTGGCAACCCACATGCCTAGCGAGGTTGATAGATAAGTTCCTGCTAGCCGCATAAGGAGGCGTAAACCGTAAACTGTACAGTGTACATGGACTGTTCACTACCTACCACTACCCTCTCTAACTGCTGATCTCCGTCTTAAATAAATAGGACCACAGCCCTACGGCATATCCATCATACTAGTAGCCATGAATCTGTTGGATCAAGAGTTAGTCGTAGCTTTGATACTGACAAAGATCAGCTGATTCATTTCTCAGGATCATAAATTAATTAGCCCAATAAACCATGCCAGTTGGGTCCAGTTTCGCTGACTGGACACGACTGACAGAAAAAGCTTCTGACTTTTCTAAGGATCGAACTGGCAAAATTTGGATTCAAAGGTGAGCTTTAACCACTCATAAGTACTCAGCCTTTATATCAACTAATATTTTATGCAGAGTTCCTTAATTTATAACTTTTACTTAACAAAAAAAGGCCTTCCAAAACAATCTTTGAAGGTTTGTAAAATATTATGATAGTAACTAGGATCTCGTGTTTAAGCTATTAATTCATCTTTCAAAGGTGGTTTTGCAATAAATTACAACTTATATCTATCTGCTACTCGCTACTGTCCAATGACATTCGACATTTGGATTGTTTGAAGACAACTGGAATATCTGCCTCGTGTGTTAGAAGATTTGTCGAGTCATATAACCTTATTTTCATGTCGCATGTCCTGGATTTATTATCTCGCTACACAACAGTAATGTAACCATCACTACCTAACAATATGATATGTCATGACTCTGGCACATAAAACAGAAGGATGTGTTTTAAATGGTTTTACACTATGAGATGCTAAAATGAATCAATGGGCTAGGTCTAGGATTTTAGTAAGTATTTTAGTTGCTATGATTTTAGTAAGTAGGCCTATTATTCTAGATATTAGCAATGCGATACACTGAAGCACATAAAATTATAGGCCTATACTCACAAGTTTTAGTCTGTCGTTTGAAAAAAATTAAAATGTGGCATGTGGGTATACTTATTTTAGGGGTTCTAAAAAGAACACGAATTGAGTTTAAAAAAATTTCATTAGGTCCAAAAAATTGCGATAACATCTTCCATAAATCACCACAAAAATCTAGTTTAAAAACATGACATGCGCCAATATTTTAACAAGGTAAGTTTCCTCTCAATCCTAAATTGCTTGTTAGGAAAATAACTGAAGATATCTGAGCATAGACTAAAAAATACACTATACAAAAAATAAACAGTCTTACTACATCCGATAAGGGAACATTAAATGTAAAATGTTGAACGTTTTACGTGGCCTTGGGACTTGGGACTCATGGGGCAATGCCAAGGGCTTAGAAGGTTCAAAGGCGTGTCTACGAGAATGTTCCACAGTGTTGAATAATTTCACCTTCAGTAGCATCGATCTGCTATATAGGTACTGTTCACCCTTGACTTTGAGTGATGGCTGTTTTGAGTTAAAATTGATTCAAAATCCATCACATCACCTGTATATCCTTTGTAGTAGCTGCGGGTCACCCCAAGAATAATAAAGTCCATTCCAAGGTCAAAAGTTCGTTGGGTTGCGTGAGTTGTTACACAACATCACTGTTGCCAATGTGATGATGCACGTTGAAAAGAAACCATTTATTTTCTTGTTCCTTTTCAGTGCCCGTCATATCGCTTTCAACTCTATTGTTAAAATGCTAAGAAAAGATTTACCGTAGATAGATAATTCAATGTGGAAGGTTTTATAAATAGATTTAGCCTAAAGGTGTTTTGCAACCTTTTACGTAACATCTGAAGGCTCTAAGGCAAGCAAATTAATAAGAAGTGACACAAACAGCAATAATTTATCTGCTATTGCATTTCTTGTATTTTCCATTCGTATCGAAGTCTTCAATCTGAATTTAAATACGTCACGTAATATGCGGCCATTATTATCGTATTTTATAAATTGTTATTACAGTACATATACTGGCTTTTATACCTTAGATATTTTCTTATAGTGTATAATTGAATTGCGATACAGTGCTATTAATTCAATTTTTATATTTAGAGATTTCTCGCGAGCTTAGGCATAATTAATTCACTGTCTGTGGTTTTAACAGTTGAAATAAGGAAGAATTCTTTAATACGAATAACTTAAAGCAATTACATAAGAAATGAAGTAACAAAACAATTTTATTCTTTAATATTAAAACGTATTGCGCTAACGGCTGTCTTGTACCCTACATTATGAACTCTCAAAATCGTGCTTGCATGTTAAAGTATTGGAGTTGGTATAGTTTTAATGTTGTCCCTCTTAAATGCATTGTTTTGAGAATGTTAATTGGAATATAAATTTTAAACCACTGTGAATCTAAAACCCTAACAAATGCAACTTACAAATTTTATAATATTGAAAAACCAATTTCCAATTTTTCCTAACCGAACTTGTCCAACAATTTACAAAAAGGTATGGTTGTCTCACATTTGACATTTCGTTGTTTAAATTAAAAAAATTAGAATCGCCCCGCTTAAGATTCCTTCTTCAGCCCCGTAAAACAATACTGAAACATGCCTCAACATTTCCCCGTTACACATTTTTTAATACTTATTAAGTTTGTTAGAGTTTTCTTGTATGTAAATGTTTTAGTAAGTGCCCTATCCCTAATACCTGTTATATCAGTGACATTCAATTGTATCATCAAAAATAAATTTGTAAAGTAAGGAAAAATTTAGTTATTTTTCAACAGCACCGACTATTGCATGTTCACATTTTCATACTTTTCCATGAGGGCTCTGATGCACGGTATAACTAAATGATTTGTCGACTGCGCTACAAGCCCAAAGGTGAAGAATACCTCAATTTAGGCACAACACACAATAATGGACCAACGCACAAAAAACTAGTGTAGATAGTCATAGTGGTCAAGTGCCAAATAATTGAATCTTTAAGGCTAGGTACGTGAGTAGCTCATAAGAAATTCACTGATTAACTGTTTAACAATGAGGGAGTATCCTCTTACTCGAGGAAACTTTCAAACAAATTTCCAAGAGTTTCTTGTTTAGCATATTCTTGTCAGTTCTATACTTTCTACCTTATTAAGTTTTCATCATCAGACCGACGTTGCTTAGTGAACCATAGGCCTACAATTAGTTTATTTTTATCAATCTACTCAAGATGTTGTGCTAGTTTATTATGCAGTGGCTGATAAATTATACATAAGACTCATTACAAAAAATAGGTTGTTTCTGATCAATCGTCTTCAAAATAAATATGGTATTTTTTTGTGTTATCGCCACCTACTACTTATTTTGCACTAATTTTGACACAACCTTATACTACTACAGTTTCAGGTTTTACGGTGCAACAGTTGACATAATGTATTAAACCAAAGGTCACTGCTAGCCGTGTACAGTGTATAACACAAGCTCTGTTTATTAATGCACAAGATTGCGTGGTCAGAGTCGGTGCCATTAATGTATGAGGCGCGAGCGCCGGCGCGGCGCTCCGGTGCTGCTATGGATTTGGCATATTAATAGAAACTGCAATTTGGGACAACCAATTTTTCAAACCAATTCAATTTAACATAGTTTCAATTAAATTGACATATTTCAACATTTGATAACATGTTGACATATTTCAACATTCATCGCACTGACCCTGGACAAAAAAAAAGAAGATATTATGCCCCATTAGGCTTATTATACAAATAAGTCTGTTCGCTGTTCGCATCATGTATGTATTTTGTCACACTGGCACACAATGTAAAATCTATCCATATGTCAAGTAAAACGTTTTACTTGTGCCATTTCTACTACAATCAAACTTACTTACTTTTATATCAAGTAGTTCTTAGACTAGAATTAAACTGGAATGAACTTTGGTAACAGTATATACAACTGAAATTGAATATTGTACTGTAGTCTATATTGTAGCCTATAACTGAGATAGCCTACTATACTCTATTTTGGTCATATGCAGTCTTCCACTGACATTTCGCAATAGAACTCAACTATACTATAGTAGATTCCAAAGTTGAAGAGACTGGTCACAGGCATGTCACAGGTAGTCCCGGCCCGTCCTACTCCTTTGTTGACAAAATACCCCATTGTATATCGCGGCCGACCGTTTGGTTATTAAACATCGTAGAACTATGATTCAAATTTCGTTTTAATCGTACAATCGCCAAGAAAATAATAAGCCGTAATTTGTTATTGTAAGTGCATTGGTTCAATTACTCAATAAGTTAGGCAGGGTTGTAGGGGAGAATCCCCAAGACTCAGGCGGCCTTCCGTCGCTAAACAGTCGGCAACAATAGGGGTTGTTTTGTCAACAAAGGATTAAGACGGACCGTGACTACCTGAGGCCAGTCTCATTCACCCTCATTGGTCGTTCATCATTTGCGCACTTTTTAATCCTTCTGTAAAATATTTCGAAGGGTCGCCTAATCCCCTTGCATCATTTGCGCACTCTCCCGTCCAGGTAGTCTCAGCCTGCCGACAACAATTCGCAAACATAGTCGTCCCCCACACATACCACTGGACGGCAACACATGTGTATCACACATTCATGAATAATTTAAGTTTGTAATGCATAAACCTTTTTTGTAATACATCGAGTGTTTACTTATTTTACTTTCAATGGTTGGTGAGGATTGTATTACTGTAATTCCTCAGGCTGAAATGATTTGTACGAATTGTTTCTATGGCAAGTTTGCCTCTATTCTAACTGTAGAATGCAGCCTCTCCTATACTAACTCCTCAGAATAAAACCACTCATAAAATTCACTGTTGCAATAGAAACTACAAATGGTAAACATGAAATCCAGCAGACTATAGTACTGTATAAACATTTCATTACCCTGTATATCATAAAAGAGTGCACATTATTGTATAGAGAGGAAACCACTGTACAGATCATGGTCATTTTAGTTCACGGTGAATTTTGTGTAGCTTCTATATATTAGGAAAAATGTATGCTAGAACTCATCGATTGGTTTACTGCTACAGGTGATCCACAGGACCGATCCACATCAACATTCCGACTACTGATTTACAAAGTAGGCTACAGTAAACAAAGCAGAAAACTTCAACTGATGTATGGTAATTGACAGATAACAAACGAAAACATGGACAATATGTTTTCAGATATTTTGAATAGTCGAATAAATTATCTGAAATGAAAAAGGGTGCATAGTTTCAATAATGTATTAAATATTATTAATATTAGTCGCCCTATTAACAGAATTTCTTGCTTTTCCAATTCGAATAGGCTACACAGATGATTGACTTTACTGTTTTTTTAACTTAAGTCTTAAGGTCCGTTTAATAGAGGTTGATACGCAAAAGTGGACAAATCTTACTGGTATTTATGGTTATATGTCTAAGCGGATTATTACTAGAGTCATGAACCGTGAATACCGTTCCCTCTTGTGATTGGGAACGGGATCCTATACACCGATCAGTTCAGGACCTGAACTTCAGGTAGCAGGCCCCGAGGGGGACGGGACGGCGGCCGACCCTCATTAGTACGGCTCAGCGATTTTTATGATTGGTGACGAGATGGGTGATGACGAGGTGGGTGCACACGATACTAACACTACTTTTTTATACTGGCGTTAAGCACAGAGAGGTCTCTGTGCTTTAAATTAAAATAAACATTTAATAATTTTATAATCTGAACCTAAATGAACTTAAACAGATAAAAAATATTCTTGTAATTATTATGATTATTTTTGTCGGTACAATAAAAATCGCAGAATTCAATCAAATACAGCATACACTCTTAGACTCAGATAATCAATTTTAACAGGGCGCATATAGATAAGCTCTTTTCAATTAATTAATATTATAATAGTTATATAGGGCATCAGCCATTGATAATTCATTTAATTATATTATATATGGATTCGTGGGTAAAAAAGGGAAAGTATAGAAACATCACAATGGTTGACTTTCCTACTTGCTAACAAGCATAATCGTTAGGTTGTTACGCATGCATTGTTTGAAATCAAGCAAATAATTAGTGTTCGGTTCCTTAACTTTCTAACCGAAAGGTTTTGCAAATTGCTACCTTATTATCAGAAACTAACCTGTAATAATTGACACTTGTAAAATCCTAAAATATTACTACACTACCTATATCCTGCCAGGTCTATATTTTTATCTAGAGAATCGTATTAAAGAAGTATTGTGTAGTCTATCAGGGAGACTCGCCAAAAAAATTGAACTGGAAAAACATGAAAATTATTGTAGGCCTACTATTATGTGGGAGGCATAATGTAGTGGGTTAAAATAAGTTAAGAATATAATTGAAAAGAATTTATGTTAATCAGACCATTTCCCCAACAGCACAGGGAGCTTGTTCCAAACTTGTTCCAAGTCCAACAAGCCAAGTTACCAAGCTTGGTTTAAGCTTGGGAAGCCAAGTCTATAGGCTTAGTTTGGAGTTGTTTTAAAGATCGAAGTTGGCAGTTCGTGAGCTTGTTCCAAGCTCCCACTCCCAAGCTCATTCCAAGTTTAAACACCAAACTCCCACCAAACTCAAATAACCAAACCCACTCTAAGCTTGTCCTGAACTCATTTTTAACTTGCTCCAGAGTTGAATTGATTAAAGATGCTCATATTAAGTTTAGTGGGAGCTTGTTTTAAGCTCCCACTTAAGCTCCCCAGCTTGGTTTTAACTTAGGTGAGTGAACTTGGTTTAGGCTCATTTTAAGCTCATTTTATACTTGTTCCAAACTTGGCTAACCATGCTTCATAAAGCAGGGCGTTACTAAACACATATTAAGTTTGGTGGGAACTTGTTTTAAGCTCCCATCAGGCTTGGTTTTAACTTAGGTGAGTGAACTTGGTTTAGGCTCACATTATTAGGCTTGGTTTTGATATATGTGAGTGAACCAGTTTTAGGTTTGTTTTTGCTCATTTTATAGTTGCTCCAAACCTGAGTAAATAATATATATAGTTTGTCAAAAACCCATTGGGATGAATATTTGTACAAAAATAAAGGAAATGTATTATTAGACATGTATTTCATTTGTACTGTTTTAAAATTCTTCTAAAGATGAGTCTCAAAAGTTTATTCATAGTCTATGAATGAATCCAATATTTTCAAGTAACAAATGAAAAAAGTGAAACAACTGGGCCAACGCTTGCCACCTCCACCACTTCACAATTTATTTTACATATCGATTTATAAATTATTATTGAAATATTTAATGATTTTAATGGGTGTGATGTTGAGCAGAAGAACTATAAAGTTAATATTTTGTATATGATAAGGTATAGGGTAATCGTTGTATTAACAAAATACCCTAAACATTTCAACATAATATATTGTTATCAAATCTTACAGCATAAGATTGTAGAGATGTTTTCAGAATTAATAACAGTACTGTAGCATAACCTTACTGATTGATCTGAAAAAATCCTACAATCAAGTTGTTAGTTGTGAAAGCAAACAATACATTATTGGCTATTTACGATATTTTAGATTAATATTTACAATCAAACTCTTCAGCAATATCTCTTCGGAATTGTGAATTTAATTTCCATGGAAATCGCAAATGTTGGTCAAGTTCATACGGATTTGTTTAGTTTATTTGAAAATATAGAGGCTTTTAACATGAATAAACTTTTGAAACTTACCTTAACAAGATCTTAAAAACAATAATTCAAAATTATAAAGGCAAACGCGGAATTATTTGTAGGTCGAACAAAATCTTGCACATCAACAAACGTGTTTTTCAAGATGGCTTGGCGGACGTCGTTAAAGTGGCGAGCTGTTGTGTAGGAGAGAAGACCATTGGAGGGGGTTTGAAAACAATGACCAGGGACAGAGCGCATGCGCAGACCAGAATAAATGTTGACGTCATCACGCAGCTTATTTTAAACTCACTTTCGTGAGCTTGTTGTGAGCTTAGTTTATGGGCTAAAAACAAACTTGGTAAACCAATTTTAAAATGAGCTCCGACCAAGCTTGGGGTTAGTGTAGTAACACAATTTCATTACACCAAGTTTATTTTAAGTTTGGAATGAACTCCAAAAACTAAGCTTGGTCTAATAAGCTAAAAATATTCTAAAACCAAGCTTAGTTTAAGCTTACGTGCTGTGTGGGTTATCAATTAAATACACCAATACACGGATCCTAGAAAACACGGGACATTTACACAATTAATACAAACTTGGTTGCTGATTATTGTATTTTTATCCTTAACTAAAAATGAGGTTCGATTTATACAGTTATAAGTTAGAATCACACACAAAGTTCAAACTAATGCAGCTTTATTTCGTTGTAACAACATAACCAAATGAAAATGTCATTTCTAGAACTAAACAAAAAAATGAAGTTTTCTATATTGGAGCCTGTTATTGGTAGGGCCATTTTTTTTTTTTTTTTTTTTTTTTTTTTTTGGTGCTTAAAATACTGTATGCTCACATAAGAAAAGGCTCTCATTAAAAAATAACCTTACATCTATTTTTACACTTAATCCAGATAAAAATGAATGACTTTTAAAATGTGAAACTGCTAGTGAACGAGGATTGTTTACCACTTTCTTGGCTTATCTGACTAGTTTGTGGTTCATTCATCTGTTCAATCATTTCCATAAATCTCTTCATGTCCTTATTTTCTTCTTCTCTTTCACCAAACAGAAGCAATTCTTTATGATACTCAGGACTGTACAATTGGTTTAATTCCAGTTGCAACTTGGCACACTTAACTTTGATTTTTAAAATGGCGCCTATCATTTCATTCAAAGCAGAAAGTTGTTCAGCTGCTTTTTTGTCCAAATTTTTCCAGAAGTCCTCCGATGAAAGATTAGTTTTCATGTCTTGAGATGACATTGTGAAAAAGTGAAATGTTAAAATTGGCACACTTAACGGTTTATTACACTTGTAAAATAAAAACAGGTTTGCAAATGAGACGATAACAATACGTTTTATTTTTTTATTTTCGTAATATCCCTAACGGAAGTAGCCTATTAAACGGAAGTGTGCGATTGTTGTTAGTGTAAATCAGCTGTTGCAACAATCGATGCGGGCGTTGCATGCGGCGCGCGATGACCTTCGGGCAAATCTGAGCGTTGGCGGCCAGTATAAAGCCGGTGACGTATTCTTCACTCCCTCCACGGCAAAAACTGCTCATTACGTCCCCGAGTTTCTTGTATGAAACAGTCTTTAGCTCAGTAAAATCGTTATTCCGGTACTTATTTCAAAAATAGCAGTTGGCCTAAACTAAGAACGTTTTCTGTTCGTTTCAAATATACGCGATGACTGAGTTTTGTGGATGTTGCAGCGAGTCGTTCGTTGTTTTAACCCCTTCTTTTGTTCGAGTGTCGTGTTGGGGATGTAGGCAGAATTTTCACGACCGATGCATTCACATGAATGATCTGGAACGCAGAGTTTTCCGCGAAAGAAGCATTTGGTGGTGTCCACCCTGTTCCGCGGACAGATCCATGAGAGGACTCAACATCGAAGATCCCCCAGGTAGAGAGAATATTCCGGATTTATTTTCGTAATATTAAGACATGCTCATTCTAATCTGTATTTAATAATATATTTATAGGAAACACTTGCATTCAAGGTATGAAGAAGGCATTCATTTATTATAATCTATATTACCAGTCCGTATTTGAACATAACACCTATTATTGTATATACGATACTGTATGAAGGGGCCTAGAATTTTTTTAATTAATTCGAGCAAAGTATGCATTAGGCTAAGTTACATAAACGTAAGAAATTTCTTCTACACGAAAACATAAAAATCTAGTCAACTGAATTGTACGTGATATTGACCCTCCATGACAGGATTATTTTGTATGCTACATGCAATGGAAAGACATATAGCCTACAGTAGATATGGCAAAAATATTGCAATTTCACGCCCAATTTAGTTTATACCGATGACAGGCAGAGACTCTTCATTAAAAGAAAGACATAAGATAAGACTGTTTGCATTGCGGTATGTCGAAACCACCCATTAAGATGGGCGGTAACTTTTATGTCTCTCATAAGTGTCTGAAAGTGCAAGCAAATGAAATTGTCAGTAAATGGAATTTGAAAAATAGAAGAAGAGGAGCTAAATACAAAAATTTGACGTTTGCCGTCAACCTTCTTAATAAACTGTAATTAATTATGAAAATTCTTTTATTGAATTTAAAAGCTGAGCTAAGGGTACTGTTACCCGAATTAACGCAAAAAGTTGATTTAATTATCATCATTAGAAAATTTCCAATTTAAATCCAAATTTAAACAGATACAGTATTTAAGATTTTCAATAGGGCCTACAGATACTTGGAATACAGAATGATAACCGATCATTATTCAATCCATCTTCTATCGTGGGGGGGGGGGGGGGAGGGGGAGGAGTTTCCAAAGTTCGGCAGGTATTGCAGGATGAATCAGGCTGTGCATGAAGGTTAAAAATAATTACATGAGTGGAACCGGCCGGCCGGCCGACAGACGCTACGAGTTGGACGTTTGCCATTGGTCGAGCGCTCCCCCTCCACTTCCACCGTGGATATACCCCGCGCTCCTCTACAGGGACGCTTGCAGTTCTGTCACTTCCGTGGTGTGTTCAAGCTTGTGGATTTGTGTGTAAATTCAGTTTATTAACTTATCAGTAAGTAGTTATTCAGTATCAGTCTTACTATAGCGTACTCATTTTTTTCTGCAGTGAGGGGCTCACATTCTGTAGGTGCCAGTAAAGAACAAAAATTAAAGTTTATCCAAGTTGGTTTTGAAAAATTAAGTAGGCTATGTTGAGACATGAAAAAAACAATAATATTTTTAATGGGATAAAAATTATTTTAGTTTCAAATTATTTTATCAAAATGTATATTAAAGTTACTTTACCATCAATGTGGCCATCGCAACTTAAGATACAGTAGTTATAATTTTTCTTAACAAAATTAACAAGTACTGTACTTCCTAAACTTTTATTTATTTTACTTTTGACAACTAAGTTTTTAATTAACGGCAAAATTTTAAAAATATGTGAGAAACAATTAGGTCCGCCTATAAACTGTGTGGAAGAAGGTTTAAACACTGCATCACCAATTTCATTAAAAGACCCTAGATTTATAGTTGTATACATTTTAACTTAGTAATATTTCCAATTCAAAATAATCACCTTTTTTAAGACACGTTCTGCACGGTGTCAGCACAACCATGGGTAAAAAATAATTATAATTACCCGCTTATAAAATAACATGATATGGTATGGTATTTTTTTAATAACTCCAAATAAACATTTTTATTGAAAAATAAACAAATACTGTAATGATTTTGAGTGGTAGGCCTATACTTACAATAACACACCGATTAATAATAATCGGCTTGCCTTCTCTGATTATAAAATACATTTTTTTAGTCACATTTTCAATCATATTGGTTATTTAATTGTTATACATTCAATATCTAAGTAAGCACTAAGCCTTAATTAAATTAAGCTTAAGTCTAATATGGTTAATAACTTTCTTCTATTTTATGAGGAAATATTATTCTACTGTAAGTTTGTATTGAAAATATTGTAGATACAGTAGGCTATTATAGGTGGCAATTGAATCATAAAATAATGAATCGTAAATAAGTGAAAATAACAAAACGACTTAAACCCTAGCGATAAAAATCAACATTAAATTGCTAGGCTTAATTAGACATAGGCTTAGGGTAGCCTGACGGTTTTTTGAAAGTAGATTGTCAATTATTAAAGCTTTGTGTAGAAGTAAAACAAAAAGCAGGATTTTATAAGTTTCAATAAAAAAAATGTATGAGGTAGGCCTACCGTATATTTGCAATGTTGCGAATTCTATAGGAGGAATTAATTTTGCCTAAATTCGCTAGGCCTTTTATGTATTAGGATTGTGGTATATTGTAAGCCTGGTGTGGAACAAAGAGGAACCTAGAGGCACCGCCTTGGAAGAGAGGGCGTTGACCGCGAGAAGTGAAAGGAGTTTTGTCCAAGGTTGCGGAAAGCGAAACCCAATGACCCTCAGGCTAAGGACAGGGCTCCAGTCCTAATTATCTTCTCATATTTCCTTATTTCAAAAAGTATCATCAACACTGTTCGGTATTTAAAACGATTTTTTAATGTATATTTTGCGTAGAATATGAATCTTAGCATTAAGGCGTCATTATTGGGAGAGTGCAAGGGGGGAAGTTGTCCCCCCACCCAATAATTTGGAAAAAATATAACAAATTCAAATTTTAGTATAAAAAATAATTAGTACAAAATGAAAGATTAGCTTGAATTGAGCTTGTGGCCTGCATTTACACTACTGAGTTACTCATCCTGTAAAGAACTTAATTTCTTATTTTACACAAACTTCAGGTATATTTTTAGTAAAATTCCACCTACATTTTGCAACCTTATTGGCATTGCACCATGAGGAAAAAACAGTGAAGGTGTTTCTGAGAAAAATAATAGACGATTTGACTTTTATCTGTACTCTGACTCAATATCTATTTAAATACTCGTATCAACCTTGTGGGATTTGTTTAACCACTCATTTATTTAAAAACTGCAGGTTAATACACTTCGACATATTTCTACAGAATGTAGCTCTTTAAATTTTCATTGTTCCAAAAAGTGTAACTTATTTCATTGTATTTTAAAATTACAAGTTTGTAATAGCTTATAATTCCTAAGCATTATAGTTAAAAGATAAATAAATGTTGGTACAGTATAAATCAAACATAGGTATTACTGTTGTGTCAGAATTATTCTTTTAATTTTTCATAATACAGTATTACTACCATTAAATAATGTTACAATTCCAGCTGTAAATAATTCTATTAAAAAGAATAAGATGCAAAGCAGGCATCAGCAACAACAGAATACTCAAGATAAGAAACGTTCTGAGGGAAAAGACAAAAAACTAAACCAACAACAGGACAACTTTAATCAAGAAAAAGGCAGGAATGAAAGAGGTAGGACTGAAGAAAGAGACGATAAAGGTAGGAATGAAGGAGGTAAAACTGAAGAAGGAGATGATAAAGGAAATAATGACAGAGAAAAGGGGAAGTCTGAGGAGACGGACGAAGTTAAAGGTAAAACTGACCAGGATGAGAAAAACAGAGACGAGAAAGACAATAAAACCAAGGATAACAAAAACTCAAAGGACAACAGTGAGTCTGGCAAGAAGAAATAATTTGCACGGAATGGAATGGAATGACCAGTCTCCTCACGATAGAACATGTTTTGCAAGCTTCAATGACACCGTTTTACTCATCACAAGCCAATTTTTTATCCAGAAATCTAAAATAGGTAACTGCATATACTTGTTTTTTGTAGCAGACTCACTCTGCCACAAACTGCTCATGTACCAAGTAGAGCCTCACAAGTGCACTTGTAAGCAGCACCGATTCATACTCATCCCACAATACTTTTATTTTATGAATAATTTTTATTTATTATTTTTTCAAAGAACTTATCATCAAAGCTTCAGCTGCACAAAGGAAGGCGATTTTTATTATAATAACTGCTGTTAAATAAAAATGTTTATATAGCTATCCCACTCATAAATGATGTCTTATATAACCCGCCAGCCAGTTATACTGTGGTAAGGGCCTAGTATGCAATTTTACAAAAAAAACCTTTCTGGGGTATTTGAAATGACCACCTATTTTGGCTGTTTCCGTCTGTACCGCTATGAAAGTTTCAAGTTTCTGCAACAATAGACCAACTTAGTTGCATTGTAACGTTGGTACAAAATATGATAAGCCTTCAGGTTGTTGTATGGAAACCTCTGCCGGCCAATGTGAGCCGCCAGGGTATGTTTTGAGAAACAACTCAAAAGCCAGCTGGTCTATATTTTAGTGGAAAACTGCTGCATTGGACAGGAAAACTGTAATAAGTATATAAGCATAATCCTAAAATATTGAAAGTTCCAATTTAGTCCTATCAAATAAAATCAACTGGGGCCATTTTCGATTTGGGGTCATTTGGAAAGAACAATTATCAGTTGGGCTATAATATTATATTGCAAATCTATTTACAACAAAAACAATCAAAAATGTCTAGAAGACCCCTACAAATTTTATGTCAATTTATTTATTATTTCTATTTGTGTCGTAATGGCTTGAAAAAGTAACTTACATATTTATTTCAATTAGAAAGTATGATTATTTTGCATTTGTGACACAAAGTAATTCCTCTTACTATTAAATGCTGCAGTGTTCATGACATGTATAACAATGCATTAGATTCAAACATAGTTGTAAAATCCCTATAGCTTTTTTAAAATCATAGAGGGGATCACTCACAAAAAGACACAAAGGACTGTTTAGCCTGTTAGCTTCCTAAATTACCGCTTACTATTGTATTCTTATGTTGCTCCATTTGGCCAAGGTGTAGGGCAATTTGCAATTGTATTCCCACAGTTAGCAGTTAATGACAGGCCGGGCTGCAGTGTTGTTGACCTCAGGAGGCCTCTCTGATTAAACAGAGATAACAGAAGTTGTTGTCTTTCCCTCACCCACATCACTCATTACACAACTGTTGGCTAGAAATAGACATCTTCTCATCAGAATGGTTTGGCAGCTTGCCAATTCTATCCAATTAATCACAAAGGGACATAGATAAAAATCTACATTGAAAATTTTATGACAGAAGATATCATCTTCTGTCATAAACCAGAAATAGTGTGAAAATCAAGCCAGAAAATGTTACCGCCCAATCAAAATCCTTGAATTACACCGCCATACATATGTTATTAGCTTATTAGGCAATTACATTTTTTGTTTCATATAGTTAGTTTACACTCCGGTTTTAATAATGTTTTGAAGAGAATAAGTGAAGAAGAGCATAACATATTCAAGTCCTTTGCAAATTTATAACAATGAAAGGGAAATATTTAAATTTAGATAAAAATCAACTGTATTTTATTGCAGTCACCGCTGTAAAACATTCAGCAATTTAAGATATACAATTAATTTGTATTAGTATTGTGAAAGCAACCTTCGGTAGGAAGATGTGTTAATTTATTAATAAATTATCTATAGTATACATAATTGGCACAACACCCTATAGGTGTGTGATTAAGTTGGTTAGTGTCAAACAGGTAGGACCTACTATCGTAATACGATTAACACTGTGTTAGTATAACTTTGAAAGAATCACCAATAAAATTGAGTAAAAGTAAAAAAGTTTGAGTGACTTAAAGCTTAAAAACAATTACTAACAGCAACAGTTAAATTTTTACTATGCAATTTTGAAACTCATTTACATTTTGATTTTGTTATTTTATTTTATTTTTTATGTCGATACATTTAGATTTTGAGTGTGAGCTAATCTTTCTTCTCTCAAGATACAGTAGTTATTTATTTGGCATTCTCAAAGTCTCATGAGATACAATAAAGAGTTTAAAAGTGTGTCTATAGCATTGCTAGAAAATTATCAATTCCTAAAGATATAACTCTAAAAAAACTAATGTATTTCTGAAGTTAAATAAAGTTCTAAGACACTGCCGAGAAGCATGATTCTAAAAGAATATTTGGGGTTTTAATTTAGTTCAGAAAAATCCTTGATAACTATAAACTAATTTCATATTTGTTTACTTATGTTAATGAAACAAGTTGTAAAAAAAAAAAATTGAATCTTCACGTGAAACTTTTGAAGTATTCATTCAAAATTCTCATTCATTGAAATTTTTTATTTGACTTATGTGTTTTGGGCGTGCTACCGCCCATCTTCAGCAGCATCCGACTAAGTCAATGGTTAAGGATTAAACAAACACATTAGGCCTACTTCTTTTATATAACTTTTGAAATTTATTCACATACATAAATACAAATCTGAAAACTTTGGATTTTGCCTTTGGAGTGATGCATTTCGGAGCAGTGCCTGACACTCAATGTTTTCATATTCTCCTATACATTATTCCATACATGTGTAAATATTACAATCATGGTTTGGATTTGGGTATGTGAAGATCATCCCGATTGATTGATGGTTTGAGACAGGATAAACTATTTTGTTTACAACTGCCTGTGCTTGGTTGCAGAGATGGGTCTGGACTTCTACTACACTCCTGGCAGCTCGCCTTGCCGCTCCGTCCTGTTGGCCGCCAAGGCTGTCGGGGTTGACCTAAACCTCAAGCAACTCGACCTCATGAAGGGCGAACACCTCAAGCCAGAGTTTGTCAAAGTAAGTGATTATTTTATAAAATGGACAAACAACATTTGATGTCTTATACATATCCATGATGGGTGATTCCCAGTTCTATTCCCAACAAAAAACTGATATGCCGCTGCCGTTTGAAGGCAAGGTTAAGCTCTTAATTACTTTCAAATAGAACAAATAGAAATGAAAGTGCAGGCTTTTTAGTACGGTAAATGAAAACTGTCATGCAGTTAATTTTTAATTGCTAATCTCGATTTGTGAAAAGCCATCACTTCTTATTTATTTTATGGGTAAAAAAGTTAAGTTTTAAAAAAATTTCATTTTGCAAACAAAAGGTTGTGGTCCATAACAATGCACAACTGATATCTCTACCAATAACTTGCTAATAGGAAAACTAGTACTTATTTGTCTTCAAATAAGTATTGTATCATAAATACATAGTAAAAAAATAACACCAAAGTGGATTTTTTGAAGATATTTAGTTGCTAATAATCTAGATGTTTATGGTACTTGTGTTTTACAGAGAGAAAATTAGAAGGGGGATAGTAAAAAACTCAGCAATGCTACTTAGTATGTTCCTAAAGCATTTCCGGAAAAAAGACAACTGGGAAACTTGGTTTACACAGTAAATTTGCAACTTACCTAAAAAGTCACAAAAGGAACTTAAACTTTCAAACCCAATTAATTAGACATTTATAAATGTAATATGTTTTTTTTTCCAGATTAACCCACAACACAATGTTCCTACTCTCGATGACAATGGTTTCGCCATAAATGAAAGGTAAATTTTATTAATTTGAACTCAAAACCACTTACACTTATTTGTAAATACTAGTCTACTTGTTGCTTGAAATCGAGCAATTTATTGTGATGCGATACAATAGTAATATTTAGTTCTCCATCAATGACATCCAACCAATCAAATATTGTGAATATCAGTATTCACAAAAAACTACACGTATTTACAGCAGCACATTAAGGCCGGTTCCTACGTGGGAGACAGATGCGACACGACGAGAGCGACAAAATTTCAAACAAATGTATAAGCATTGGACCATCCTTAGTGGGCGACAAGAGCGACAACAATATACAATGTATAACATTATGGCGATGCAAGCATGTCGCTGGTGTCGCTTCGGTCGCTCTTGTTGCGTCGCATCTGTCGCCTACGTAGGAACGTGCCTAACAGATCTTTAAAATGTTCAACCCAAACCCAATGTTATTCAAATGGGAAAATTTAAAATTTAATTGAGGTATCGCGCCCTTTTTTATGTCCGATTTTCATAATTTTTTTTGCGGAAACAACTACAGACCAAGCCTTATCTAACGACACCAAAAACTTGATTATCGGTTGAAAATTGTAGGAGCAGGAGGAGTTCTCAACACAAAAAAAACCCCTTAGCGTATTCAAAAAGTATAGATTTATTTAGGCCTGGCCTTACAAGATGAAGAGCAAACAAAGATACCACTGTTTATTGAGGGAACTACAAGACGAATTTTAATGCAATGTCCGTAGAGCTAATAAACCATATATATTGTTGAATGTGGAACCTCATGTTGTTTGGGTGTATCCCCCAAGTTGTACTGATTTTTTGATAGTCACAGTTTGACAAAAAAGCCTTCAATAAACAAACAAAAAATTTAAATTTTGCCTCTGACAGTAGATAGATACTTTGGAAGCTCACAGTGTCTGTTGTTACTAGCCGAGCGATCATCACCTACCTCGCAGAGAAGTATGGCAAGGACGACTCTCTCTACCCCAAGGACCCTCAGAAGCGAGCCCTTGTCAACCAGAGGCTATACTTTGACATTGGAACTCTCTACCAAAGATTTGGTGACCTCTACGTAAGTTAAAAATAGATTACATATTGTTTTTAATGCTGTTTTATGTGAGGAAGTTACAAAGACATGATAAAAGATTTTGATTTCATCAGGATATTTGTAAAATATAAAATGTTTTACATCAGCTGAATAAAGGCAGTTTACTTTCATGTTTAGTTCCATTTAAATTTGTCAAGTACCTCTTGAGAGGGTAAAATATAGAGCTGTGGCATATCCGGGCAGTGTTCCCACTGAGCACAAGATTTCCCCAGGATATCCCAAACGAGTCCCAAATATCCTATTCAGATCCCGGGATATGGAGGATATTCTAGGACATTCTAAGCATATCCCAAAAGGACTTTAATAGAAATACAAACTTTTTACTTAAATAGGACTAAATTAAACAAATTCAAACAAAACAGGTTTAAAATGGATTTGTTTCACTTTTTT
Source organism: Neoaliturus tenellus (assembly GCA_030545055.2). NCBI lineage: Eukaryota > Metazoa > Arthropoda > Insecta > Hemiptera > Cicadellidae > Neoaliturus > Neoaliturus tenellus. The sequence goes on along the minus strand of CM061533.1, from coordinate 169,981,559 downwards.
GGCTATAAGACACCTGTCAAACAAAATTTCAAAGGATATTCCAGAGATATCCCAAGGATGTGTCAGGCCTGCGTAAACGGCCATATTCCAAGGATATCCCTAGGATATGTGCGTTTTTTTTCAATTTAGTTAAAACATTCAAAATAGGGGTTTTGCTAAAAGTCTAAAATCATCAAGTCATTCAACCATTTTTCTTTGAGGCCTCTTTTCGAAAACTTCTGAAAAGAGCTCCTGGGGAAGTCCCTGGAATATGTCCGTAAGCATAGTTTTAATTAAATTCTATAAAATCGTTCACATCCTTAGGATATTCTCAGGATTTCCCAAGTAGGCCTAAATATCTGTTGACACAGTGTAAATTATTGAAATACTAAATAAACTTGTATCATATAGGTCCAGAAAAATTAATTAAACAATCTAATAACATTAGATAATAACATTGTTTACAAGCCAAATAGATTTGTTTGAATTCAAACATTATAGTTGAAAGGATCTACAAAGAACATCCATAGGAAGTGTCAGTGATTAAAGCAAAATAGTGCATTAATGCATTAAAATAGTGCTATAATGCAAAATAGTGTATAGGTCATTCACTATAAACTAAAGTTTTAATAAATAATTTTCTTTAATGAAAACCTCTGAAAATAACTCTTAGTAAAAAGTATGGGAAATTTTCATAAGCAATGCCATGGCTGCCTCTCTTCATGACAGGAGTTCTAGATGGGTCTCGAAGGATATCTCTTAAAAATATTCAATATCCTGGGGATATCGTGAAAGGATATCCCAAAATGTATGATTTTCAATATCCCTAGGATATCCTTGGAATGACTTAGAAAATATTGGGGATATTTGGGTTTACGCTGGGATATCTCGATTTACCATTACACACCATAACGTACACAGGATGGGTATCTATTTTACATCAAATACACTTTCAAAAGGTCAAACTACATCAAATAAAATGTAGTGATCTTACCCAAATTAAAATATATCATGTATAATTAATAATCTTTTTGTGTTAAAATATACAATCCAAATTACATATAACAGTTCACATTCAAAAGGTTTTGCTATTTTATTTCAAAATTTTTAAATATGTGAAAATAGTCAATTTGTAAAGTTACTTCAAATTTAGGCTAACTTTTTTACTTTGACTCGCAAAACTTCCAAGTGCACCAATGAAGGTCAAGTTTCAATACTTAATAGTAAATGAGAACACCTCAGAGCACAGGTCAGTTGGCTCAATAGGTTAGAGCGTCAGGTCATTGAGTGTGAGGTCACAGGTTCAAATCCTGGCATGGGCTTATACTTTTTGCTCCAAATTATTTTCATTTTTGTAATTTGTTCGTTAGCAGAAATGCATTTATTTATAAACTTTGATGAAAATAGTTACAATTTACAAGTTTTAGACCAGTTTTTAACAACATCCCATAGGGATATTTGAATATCCTAAGGATATCCCGAAAGGATATCCCAAAACGCGGGATATGCGCGGACATTCAATATCCCCAGGAGATCCCTGGGATGGACTTTTTGAGAATATTGGGCATATTAAGGATTTCCCCGGGATATTCCAATATCCCATAAGGATATTTTTAGGAACTCCTGGGGATGTACTTGTGCTGTGTGGGGTTTACTTGCAATATAAAAATTTTTAAAGAAGAGGGGAACTACCAATACACAGATGGGAGATCTTCCATATTAGGGGGGTTTTTCCTTTATAAATCCACTCCTCAAAAAAGAAGTATATGGTTATGCTACTATTTTTTTTAAATATTTAATCAATGAGTTTAATCCCTGAGATCTGTATGTTTTACATTACGGGGCTTTATTACATTATGAAATTCTATACTGCCTTAAACATTACATTCATCTCACGATTTACATTAAAACTGAATACCAGGCTGGCCTTCCTTGAAAGAATTGTAAAATGAATAAATAAAATGGAGAAGGAAAAGGGAGTGTGACAGGAAAGACTACTCCCATAAAAGAAATAAAACATATTATGAGTTTACTACTTTTGTTGTAATTTATTATTAAAAAAATATCTAATTTAGAGCCAAAATACCTTTTTATACCTTAACAGATTCACCTTGTTTGATTAGACTTACTGGTACTCACAGATTAAGAGGGGGCTAAAGGGCCCTTATATGAATGGTATGCAGTGCTTCACCTGCTCCCATTTTGCACCTTTATTTTAAGTCCAATAAAGGTGGGAGGGATTTTTCATAAAAGACTTGGGCTATTTGATTTGCCTTTTGATTTGTTTATGTTTGAATCCATATTAAGCTATAATGGTTTAAAGTTGACCAACTTAGACCCTCATTGCTTAATATGGATTCAAAATATATAAAAAATCAAAAAAAATCAAATAGCCCATGACTTTATATTTCATAAAAACCCCCTCCCACCTTTATCGGAATTAAAATAAAGGCGTAAAATGGGAGCAGGTGAAGCACTGAACGTTGAATTTTTGATCCGTGAGATACTGGATATTGTTTATCCCTCTCAGTATGGTTGTGACCAATCCAAAACGTATTATGGTAGTTTCTGCAATGGCCATTTGACTGTGCACGCAAAATAATTGCCTTATCCCTTTAGCCTGTCTTGACCATTATGTTTGTCACCAGTATCCTGTGATGTTCGGAGGTGCACCGTTTGATGAGGAGAAGAAGAAGAAGCTGGACGAGGCATTCGGCTTCCTGGACAAGTACCTGGAGGGTGGCAAGTGGGCGGCGGGTGACAACTACACACTGGCTGATATCGCCCTCGTTGCGTCCGTCACCACTGCTGAGGTGAGTGATAACAAGAATAATCTTTGTTGTCACTAATACTGTTGTAGTACCCCACTAGTTAAAAAATCCGCTTATTTTGAACACATCTTGTTGTGTGAATACCGATTTTTTTACTCATGAACAAATTAAATCCTGGTCATCGTTATTATATGGAATTCAATGCCATTCTGTATGGCCCCTTTTCTAGGATTCGATCATTTGTACAAGCTTTATTACAATGTTCGGTAATTTGCCATTTAACGTACATTACTACAACGATGCATTACTAGCAACTGATTTGACATGATCCAAATATTGAATATTGAACCATTGAACATGTAAGTCCTGATAGAGGAATCAGCTAGAGTTTACGAGTCCTGCTTCTGACCGGATCCAGTTCTAATTAGTTTGAAATAGCAGTACAGCATAACTGTACTTTAACATAATCTTATCAGCATGCAATATAAAACACACACACCTTTTTATTTGGTCATCTTATATTACGAATAAACTATGGGAAGTCCATGCAAACTTCTGGTTGGTGTAATCATAATTTTTTCTCATAATGGGGAACTGTAATTAAACTATTAAAAAAAAAAATTGGACGGAAATCATCGACTTTGGTCTGATACACTCCCAAACTTGAAAGCAGAAATGTTTCATTATAAGAAACAACAGTGGATGAATTCTATTTTCTTCAATACGGGTAAATTTTATAAGCAATCAAACATAATCAAGAAGTTATTTTTTAGGAAAAAAAATTTTTACAAACAACAAATAGTAAATAAATTACTAAAATTAATTTTTCATTTTACAACATTATCCCAATTTTATAAAATTACATAGGTACCTGGATTTCTTTAGTTTCCACAATAGTAGGATATTATAACGTTTTAAGCCTACAGTCCAAACCCCGGTCTTTTTACTTGCTTAAAAACTTGACTCAGCTGCCTTTCGTCTTTCGGCTTTTCATTAGTGATTCTAAGTTGAGTTAGTTGGTCTTAGTTAATAATAAAGCCTTATAATAAGGTATCACATCCATTTAACCCAAATTCATAATAATTAATTATACCTATGATTAGCATAAACCAGGGATTAAGACAGTAACATTTAATAAAAACTAACACCAGCATGATATAACCTAGTAAATTTGTTTAGGTTGTCGGCTATGAGGTGAACAAGTACCCGAATGTCGCCAAGTGGCTGGCCAAGGCCAAGTCCACACTGCCCGGCTACGCAGAGGCCAATGACAAGGGAGTTCAGATGTTCAAGGGAATGTACGAAGCACTCACCAAAAAGGCATAATCCAAACCACCGGTACTCTCTTATGAGAAACTTTCGACTGTGTTACTTTCATAAAGTATTAAACATCCAAGCATCACTGTGCTTTTTAGACTATCGTTCTTCATTGTTTAGATATTGTTGTTTTTTATGTTAACACACTAATGTGGTAAATTATTGTAAATGTGTTTAAATGTTATTAAAGTATGCTGAATACACAAAACATTTTTTTCTATATCCCATGTAACTTGAAAGACATTGGTTTTTCAAAGTATTCAAGGAAAATTCTCTGTATCACAGTTTGCAACTGCAATAGAATGAAATTAATTATTAAAAGATTTTATTGAATTTTTCCATATTTAAAATAATCTCTAAAATATAATTTGCAGATCTCTCTTCATAGAGATAAATCCAGGGGGCTAGGCAATTGCAGTTTTTTCCAGCTGCATCAATTGCACCATGCAGACCATTAATCAACCCTTTGGGGAAAACACTCAGTGGGCACTCTGTGACTACTGTATGTAATTCATAGTTTGATACTCCACTCCACAGCCACATGTCATTCCATTTGTATTTTCAATAACTAAATCTTCCCACTCGAGTGCGGAAACAATTCAGTAAAATCCACTGCTTCCATACCAGCTACTGCTACGGTCAGGTCAGCTTTAAAAAGTTGGTCCAACCTTTGAAAGAGTCCCAGAGGGGGAATTCCAGTGAATCGATGGAAAAGTTTGGGTCAGTCAGTTGGGAGGCTGCCACAGAGGTGGTTTTGGGACCATTTATCAGCCCATCTCTTGGGGTGTTTAATTCATGGATGGGCAACTATCTTGAGAGCACATAAGATCTTAGCATATTCTCTAACAAGTGTATTCCTTCGTGTCTTATTTCAGGTGGAGCGGTTTTACCAGTCGCGCCTCGATGGAGGGGCTTTTTATTACTTTTATTACTGTATATTATTTTGTATAGGCCTATGAATTTACTACATAAATTTAGAACTATGGCCTATCATTAATCATCTGATAGTAAGAAGAGTCGCTCATAAAGACGATTAAAGAGTCATTTAAAGCAATTTATTGCCCTATATTTACATTTTACTTAATTTCAGGCAATGATTCCCACTATGCTAAGTATAAGATTTTCTCTTCAACACACACAAAGACTCTTATCCAAACAAAGTTATTAGAAGTCCCTCAGTAACAAACTATTCCACCATACACGCACAGCCACTTAAAATAGTAAACAATAATCACTATTACATTTGGAATACCAAATTAAATAGTGAGCTGTAAATTTGTTCAACCTAAACCACGCATGAAAAATATTAATGAGGATATGGCTTGTCAACAGATCAGATGTAGTTAAACCTAGAGTCTTTGTAGGCTTCAAAACATTGCACATATACACACAACATTATAAATGAACACAAACAAAATACTTATTCACACACAAACCAAACAAATCAATGCACTTCCAAGATCCTAATCAAAAAACTCGTTAGTTGACATTGACAGCTGGCTCTGAGTTTTGGCAGCACTGCTTGGAGCTGCATGCGCAACCACAGCAGCCAAGTCCAGGGTGCCAGGCGAGACCTAGCCTATAAGAACGCATTGTGTGTGCCTGTGTGAGTGCGATGTGTGTATGTTAGCAGGGCCGCCCCGAGGGCAGGGCAACCGGGGCGGTTGCCCCGGGCGCCACGGCCAAGGGGGCGCCGCTGCCGAGGCGAAATCTCAGTTTTATAAAGGCTCAAACACTTCACAAAATTCTAAAAACTGCATCAATAAATATTTTAGAAACAATTGGTTCAATAATAATTTTTTTCAAATAAAAATTTAAAATATTTAGGCTATCAGTCGGAAATGAGTAGTGACTAATTTATTGTAACGATACAGCTTTTGTTACAACGCAAGTGGAAGAGTGGAAGCGAATCATGATAGATTCGCAATGATGTTGTAGCATTGGTTGCATGTAGGCCTATTATTCAGCTGATCTTACGAACCGAAAAAATGGCTCGTGCGTTCGCTCGGGGCCTACGAAACAAGGTGCCGAAACAAGGAGGGGAGGTGCCCCCCACTACCTAATTGAGGATTAGGATTATAGAATTATTAGAGGATTAGCTGAAATTCAGCAGCATCTGGTCACTCGACCAAAAATTTATGCAGGCCTGTTAGTTTTCGTAGGCCCTGCCCAGACCCAGATCATGTTTTGTCAACAAATTTTATAGTAGTAAGTACAAGAGAATTTGTTTAGTTAATTTATTCAAACTAACAGCATTGAAAATTTAGTAATGTACCTAATTTAATGCTTCTGACTGTAATTGAACATTACATTTCACAGATATGCCGATTATTTAATTTAGGGGGGCGCGGATCAAAATCTTCCCCCGGGCGCCTATTACCCTCGGGGCGGCCCTGTATGTTTGTTCTCCATATTACTTAATAAGAGCGCTAGGATGTCATCTGCTCTGGCCCAAGCTGACCGCGATAGATTTAGAGACACAATCGTCAACAATTTTGGATCTTTTTCATTACAAACAGTTTCTATCTTCACTTTATGACCTATACAATTGTCATTCTGTTAACTAATAATAAAAATATTATTCTTAGTTTTATATGATATATATTATTACATAATAATAAAAACTATGGAGATCGCCCACTGATTGAAATTCGACCAAATATTCAGTTTGTCTGTACAAAATAGTTTAAAATGTTGTATATTGAAATGTGTGTTTTTCTAGTTTGGCCAGTATTTGGTTAAACATGATTTTTGTTCTATAAAAGAGGGCAGTTATATTTATCAGACTACACTCATGTGAAAAGACTTCTCATGGCATAGGCGTGTTTGAAACCAAGCTACGGTGGCGTTATCTTCCGCGGTGAACATGAAAGTGGAAGTACAAGAGACATATGATAGGTAAATCAGTACTACACTCTTCTCAATTAAGGATGAAATATTTTATAACTGAGGGACGAGGGTTGTGTTTATTTATGTTGTGGAAATTTTTTGTGTTTCCTGAAAAGAAACGCAAACTGTGACAAAACACGGTTTGCATATTAGCTCCTCATATATGTTTGAAGTTGTTACGTTAAAGAACACAATCTTGTAAAGGCAAGTCAGCATAAGTACTATACCAGAAATAGAAATTTAAATCCATTGATATATCAGTTTCTCATAATTTAAAACTTTTGGAATGTAAACCAGAATAATTTTTTACAGAGGCCTCAAGCACTTCTATTAACGATCTCATAAATTATGTATCTCTCGATATTATTTTTCAGTTTGCCGATGTGACTGTGCTCTGACTGTGACTGTGATGTGTTCAGGTGCACTCTTTTCAACAGTAGTAAAGAACTCAAACATCTAGAAATAGATTCCTACCTTAAAATCAACCTTGTAAAGGTGCACCTACACATAGCAGGAAACGACACGGAAAGGAAACGGTCGGGGCAGTTTCTGATGAATGCTCTCTGTGTTATCAAATGGAAGCGCCCATGACAGGACGGGACACGGAAAGGACACGGACAGGACATTCGTCGTGTCGGATTTATCACCAGATGAGCATTCATTCGCCACTGAGAAATTATAAATTGATAAATTGATTCAATTCTCACTGTCTTGTCCTGTCCGTATCCCGTCCTGGTATGTATAGCCACCCCTTCCGACACTATTAGAAAATTCTGACGGTAGCTCTGTGTAGTGAGTGTGGCAGCATAGCCACCTCTAACCTCTAGTATAGTTAGAGGTGGCTATGGTGGCAGCCGGCGGGATGAGCAGTGTGTCGGACGGCTGTGAGCGCAAACTCAGGCCTCAAAAATGTCCTGTCCGTATGGGGTCGTCCATAAATTACGTCATCAGAAAATAGGGGGGGAGGGTCCAGATTGAAAATGACGGTAAGGTGATGTGCAAGGGGGGGGGGGGGTTGGCTTTGATATGACGTCATTGTAAATATGATGTTTTATATCAAATTTTAAGAGTAACACAATGATAAATTCTAACACAACTCAACTATTATAAAATAATTATCTATAAAATACATTAGACTATTTTAAGGCGTTGTTTTATAGTTTATTTTTCCATTGAGGAAGTCATTTTGGCCTTATTTCTGAAGGTAAATTCACATTTGATTGGTACATTTTTTAAGTTTATTATGTAGTGATTAAAAAGCATTATTTTTACTTAAAACGGAGGTTTGTTAAAAATGACGTCATTTTTCCGAGAAGGGGGGGGGGGGGGTTAGACAAATTATGATGGTAGGATGATTTTAGGGAGGGGGGGTCCAAAAATGGAAAAAAAGCGAAAAAGTGGAAAAAATGACGTAACGAATTTCAGTTGTTGGCCATCTCTTATAACTCTAGGAGGTGTTGCCCCTATCCCGATATGTGTAGCCACCTGAGCATCAGAATTTGTCTGTATCCTGTCCTTATCCTTTCCTGCTATGTGTAGCCGTAGCTTAACTTTAGCTCAATATTTTCTGAAAACCAATTTATGCTTAATTCTTCTACAACATCCTATATTTGTATCCAGGCATCTCAAAGGAAGGCTAAAGATAGAAATCCCCTTCCGAGCCTTTTCATTAATGATGATCAACTACTGGAACTCAAGACCTCTACTGATTTCCTAGGTGTGAAGTTGTACGATAGGCTGTCCTGGGACGATCATCTGACCTCTTTAGAAAAAAATATCAAAGAGCATTTACATGCTAAGGTCAATTGCTAAATGTAAAAATGAACTTAATAATGATGATCAACTACTGGAACTCAAGACCTCCACTGATTTCCTAGGAGTGAAGTTGTACGATAGGCTGTCCTGGGGCGATCATCTGACCTCTTTAGAAAAAAATATCAAAGAGCATTTACATGCTAAGGTCAATTGCTAAAGGTAAAAATAAACATTTCAATAAACTTGTTTACCACACCCTTATAAAAAGCCATATTTTATACTCAATCATCTTATGGGGAGGTACCAAGGGAAATCCAGAGAGAATTTTCTCACTTCAGAAAAAAGCAGTAAGGTCAATGTTGGGCTTGTCTTATAAAGCGCACTGTTCGGAGGCATTTGTTGAGCTGGGTCTCCTTACGGTTCCTAGGTGTTAATTTTTGAAAATTTAATTCACATTAAGAGAATTGACCCTCAAAAGATTAATGGAATCAAAACACATAGCTATTGTGTTAGGAGGTTTAAGAGTAACTTAGTTACGCAGAATCACATTAAGCTTTCCATTTATGAAAAGAAGCCCCAATATACTGGAACCAAAATGTGTACCAAGCTTTTTGCCAAATTCTCTTCAAAATTTAGAAAGTAACAACCTTTTAAAAAATAAAATAAAACAGTTTTTATTAAACCATCCGTTTTATGATGGGGAGTTGTCCTCAAGTTTTAGACACTAGGCCATCCCATGTCTTCCCAAAACTGCTCATTTCTCCCTCCTGCATACCATTACCTTACCCACTTCCTCTTCTTAGAAGTTTATATGTCCCCATCAAGGGTGGGCATAATGACAAGCTTTACGCCAGCGATGGTCATCGAGCGCTACAGGATATGTATGTATATATGAACGGTTGAATTTTTTACCTACAATTGGTCAAGACTAAGTGGACTGTCTTTGACACTGAACTTCTTTTACTTCTTTCTTAGGATAATCATGTCAAGATGACTGTAGTGCCAGGTGAGCTACATTCCATAAGAGCAATGGTGTCAGTTTCTGCGACATCCGTGGGTGTCGCCATAGAGTTTTTATTGGTTAAAAAAAGTGTTAAAAAACAACATTTTACTCTTTGTTACCGGCAAGTGTTGCTAACGCTGCAGGAGACAATAATCGTTCTCGTTTGCGTTGGAGATTTTTTGTCTCAATTATTACCAAAATAAGGAATTTCAAAGCAAACTAGGGTAGAATTTATGGAATTTGTTTCACCTTGAATGATAATTGTTAATTTGGTCATCATCTACTTATCTACTATTTACTTATATACTACTACCATTGACTAAGGATACAAAATGTATCCTTAGTCAATGTAGTCCAAAATGTATCCTTTGTATCCTTAGTCAATGCTACTACTTAAATACTTATTATCTGTTATGAACTATTAATCGAATTGTAAAATAGAGTAATATGGTGTCGTTACGATCAATATCGTACCCGTGGCAAGTCTGCTTCATTCTCTTTTTCAATCAGCTGTGTAATTGTAAATATTATAACGTAACTGGACTTCAGTTTTAGTTTTGACGCTTCATATCCGGAACACAAAAAATAGCTTTTCAGCTGACCTTAGGAAGAAGTTATGCTTTTTCCTCTACGGACCTTGGATGAAACAGTTTTGCTATGGCTACGATATTTATCATACGAGTAATATTAATCTATTTTACAATTTAATTATATGTCAATAGCACACCATTAGATAATTATTAAACTAACAATTAACAATCAAGGTAAATATAATCATAAATTGAGGAGGTTGGTGGAAAAAAGACCTAAGGTAACTGAGGTCGTTTTTCGGTAAAACGCTTAAAATGATCCGTTATTTAATCCTCTTTGCAGCAGTGTTTGTTTCATGTCAATATCTTGTGTTTTTGCTGAGTTATGAATTTTTTCTGAATGCTGTCAGCTGTTACGAGGCATCCTGGCTTCAGCTGGAGGAAACATTCTTGTGTAGACAAACATTATGGGTTATTGCTAAACGTTGTATAGGTTTTCTATGTGTGAAAATTGATGTTTAAACAAGCTATCTGTCATTTAAATGTTTAAAAACCTTCAGTAAAGTCTTTGATGGACCATTGTATCTCTACAAGTTAATTTTAAGTTTTAATGAATGAAACCGTTGCTAGACCTATTTGATTTTATTTCATATAAATTTAGGTCGAATAAATATTTTATTTTACTTTATTTTTATCCACTTTAATGAGTTTAAATGCATAAAATCTAAGTTTTTAATATTGAAAAAGTGGTTTGATGGAAAAAAGACCTCTGACTCTGCTTCATATTTTGTTCAATAACTTTTGATGGAAAGGACATATAAAAAAATAAAGATTATATTCTTAATCCAAAAGAATGTATCTTGTATAGTATAACTATCCTAAGGGTAATGCAATTTGGTAAAAACCTATAAAAATATTCAAAGTCGATTATCTCAAAACACGTTTTTTGGACCGAGGTCGTTTTTCCACCAAACTCCTCAATTCTATTTTAAACTTAAACTCCTTTCTATGAATGGTTGTAGTTAGGACAAACAATCGCCAACACAAATTAAAACAATTAAACTTAACTGTCTGTTCCTGCAGCGTTGACAACTAACACTTGCAGGTAGCAAAGAGTAAAATGTTGATTTAATAATACTTTTTTAACCAATAAATACTCTGTGGCGACATCCACGGATGTCGCAGAAACTCACACCATTGCTCTCATGGGATGCTTACTTACTTGATACTTGGTAGAATCCCACTGGAATTGCTTATGCAACGTGGTCGTCAATTATAGGATACTAGGCCTCTTGGAACATATCTTCCCAACTGTAGTAGGCCGCTTCAACCAAATATTCCTTCAAAAGGCTTTTGAATTTCTTCAAGTTAGGTTCGCTTGTTATTGATCTTGGAAGCTTATTGTAAATTCTTGCACTATTATAATAGGGACTTTTCCCGGCCAATGTAGATGAGATTTGAGGCACATGGATATTATTAGCTCTTCGAGTATTGTAATTATGAACCATACTATTGGTAAAAAAGACTTCCGGATTGTTTCTGGCAAGTAAAGCTGACTCCATGATGAAAAGTGAAGATAGTGTAAGAATACCCAATTCTTTAAAAAGAGGTTTACAATGGGCTAGACGTTCGGCACCACACATCCTCCGTACAATGCGCTTTTGAAGGAGAAAAACTCTCTTTGCTGATGTACTGCTGCCCCAAAAAACAACTCCATATGACATTAGGCTGTGGAAGCAACCATAGTAAACTTTAAGTAAAATTTCAATGCTAACAAGCTTATGAAGTCTATAAATCAGATAAATGACAGGGGTTAATCTTGCACATAAGGATTCCACGTGGTTGTCCCAGGCCAGGTTTTCAGTGATATGCAGCCCCAGATACTTGACATCTTCACAGGCACTGATGGGGGTCCCATTAAGGCTCACTTGTGGAGGTAGTTGTGGCTTTTTTCTATTATAAAAGTCAATAATTTTTGTTTTTTCAGTATTTAGAACAAGGCAGTTATCATTACACCAATTGGACATTTCATTCAAACTTGATTGTGTTTTATTGATTACAGTGTTCCGATCATGGTCATAGATCAAGTGACAGATGTCATCATGTAGCTCACTTTTCACTACAGTCATCTTGGGGCTTACATACGTACTTAAAGCTTTATTATTTATGGTTACACCATTTTTAAACATTTTAAACTTCAAGTTAAGGCTAGGATGACATACAGAATATTCATGAAACAGCAAATTATAAAATGAAAATTTACCCTACTTTAAACTTAATAGCAGTACAAATTAATTTTTCCTACCACTGCATGGAAATAATCACATTGCCACAGCTGTAATCCTACGCAAAACAGTTCATTTCCGTTTTCCGGTCCTTTTCCGCTCTAGAGCGGTAATGGAACATTGGCGCACGCTAAATCAAGGTTATTTTAAATCTACAATAGGTTAGAACGGTAAAGAAGGTGACGTCACAACACAGACTAGTTTCTATTGGTCAGAAACCACATGACAATCACCATAATTATTACAAATTAATTGTAGTTGCTTTGCTCTGAATCAGCTGATTTCACGGTCAGTATTTTGATAACATTAACTTCCGGTTACACATCGATGCAGGTGATTACGATTTATTACAGTTATTAAGTTAATGAAGTAATGAAGTTAAATTTAAAGTTGATATAATTGTGTACGTTTATTAAATACATTTAATCGGTTGTAATTATGGTGGTAGGAAAAATATTGTGTGTATTACGAGCACAAATAGTCATTGCCGCTCTCGAAATGTTTGGCCGCACTCAGCTGACGCTTCGGGCGGCCAACTACATTCTCGAGCGGCAATGACGTTATTTGCGCTCTTAATACACAAATAGCTATATTCATCAACGTTATGTGGATAGTCTTATAATAATCGCTGATTCAGCTTTCAAACAATTTCAAAGAGAATGCATTTAAATCTAAACCTGATCAGAAATTAGCTAAACGATTAATCAAGGGACATATTTTAGAATTTCATAAAAGGGTACGAATTTATATTATGGATTCATGTTCATTTTATACTTCGATAGCGTGGCTACACTGATTTATTTTGCTCTCTGCAAAATAAAGTGTGTGTTGTCAAAAGTTATTTATTTATTAATTAAATTATTACTTATTTATTGCTTGATCGTTTGTTGACTTAAGTAGGGTAAATATTCTAAATTTTCTTTATTTCTGTACATCTGTAACACAGGCCTTGCCTACTAAAATGAATTGGACTGGTATGTACCACATCAGTAATGTAAATAGGTTAGTGATTAAACTTAACCTAACTTTTACCCGTTTCATACGAAGCCTGATAATTCAGGAATGATGGTCTAGGCCTTGTATTAATACATTGTTAATAACTGGGTAACCCCAGAATATAGGGGTTATATATTTAAGGGTGTTACCAAATTCTAGATGATGGTCAATTATTCATGGCTGATTCAGGCCTACCATTTTTGCCTTTTACTAGGCTATGGGCTCAAATTTTTTTTATATTTAATTTGTAACTAAGTAGCATTATTTTTTGACTGGGATGGTGGCGTCGTCCTCTTATCCAGCTACTTGGAGGTCACAAATTGTGGATAGTTATAAGCGATGGCTTGTGAATGCGATATTCCCTAGTTGGGATTAAGGTGTGCACTAGTGAATACTTCAGTGGTTCCCAAACTTTTTTAACCCATGGCTCCCTTTCAGTACAAACATGGCTTGGCGGCGCACTTAAAATAATTGACCCATTTTGCATTGTATTACATTACAATTACATTTTAAATTTATCTTTTAAACAGTTAACGGTTAATATATTCTTACATAGCACTTTGAATACGATTGTTACTATAATACAGAATTCAGGATATTAAACATTTCTCACAGATTGGTCCGTCCGGCAACGGCGGCGACCGGCGAGCCCGGCGATCGCCGTCGATTTTTCCCGCGAAAACCCACTTGTCCGTCGCCGGCCCGTCAAGCTCCGTCAGAAAAAGTGCTACAGCAGTTGCAATGGAGAGTTCGTCGGACTAAGAGTTGTTTGTAATAGCAGCGGCGTGTGGTCATGAAGAGAAAAGATTAAAGAGAAAGAAGCATAAATTCTGGGTTTATGAAATATTCAAGAGAAGAAAAGAATATGGTGAATTTCACTATTTGTTTGAAGATTTGAAAAAAGACGACGAGAAATTCTTTTTTGTACTTTCGTATGCCAAAGAAGAAGTTTTATGAGTTGCTTGAGCTACAGGAGTTCCCCGAGAAACACAGTAAATTCCATCAACATTTCATCTGTACTCATTGTACGCAGCTTTATGGCACTGTCGATGTAACCACAATGAAGGTTGGAAGTCGACTGCAAAATTTGACGGGTCCGCCGGCCGGCGAAAATGCCCCCAAGAGCAATGGTCGCCGCCGGTGACCGACAGTGACGGTACGGAGCCGTGCCGGGCGGGTATAACGTCCATTTACCGCCCATTTAAATCAATGCAAAGCAATGTTGCCGGGACTCGCCGGTGCCGGAAGGTGACGGCTTAAGTTTAAGCAGGAAACCCACTCTAGCCAGGCGGCCTCCGGCACCGGCGAGTCCCGGCAACATTGCTTTGCATTGATTTAAATGGGCGGTAACCCACTATACCCGTCCGGCACGGCTCCGTACCGTCACCGTCCGTCACCGGCGGCGACCATTGCTCTTGGGGGTATTTTCGCCGGCCGGCGGACCCGTCAAATTTTGCAGTCGACTTCCAACCTTCATTGTGGTTACATCGACCGTGCCGTAAAAGCTGCGTACAATGAGTACGGATGAAATGTTGATGGAATTTACTGTGTTTCTCGGCGAACTCCAGTAGCTGAAGCAACTCATCAAACTTCTTCTGTGACATAAGAAAGTACGAAAAGAATTTCACGTTGTCTTATTTCTTCAAATCTTCAAACAAATTGTGGAATTCGCCATATTCTTTTCTTTTCTTGAAAATTTCATGAATCCAGAACTTATGCTTCCTTCTCTTTAATCTTTCCTCTTCATGACCACACGCCGTGGCTATCACAAACAACTCATCGTCCGACGAACTCTCCATTGCAAGCTGTATTTAGCACCGTTTCTGACGGAGCTTACCGGGCTGGCAACGGACAAGTGGGTTTGCGCGGGAAAAATCGACGGCCATCGCAAAGTTTTGTAGTAGGCCTTTTTGGTAGATGACGGCGGCGCACCTGGCACTAGCTCGCGGCGCACCGGGGCGCCGCGGCGCACAGTTTGGGAACCGCTGGAATACTTGTACACCCATGAATACCATCCTCATAATTAGGCTAATTTGGATATATGAGGTCGAAATTATGGTTTGGATCCCACGTTAGGTCTAAACTGTAATCCCTAGTTACCATTGGCTGTTGGGCTATTAGGCCTAATTTAATTACGTAAAAGTCCTGCATAAGGAGAATGTCAGCCTTATTCAATGACAAGAATTAAAGATTGCACGATAATTCTACACTCATCTCTCATTCATACCAAGCGGGGTTAGATTGACCCCTTTTTTGAAGTTTTTTTATAATAACTTTTGATCATGAGAATTTATTTGCATGAGAATTTTTTCTATAATACTTGAGCACTATATGAACACCTACCATGCATCATTTTATTTTTATTAGTCATAGGTTGGTCAGAAAAAAAATAATAAAAAGGGTCAATGTTACCCCGTATGTTGGGGTGACATTGACCCCCCCATATTTTATGGTATGTAATAGGTATTAAGATTCAGATTCAGATTCAGATTCAGATTCTTTATTGGTCACATAACATTTTCTAATTCCAGCACAGCTGGTAAAACAGGTGACAAGTCAGTGATATAATAACTAAACTAAAGAAAAGTTGATATACAGTCTTTGTCAAAAAACTTAAAAGTACACACAAAATATCACGAGGGTCAATCTTTTAACTATATACCGTAGTGTATCTTTGACCCCTGCTAAAGGGGTCAATGTTACCCAAGACCAATTGAAAGTTTACAATTATAAAAAAAGGAGTGGATAAAAAACTCAACACAATGTTATGAACATGAGAACATTTTAATTAATAAAAATAAATACAGGCCTAGTTGAATTAAGAATAAAAGCATTAGTAGGTCTAGGCCTATATTGTGTAGAATATAAAAAGTAGTGTTAAAAGCCTTAAAGTCTCAAAACTCCTTCACTAAAACGCTCCCTGGGAACTTGTAAGTGATTTTTCGTCCATCCGTTCCCAAAGTTGCTCTAGGCAGTTTCCCTATGATGTCAACAAAGGTGCAGAAAACACATCATTCTCTTTAGGAATAAAAGTTGTTTTCATTGTGTCTACAGAATTAAGTCCAATGACTTCAATAAACTTGTCATTTTTAAGACGTTTTGGACAATTCAGGTGTAGTGAAAAATCTGTTTGCCTCTCTTGCCGCCAATGACATAATAATAATAATAATAATAATCTTTATTTGTCACAAGAATGTTCATACACATCATTGACAAAGTCATCATTATAATAAGAGTCACAAAATAAATTCATTATAGGTAATATAAGAATTAAAAACTCTAGTTATGTAAGTCAAGTTAAGTAAAATAAAAATAGATAACTAGGTAAATAAGTGGATTCAAAATTAAAAATCCATATATTTAACTTTGAAAAAGTCTTCAAGCTTATAAAAAGGATTCTTCAATAACCATGAGTAAAATTTGTTTTTAAAAGATTTAAAAGAATACTGACTTATTTTTCTCTCTAGGAAGTTGTAAATTTTTAGTGATAATACGATATGGCTTTTTTGT
The DNA here is from genome assembly GCA_030545055.2 of Neoaliturus tenellus. Taxonomy (NCBI): domain Eukaryota; kingdom Metazoa; phylum Arthropoda; class Insecta; order Hemiptera; family Cicadellidae; genus Neoaliturus; species Neoaliturus tenellus. The sequence goes on along the minus strand of CM061533.1, from coordinate 169,964,524 downwards.
GTTTTAGTCAGGCGAGAGTAGTTAATAACAGTATTTGTTTTGTTACGAACATTATAGTCATGAAAAGAATGTATGAAGTTTAAAAATTGTGAATTTTTTATTATATAAATTACTAGGTCAAAAATGTATAAATTAATAATGGTTTGGAATTGTAGTTCAATAAAAAGTGGTTTACAGTGCTCTTTGGGATCACATTTTTTTAGCGTTCTTACAGCCTTTTTCTGAATTTTCAGTATTTCCTCAATTCGGGCACAATTTCCATAAAAAATCAAACCATATCTGAAAATAGATTGGAAATAAGCAAAATATGCTGTCCTTAAATACTCTTTTGAGATTGAGTGAGTGAGCCGATTTAGGAGAAAAATAACCCGTGATAGCCTTTTATTCAAATAATCAATATGCGAATTCCAGGTCAGATTATGATCAATGTTCATACCCAAAAATTTGACTGTATCAACAGACTCAGCTTTAAGGGAGCTTGACTTTTGTCTGAGGTTAAATATTATATTTTTAGTTTTTTCTTTATTAAGTAAAAATCCGTTAGAGCTAAACCAATTTGTAGCAGTTGCTATTGCATCATCAGCCGTATGGTATATATATAAAATATGTATGTATGTATATAATAATAATAAGTAATACATTTATTTGTAGTTCAATGCAAAATGATACAAAACATTTTCAATTTAGTTGGTAAATATGAATTATTTTGAAGGGTCAAAGTTACCCGGACACCATAAATATGGTGGGGGTCAATGTTACCAGCATTTAAAAAAATGTTAATTAAATTTTTTTCCAATGAATTAAAATTATAATTCAGTCATGACTATTCCTAAATATATATGTATTTCACTCTATTAAACCGTGACAATGCTATGTTGAACTGTTTGTTCTAGGCCTATAAAGTTTTTTCCGGAGAAATCTTTCAGCTGTTTTGCATATGTTTTTGATATAATTTTTTTTTATGTTAGTAAAATTTATTTTAACTCCAAAGTATGTGTTTATAACACAGAAAACCATACTCTTTTTAACAGTATTATTCATGTTTCAAAACTCAATAAAACTAAATCTCAAAATAAAAAATTATAAAAAAATTGACCCCGGGGGTCATTGTTACCTCCAGGGGGTCAGAATCACCCCGCTTGACGGTACTTGTTTTAAACTAGGCCCTACCTAGACTTAAGGCCCTAATTCAGTTAGCAATATTTTATTTTTATAACTTAAGTGCTTTTAAAAATATATCGTTTCCATTTTTTTCCACCCTGTCTAGTGTAATATTTGGGATAAAATTTAACATGTACAACCTAGTTGATTATGATCCAGGCTAGGTTTGCAGTGTGTTTGATTTTTTTTTCTGTAGTAGCTAGAGTTATTTATTTTAAGGCATGGTTTGCAGTGTAAATCTTAATTTGACTTGCAGAGAATTCTATTTATTTATTCTCTTTGATTGTGCATGGTTTGCTGTGATGTTTTTTTTTTATTTGATTTTTATGACTCTTGATAAATTATTTTAGATTAATTTAGATTAAGACATAGCCTATTGTTGTACAAACTTAATGGCCAAATAAAATCTTTGAATTTTTACTAATACTGTAGTACCCTACAAATCAGCTCCAGGATAGCATAACTTATGTCTGCCTTCTTAAACCAATTTTATTTTTACGGGAAACTTATAAACTATTAAGTCCTATTATTGAAAATTCACTGAGGCGTTTGCTGTGACTTGGGGATTTAAACAGTGTGACTGACTAGGGCTTTTTTATAAATTTAATTAGGCTGCTCTTAAGTCAACCACATCATTTGTTTAAACTCTTTTTTGCCTAAAATGAATTTTGTCTCAATATGTTATGGTATGCTCAAAAGCTAATAACAAAATTAACACAAAGTCCCATTAAGATGAAGCAGGGTGACTTAGCCTCTTATATGTACCGGTATCTTATTCTGAGTACCGTATTTCAGCTGCCTAGATTATACACAATATTTATTAAGATTTAGAAATTTCATGCTAAAATACTGCAATCAACCAGACCAATTTATTTATAGAAATTAGAGACAAACTCCGAGTGTGGAGGGAAGAAAATGTGAGACAAAGCAGCGATGTGATTGCAATGTGGGACTCGGTGCTTCAGGACAAGATTCACAAATTAGGAGATGAACGTAAGTATTATGATGCAAAAGACAGTTGGTCAATGGAAGTCAAGTCAAATTTATGAGTAGGCATAATATAAAAATGTTTGTACTAATGGAAAAAACAAAACAATAGGCCTAATAATTACCCCTCTATTGGGTGCATTAATATTAAAAGTGAGGCTGGCAGATGCATAGGTTGCCTCCAAGATAAAAAATGCAATAAAAATAATTCTTTTGAATTAGATTTACAGAGGCCTATAAACACATTTTTAATTGAATAGGATTACTTCTTATGTATTTTTTTAAGCTTACAAAAACAGGATGCTATTATACTTTATCCAGGTAGTTTCACATTAAACAATAAGGATTCAAAGAACTAAGCTAATATCAAATAAGAATAATTTAAAATATTTTTTTTATGAAAAATGTAAATTCGGTTATAGTTCAAGTGATTTGTAACTGAAGATCTAGGTGATGGCTAATTTTATTATATTAAGTTATTTATCTACCTTCATACTATCCTTATGAAATACAGATTCAAGAATGAATGAATGAATGAAATAGTTTATTCCCATAAATATACATGTACAAATTAAACATACTGTACTGCAACCACAAATAAATAATAATAATAACGCTATCTGCATAAATTTAACAAAGATATCAAAAGGTACATGATAAAAAATTGTAGTTAATAATTACATTATTTTATTTGGAATGGAATGAGCTGACATGGGCACTGAGGCCTGTGCGTCAGCTCTGAGTTGCGTCCAGAAATATTTACCAGTATATAAATCTTTATATTTATCTTTATATTTATATCTATCAGGTAAATGTAAATCTTTTAAGAGGAAAAAAATTGTTATGTAAGTTAATTAAGTTTAAACAAAATTTGAAAATCAAACACAGGGGAAAAGAATTCAATTCCTAGAACTACTAGTAACAGCCCTCTACATACATGCAGTCGTTGTGCACGGGGACCAACTAGGACTGCCTAGGGGCAATCACATCCATTCCTACAACACAGGAAGAGCTATGGATTATCATCTTCCCCCGCATCATACAACTAAATACACCAAGAAGCCGTCTTATGCAGGGCAAAAGATCTACAACTCGCTGCCAGAAGACTTGAAACGCCTAAGAGGGAAAGATCGTCACAGACAAACACAGCTGGCTAATAGACCGACCAATATATACTAAGCAAGAATTTTTTGACTTGTATAGCAAGAAACTTCAAGATCTCAAACTTTTGTACCTTTGACGCCATTACATTTCTTTATGATTTTGTAAATAAAGATATTCTGATTCTGATCTGTGTGATTAACACTTTGGCTACCGAACGTCACACATGTGACATAATGTTAAGAAAAAACCTTAAATATAGACCAGCGTCACATATTATTATATGTGTCGCTCAAGGTGTTTCCAGTAGGCTATACCGACGACACATATTTGGGACGCTCAGGTCAAATTCAATGTATCAACGACACATATATGGGACGCAGTCACGGTTCAGTTAAATGACTCGCCACGCCCATTTGGTCCACAGTATCAATCTAAAACCTGTTAATCGGTCTATGTGTGACACACATGTGTTGCTTGGTCTCTGGGTACGACCTCAATTTTTATTTTTTACAGATTTTCAAAGTTGACCATCTTGATTGCTTATGATGCCATTAGTGTTTGTTTACTACACATTCCACATGGTGTTTTTTTTTATTGCGTGACACATTGTCCTGTATATTTTAGTACTTTTTAGTGTAGTAAAACTATTTTTTATTTATTTCCCAGTCATCCAACTCATGACACATGTGAGACAGTCGGTCTATAGCAAACAAACATAATACAAAATATTACTATATATCAACGTCACACATATGAGACGCAAGAGAAATGCTAAAATAGTACTGAAATAATTTTTTTTCCAACTTTTATGAGCAAATATATATATTATACATCAAATTATATAAAAATAGTGTAAAAGATTTTTTGGTCTCTGGGTTAGTATTCGTCACAATGACTCGGTCTGTGGTGAGAGTATCGAGTACTAGGATCGGTCTGCTGGGAACTCCCGGCGACCCGAATTTCCGACCGTCAGTAGCCAACGTGTTAAGATGAGTCGGTGGCAGGTCGGTTTAGGGGCCAGGGGGGTGGGCGGAGGTGAAGGCGGGAAGAAGTTTATAGACTTTAAGCATTTTATTTTCCTAAGCAACATACAGGGCCGGCTTTAACATCTAGGCAAACTAGGTGACCGCGTAGGGTGAAAAGGCCCGTGGGGTGTCATGGCGGTGGAGACAAGCGCCCCTGATCTGTTGTAAAGAGTGTTGCTGATCAGTGGTAATAGCACTCTTGATTGGTTGTAAAGAGTGGAAATTAAAAGGTCGTTAATAGCCCCTTGATCGTCAATAAAAAGCACCTTCAACCGGCGTCAATCAGCGCCCTCTGATAGCCCCTAACCTGCAGTTGTTTTTGTTGTTGTTGGTGGATAAGAATACCCCTGCCCAACCGTTAAGCACGTCTGCCTCTAATGGGAATTTTGCACAAGCCCCCGGAAGGATGGGATATTGAAGGAAAAGAAAGGGTGAGAGACGGGACATCAGACGGCCGTTTGACCATTCAGAGGGCCAACCCCCGTGTACTGTGACAACGGTCTGCTCTGCCCTCTTAACGGCCAACCAACCGACTGTCCACTCATGTTCCAGCTAGGGATTTACATGCCCGCTGTATTCCTCACGTCCCCCGTTGTCTAGAACATATGTTTCAGCTTGGGGTTTACATGCCCGCTGCATTCCTCACCCCCTGCTGTCTAGAACACATGTTCCAGCTAGGGGTTTCCATGCCCAGAAGGGAAATTGTCATAGTGGGCAGCCAAAAGACTCGAACCACAGTTTTATGACAACTTCATTTGCTGTACCCAATGTCAACTTCGCAACTAGTATAAACCAGTTTTAAAGTTGTCCTGGGACCTAACCAGCAGTTAAAAACGCCCCTGCTCAACGATACAGAGAGTTACCGACAAGCGGTAAACATGATCGAATTCTAACCAACAATAAATAGCTTCTCTGATCAGAGTTAAATTGCGCACCAGACCGGTGGTAAACATCGCTCCATAATGGTGGTAAAAAGCAACCCTGATCGACTTCAAAGAGCGCCCCCGACCGGTAGTAAACATTGCCTGCAAATCAACAGTAAATAGCGCCCCTGATCAGAGTTAAATTTGTGCCCCTGACCAGCAGTAAACAGCGTTCCCACTGGCGGTAAACTGCGCCCATGATGGACGGTAAAGAGCACCAAGAATATGCATAAATAGCACCAGTGATCAGCATAAAGAGCGCCCCCGACTGGCAGTAAAACAAAAGTCCCCCTGATTTTCGGCGGCAGTAAAGAGGGGCCCTGTTGGTGATAAAAAGGGTGCTCACAATAGGCGGTAAATAGCGCCCGCGATCGGCAGTAAAGAGTTTAGATCAGAGGTGTAGAGTGCCCTTTTTTTCTTGATGATTGAAATGGATCTTTACAATGTATAAACAATTGCTGTGCAAATTTTTTTACAATCAATTATGAATAGTTTTTATTCCAAGTGCTATCCATCTGATAGTAAATTGGTAATAAAGAATTCATTTTTATAGTTGTTTTGTTTGTAACATGTAATAATGGCTAAAAGAAACGGCTCAATTGGTTCTGGAGGGGGGGGGGGGGGCGGCTATTGACACTTTTGATTAGGGCTCTAGAAAACCTAGAGCTGGCTCTGGCAATATAAAATACTTTCTATTTATATTGTTTCAAAGAGTCCATGCTGTAAATTCAAAATGTATAGCTTACACCAGTTTGTGGAGGAAAATTTGTACCATTTATTTATTATAAAAATCAATAATAAAAAAGACATTCTATAACATTAATTTAAAAATATTTATCTATTGTTTTTTAAATGCTAATAAAAAACTAAAAACAAAACTTTATAAAAAACTATGGACTAAAACAGTTATGTATGTTACTGTAGAATGTGCGTTCACAAACTGAAGACAACTCCACTCTGATTATCATGCAGTGGTGTATTTACATATGGGCTAAACTCGCTATAGCCCAGGGCGGCAGAATTTGGGGGGCGGCAAATTTAGATCAACGGCATTTTTAGGCTTCAAATTAATTAAAAAACTCAAATTATTGGAGGCGGAAATTTTTTGGAAGAATTGTACAGAAAAATTTGAGAACCAAGAGTGCATATTTTCTAAGAGAGATCATAATATCTTAGCGCAAGGGGTCATTAAAGAGTTTTAAAGCTGGGAGAACTCAGCACTACGTTGATTTGTCACGGCTTTTATGTCCCATCCCGTCAAAATGGCATAGGCGTTAGGGCAATAATTTTGAATATAAATTAGGAAATTATGGGGAGGGGGAGGGGCGGCACTTTTTGAATAGCCCAGGGCGGCCAGTTTCCAAATCCGCCTCTGTTATCATGCAATCGAGACAACACAGAGACCAGCTCATGATATTGAAAAATTTACCTAAAAAACAAATAAAAAAAATAGTTCTTAATTGGCAGTCTGCTGTCCCACCTATCACCTTCTCTTTCCTTCAATATCCCGTCTTTCTGTAGACTTTTGCATTAGAGGCAGTTGGTGTGTTTAGCAGGAACAATGTGGTTCTTCCGCCACATACAAAGTTTAGAGTACAATGTTTAACTCTTTACAACGTTTTTTACCACCACTAATTAAGTTGTTTTTTTTTTATCAACGGCAGCGATCAATTTAACAGAATTATAACAAAATGCTTGTAGTAAAAAAATAAAATGTGTAAATAAATAAAATATATACATATGACAATATATACATAAACAAAAATAATGATGGTTTTATAAAAAATACAAATGCCTTCCAACACCAATGAATTAATAGGTCTAGTTTTTACTAAATTTATGTGTACATAACCAACATAATTTCAAATAATTTTCAGAATATGTAGTGTACGAGCAGGTGTTTGTAGCGGCCCTGGACTGCAACAGGATTGATGTAGCCAATGAGTGCCTTCACGCGCTAACGGCAGAGTTCCCCGACAGCCTTCGGATCTACAAGCTGCAGGTCATGAAACTTGAGGCTCAGGAGAGGTCAGTCGAGAGGTTTTATGGTGAAAAATACTCACATAATGTTTAGTAAACTTAGTTTTGGCCTTCCATAATTTAGTGTCCTTGTTCTAACTACATAGGCCTTCAAGCCTATAATTTTTTTCATAAAATGGGATTGTGAATCCAGAACTTTAATTTATTACTATCCTCCTCATTGAGAGTATAACTTAATACACAACTCCTTTTACGTCCCTCTTGTCATCAAGCTATATGTGTCCTGTAGTTAAGATAACATGTAAAGCTAATTACTGAACTAAGTTGTTATATAATACGGTAGACTCTTGATAGTTTGACATTCTGTGGTTAGACATGTTATATAATGTGACAACCTCTTGGGGGAAATATCTCAGGTACCTCCAAATTTTTCTATTTGTGCTAAGTGATCTTGTAATATATTTCATGATTTAAATTTGTTGTACCAAGGTTAACCGAGCCTTGCTTTTTGGTTTTGTCTCAAAATAGTGATATAGGTCTAGTGATAATTCACTTTTGTTATAGTAGAGAGTTTTTGCAACATACGGTAAATCTTACGGTAAACGCTAAACGCTATTTTGAAGTTGGCAAATTTTCGTATATTACGTTACACAGGATATTTCAACTGTATTAGTGTTTAATGGTTACTATTGATCACTTTTCAATGAACTTTCGTAGCTTTAAGCATCAAAAGCACAAAAATCCACCATTTTTAAATAGCGTTTAGCGTTTACCGTATTCATTTACCGTGTGTGCAAAAACTCTCGAATGTCATGGTATAGTCCGGGACATTTAGCGAATGGCCTAGACAAAATTGGCCGGGTAACGAGACCTAGTGGAATGAGTTTGGTATGTGTACCTGATCATTTGGTAAAAATTCCCAACTTTTCCCCACAACAGGAACATCCGCCATTTTGGAAAATGGCGGAAAAAGTTGATTACAGTGTAAGTGTTTACTAAAATGGGATTTTCATAAAGCCCACACCACTTAGATTCACCCAAAAACGTTTATATTGTTCACAATTAAATACCGTACAAGGAAATACCATATTTATTGGTATTAATCATGTTTCAAGGTTTAGTATGTGCACTTAAATTTAATATTTCGTCAAAATTTTGGGAAGTTATTTCGGTTTTTTGGAATTTACGGCGTTAATATCACAGATATGATATTTTTTGTCCTTTAAGAATTGTAGTGCTTAAAATTTTGCATCGATTGCATATATTATATTCTTTGTAGAAATAATAGTAACGCTGATACAGTGCCTTAAAGTCTGAAATATTCACGGCTTTCAAAGGGGTAAAAAGTGGGTTTTTTGCATTTTTGGACCTCAATTTTCAAAATACAATAATTTTAACTGAAACCATTTGGAAGAGCTTAAAAAACAAACAATTTAGTATTTTGAAATTTTAACTGGGCTTGAACGGGTTACGAAGAAAAGCCAAAAATAGGTTTCCCATGTTAATCTTATGGGAAATCAACTAAACCCTGTATCTCGCTTATTTATTGGCATAACTTGATAAAATTTGCTATGTACATTCACTAGGTAGGGTTTAACTGATATTTGCTTACAACACCCATTACTTTGCAGAACTGTTGTATTTTTAAGTTCAATATTGAAAATAACATAGGTAATAATAACATTAATTCACCTATAAGTGTTAAAACCATAGGTCGTACAACTTTGATTGAAGTTTTATTGAATTTGTGAATATCGGATGAAAAATTGAGCCATAATTTTTTTTGTGACAATTAGATTAGCAACCAAATATAATGAACTAGGGAACTGGTAAGGACACAAATCAGATAAGCGATCCTCGCTGGTTGGCCTGATGCCAAACAATAGAGCTGTTTTCGGCAGGTGTTTAGCATTCCATCTAGCTCTCATATTACAGCTGTATTGTTATAATCCTAGAACTCCATTCATTTATAATTGAGTACCAGGTTAACCGAGCCTTGCTCGTTGGTTTTTATTCACTTTTGTTATAGTGTCAAGGTAAAAAAGCAATTAAATTTCCACCAACAACTACTATACCTCTTCACAGTTAACAGCTGATTCAAAAAGTCTGCTTAACATTAATGCTTCATTCTTTTTGTTTACATTTCGTTGTTAATTCGTTACCAAAATAGCAACCCATAAGACTAATGTTAAAAATTACAATTTTAAAACTTAATTTTAGACCAAATTCGATTTTTCCTGGGGTTGAGGCTGTTTCTAAACTTATTTTTGGGCCAAAACACTCTTTAATGCAAACTTTAAGCAAAATCTAACAGCTAGATTTCGAGATCGTGGAACACACATCCCTTCAGATATTCCTCGTATTATAGTATAGGATTTCTGTTTAACTTTTTATCTTTAGTTAGTATAAAAACCGATAAAAACCAAAATGTGATATCAATTCTCAATTAGCGGTTTTTTTTTTTTTCAAAACCGACAGTCAACCCATCTCTAATTAAATCATATATTTGAAAATGAATAAAGTGATTAGTTGTAATTTGTTGTAATATCATGTTTTTAGGTATGAAGAAGCATTAGAGCTTTTGCAGAATGTAATCAAAAAAGATAAAACAAATGCTGCCCCAAGAAAACGACGTGTTGCAATTTTGAAGGCATGTGGAAAAATTCCTGAAGCAATAAAGGAACTAACTGAATACTTGAAAAAGTAAGTAAATTTCCATAAATAAACAATAGTGTTTAGATATTTAACAGTTTTTGGTGTGTAAAACAAGCGAAAATACAAAATATTTGGATGGTATAAGGGAAGCAAAAGCTCTCAGAAACAAAACTTTTTACAAATAAAATATGTAACCAAAACATTCTAAACACAGTACTTCTAGAGAAATTGGGTTTGGTGGGAAATTAACATTTTAAATTCAACTGTGACTGCCCAGTACTTTTTCAGTCGTTTTTGACATGATTGGAGTTAGGATGAGCAGGGCTGGCTTTACGAATTTTCCGCGAATGGGCCCAAAACATTTCCGCACCCTCCCCTCTCCACATAAAAGAAACAATGTGTTAAATCCAAAACAATATATTCTTTTTGCAATATGCGCCAAAATAAACAGTACGGAGACTGAATCAGCTATCTTCACCAAAATGATACAAAACCTTCAAGAACGGGTAATACGAGTGTTGCTTCAAGTGGACTGAGGTCATATTGAACATGTTATTAATTGAGTTTAAACCTGCTTGGTGTTTACTTTTACTTGTATATGTTGGTGAAACCAAATATATATTACCTTATCTTATAATTTCAGCACCGTAATGTTTATTTTAGCACATACTGTAGAACCATATACAAAAAAAATTATTTTTGGGTCAGATAAATAATAATGTGGTATGATGAAAGTGAAGAAAAAAAGGGAAGATTTTAAAATCGTGAGGTCCACTCAACACAAAATTCTTTTACAAGAGCTAAGTGGCTAAAATTTTCTTCTTCTCGAACAAAAGCGTAGATTTTATTCTTCTCTTGGTTATTTAGTCCAAAAATGCTAGCAAAAAAGCTACACTTCTCCCAAAACCCATTGTGGAGCAGACATTACGCCCAACATGCTCAATCTCATGTCTGACAGTGTTTTAACACGCAATATGTCTGGTTGGATGTTGGGTCAGTTCAGGTTCTGGCTAGCATGTTCGATAGTGAGTGGGGGCCCTTACGCCTATGTGCTTATTTTTGGAGGATGACAGGTGCTTGGTAGACGGGTAAGTTCCCTCAGGCTTATGTTGGGGCTGTGCTTATTTGCCAAACAAACGTATTTGAGGATGTAAGGTTCATGGTAGATCTGCAAGTTTCCTTCTTAGGCCTATGTGCTTATTGTTGGATGATAGCGACGGATGCATGGTAGAGGTGTAAGTTTCCATAGGCCTAGGTTAGGGCTATGGTGGACCCAGAGGCGTGGCAGGAGCTGTGCGACTTGTACCTGAGTGAGCAGGAGTACGGCAGGGCAGCGTTCTGCATGGAGGAACTCATTCTGCACAACCCACACAGTCACTTGCTGCATATGCTTACTGTTGGATGATGATGACAGGTTCATGGTGGACCAGGAGGCGTGGCAGGAGCTGTGCGACTTGTACCTGAGTGAGCAGGAGTACGGCAGGGCAGCGTTCTGCATGGAGGAACTAATTCTGCACAACCCACACAGTCACTTGCTGCATAGGCTTACTGTTGGATGATGATGACAGGTTCATGGTGGACCAGGAGGCGTGGCAGGAGCTGTGTGACTTGTACCTGAGTGAGCAGGAGTACGGCAGGGCAGCGTTCTGCATGGAGGAACTCATTCTGCACAACCCACACAGTCACTTGCTGCATATGCTTACTGTCGAATGATGATGACAGGTTCATGGTGGACCAGGAGGCGTGGCAGGAGCTGTGTGACTTGTACCTGAGTGAGCAGGAGTACGGCAGGGCAGCGTTCTGCATGGAGGAACTCATTCTGCACAACCCACACAGTCACTTGCTGCATATGCTTACTGTTGGATGATGATGACAGGTTCATGGTGGACCAGGAGGCGTGGCAGGAGCTGTGCGACTTGTACCTGAGTGAGCAGGAGTACGGCAGGGCAGCGTTCTGCATGGAGGAACTCATTCTACACAACCCACACAGTCACTTGCTGCATATGCTTACTGTTGGATGATGATGACAGGTTCATGGTGGACCAGGAGGCGTGGCAGGAGCTGTGCGACTTGTACCTGAGTGAGCAGGAGTACGGCAGGGCAGCGTTCTGCATGGAGGAACTCATTCTGCACAACCCACACAGTCACTTGCTGCATCAGAGACTGGCTGAGATCAAGTACACTCAGGTGAAAAACACTCTATTTTATAATTTATCCAGCTATCATTCATAAAAACTGTCCATTGGCCACATTAATAAGTTATTTTATCTAGAACATATTTAAATGTATTCATGTTTATTAGTTTGGTTTATTTATCTACTTAAAAAAAAAAAAAAAAAAAACTAATGCAAAAATCATAATGGTTGTGATGGCCAATTTGAACTCCATTTACTATCCTTTTTAGCCTAGTTTATTTTAGTTTTTTCTTCTTTTTCTACCAAAAATTGGTTTGTTGTTGTAGGCTACAAAGGGATGATCAAGGGGAGTTGTAGTACTCTGTTTGCTTCTTGCGCCTGGTAGGTCAGTCGGCATTCAGAGGTTGTGGTAGCATAAAGGTTGTCCAAGCTCAATTTTTTTTGCAGTTGCTTGTCAAAATAAGTCCTACAATTTAAAATCCCTTGAAGTATGAGGTGCAAGCTGTGATTAAATTGAAATTTTTTGTAGCTAAACAGCATTTGGCATCAGCACTTTATGGACAACTTTGTACCGTTATGGGCTAAATCAATGATTGATAGAGTTATTTGGGAATGTGTTCGCTCATTAAAAAAATTGCCGAATGAATGTACATGACTAAGAAAGAAGTGGCAGTCAATCTTTAGTCAGTGATGAACTGGTTGAAAAAATCAACGCAAAGATTCGTGACAATTAACTGATGCATTACCATCTCAGAACATTTGGACGGATTTCCACAAATTTTCAGGACTCTTTTGTACGAAATAGTGACTGACAGGTTAGGCAGTAAAAGTCTTGTGCTTGGTGGGTCCCGAGCTGAATAATGCATTCACGGGATGGCTCAAGCAGGGTGTCTACTGGTCACCGAAGTCACCAAAAGTCACCGAAAGTCACTGATTTTAGTTAATGGTCACCAAAGTCACCAAAAAGTCACTGATTTTTCTTTAAAATGGAAGAAAAGTCACACATTTTTAGTATAAATTGTGAAAATAATGCGATTGCGAGCAAAAGTTTTGCGACTTTAACAATTTTCCCCCAACATTTTCTATCTTAGAGACGGAAAAGTCACTGATTTTTAACAATTTTCACCCCCAAAAGTCACTGATTTTTATATCTCTTTGGCAGTAGACACCCTGTCAAGGCACATGGGGAAGGTTTTTTTGGAGAGGAAATTTCAAAGTCATGGAAAGTGTTTCACACCCAATATGTCAGGTTGGATGTTGGGTCTGACGTCAGGTCAGGTTCCGGCGAGCATGTTCGATAGTGTGTGGGGGCCTCTAGCCTCTAGGCCTATGTGCTTATTGTTGGAGGATGACAGGTGCATGGTAGACCTACAAGTCTACCCTAACTAGGCTTAAGTTAGGGCTATGCTCAGTATTTGAGGCTGTAAGGTCCATTGAAACTATATTGAAAAGTAGAGAAAAGGCGTTATTTAAAGTTATATGTAGTAAACATGTTATTACCAGTTCTCTGTTTTATTTAGAGAAAAATGGAGGTAACAATGCGAACAGCCCTCGTATCTTGTCAAACTGCCCATACATAATGCCACACTTTTTATTTAGGTTTATTTTTTGGTAGAGCATATAAATATCCCTCAAATCGTATGTTGGGGCAGTTTCCATGACTTTCCCAAAATTTTTTAAATTTATTTACCTTATGTTGGCCTTGCATAGTTGTATATTATGAATAACAAAGCTGACAAGAACTGTATTTTGACAACTTTGTTTTAGAAAACTTGTAACCTAGCTTTGAAATTAAATGCAAGAGTTATTCATAACAAAAATTGTTTTTCTCAGTGATACGATATTTTGCAGGGAGGATTTGAAAACATGGAGATTGCTCGCTCTCATTACTGCATGGCTGTGAAGCTTAACCCACACAACATGCGGGCGCTCTATGGACTCTTCTTGGTGAGGACAACAATAAATAACTTGAATATGCCCAAGTATTTTAGTATGAGTATATTCTCTTTTTATACTATATATATATATATATACTTTTTTTTATAATATATATATCTTTATTCAATATAGAACAACACTTCCCTACATTTAGGGTTGCCATTAAAACAAAGAATACTATACAATTTTCTTAAAGTTTACAAAGCTTGAAAAATTTAGATATTTTAGAACTTAATGTATCCTAAACACTAAACATTTGAATATAGATGGTGTCTCACAATTTTGATTGAATCTTTTAAAACACTACTTGAAATTTGGGAAATAATTTTGGTTGAGAGTCCGAATTGTTTGCAAAAGGTCACAAATGATTTTGGTATAGTTCCTCTTGCTCCAATTAGTATTCCAATAATGTTTATATTTTCTAAATCGTATTTTTCTTTATAATATGGTATTGTTGGGGTATAGATAATTTGTTTTTCATTTTGTACGTCTTGTGGTTGGTTATGGTTTTTCTCGAATCGAATAGTTGGATCTATAATAATGCCTAGTTTTGATCCCTCTTTTATTGCTATAATGTCAATTCTTCTTGTGCCCCCGTTTTCTGAAAGGCCATGAACCTCTTCAAAGACATTAAATTTAAGTCGTCGGAGGGATTCGGCGATCATTGATCTAACTCTGTGGTGTCTGGCATTTATTAAGTTTTCGTTGAGCGGGCAAGATCCCAGGACATGTGCAAGGGTTTCATACTCACTCCGACAATGTCGGCAGTGGTTTCCGTCCTGGGACCTACCCGGAATAGTTCTGACTGGTATGACGTTTGCAGTCATTTTAATAGCTTCTCGCCATTCACCACAGGTTAGATCTCCTTTATTTTTAATCCAACTGTTTGCTGGTGGGTACTCCATGAATAAATCGACCCCTTTTCCTTTATGGTTAAGTGAGCACCAAGATTCATATTCTCTTGTACGAAGGCTTTTCCTCGTCTTTTTCACATCAATTTCATCCACATTCTTCTTCAATAAGGCTGGTTCCCTTGTAATACCTAAGCTTGCCAGGCAGTATTCTATTTCTGACTTAAGGTCTCTTGTATTTGAAATGTAAATATTTTCATTTTTGTCTAAACACTGGCAAGCATTTATGTATTGAAGAAATATTTCCCATTTGACCCTAAATAAACCTAAACCCTTGTATTCACTATTAGAGTACAACATACTATCGGGTACATCTGTGGGCAGTTGAAGTATGGCCTTAAGTGAACTTTTTATTATTCTGTCTGCATCTGATGCAAAAGATTTAGGTATCTTAGTTGGTGATATGGATTGGAATGGATATATGAGGCTTGGACAAATGGATGAAGATATGATGTTGAATTTTTGATCTGGTTTGAGCAATGGTGTCGAGACAAGTAAATCAAACTTAATTTTTAACTCTTTCATTATGCCTTGAGGGTTAAATATACATTCATCATTGTATGACAACCCAAGATATTTAATTAATTCATCTCTTTTAATTGTTTCTATTTTTCCGTTTTCTTGCAGATGAATTGGTTCTTCATGAAGTAAGCCATTTGTAATGCAAATACTTTTACATTTATCAAGATTTATCTCTAGTCCAATTTCTCTAAATCTTTTGATAGACAGTTCGGCAAGTGTAGTTGCAGCTTCTCTGGATTTTCCAATAATCACTGTATCATCTGCAAAACCGAGTACTGCCTGTTTGGAGGCCAGGGACTAAAGAATATCCAAACTTTTCAGAATTATTATGGTTGCTAATTTCTTGCAATATATGGTTTGTCGCTAAATTATATAGTGCCGGAGACAGCGGAGAACCTTGCATCACTCCACGATTGATTTCAATTGGTTTTGTTTTCCTATAATTTATTTCAACTTGAGTGGAATTTTTCTTCTGAAGTTTCATAATAAGATCTGCTAATTTTGGATGTAAAAATTTTGATTTCAATACTTTCTTTAAGTGGTTATGGCCAATGTTGTCAAATGCTTTCCGAATGTCTAAAAATATTACTGTAACATCACTTTTTCTTTCTTTAGAACATTTTAAAATTGAGTTTAAAATTGATGTATTAATTAGAGTCCCTGGCATGTTGGTGAAACCTCTTTGATGTTCATTAAATTCGACTGTCTCTCTTAGTTTTTTGTCAAGAACGCGCTCAATAATACGTCTTAAAACAGAACAAATAGTAATAGGTCGCCAATTACTTAAATTATTCTTATCGCCTCCCTTATATATTAAAACAGTTCTCGCTTTCGTAAAACAAGGTGGGACCTCAGAGCATTTTAGCATTCTATTGGCTATTAAAGAAAGTATTTCAAAGCAAGTTTCATGTTTAACAGCTCGCACCAAAACACCGTCAGGTCCTGGAGCTGTGTCTACGGATATTTTTCTAATGGCATTTTGTATTTCTTCTTTTGAAACAATCAATGTATTTTCAAACAAAATTTCATTACCAATCGTACATGGATTTTCATTATTGTATGAGGCACATTCACAGTTATTAGGATTAGAAAATTGTGTTGAAAAATAATTAAATACTTTTTCAGAATCTACAGTACAAAACTCCTTGTTGTTTTTTAAAACAGAACGAATAGCCTTCTTCCTTTGATTGTAATATAAGAATTGAGTTAGTTCAAACTCATATTTTTCTCGCCTCTTCTCTCGGTTCCGTTTGCTGGATCTTTCAGGATTACTTGATCTTTTGTGAGATAGTTGGATATTAAATGCCTTGTTTCGTTTTCTTAGGAGAAAATATTTCTTTGCCGGATGTTTTGGACCAGGTAAAGAATGAATTGCATTGTTTAAAAACATTACAAACTTTTCAACCTTTTGATAAAAGTCCTCTGTGTTTAAAATTTGCTCAAACTCTTGTTTCCAAACAGACAATTTTTCTTTATATTCTTCAAATTCTTTATGTTTGTTTTTTGAGTCCGTAGTCGATTTTTCGTTTGCTCCATAGTCTAATGATGTAGAGTTATTCAATTCATGTTTGTTCTTATCTTCTACAATGTCTGTTTTCATTGCTTCTCTACGATTATTATTCCAAGAAACTTGTCGCTCCGTTATTCTGGTCCTGTGCTCATCCGGGTGAGACCTGCTGATATGTATATTGATCCCCGATATTCCTTTATAAAGTTTTCCACATATTGGACATGGTTTATTTTCCTCTTTTCTAGTAATATTTCCTTTTTTCTGCTTATTGTATTGGGTTTTCTTTGGGGAAGGTATAAATTTGGTTTTAGATTCAACAGAGGCACAGTAGCTTTCTAATGAAACATTTAAGCACTTTTTCTTATGAATAATTATTGCCCTTTTAGTAAATCTTTTGTTGCACATAACACATTTTTCATATTTATCATCTAGTTGCCTTTCATGTTGAGATTCATTGAATGTATCATTTAAGGCACATTCCTTAAGAGAGATACCATCATATAGGCTTATGTTGTCTTGTGTTGATTGAGTTAAAGTCATCTCCAGTTGTGGGGAATCCACGTATTTATAGGTTGGTCTAATATACCTTTCATCACGGTTGTATTGTGGCTGTTTGTATATACCTGTAGACGTACAAGGTAAGTCAATCGCATTAAATTGGTTACTAGTTGCAATATCTATATGTTTTGGGCCGGGATTAGTCTCAATATCACCACTCAACAATAAAATTAGCAAAACAAGAAATTCATGCTTTTTAAATTTAATTATGAGCTCCCATTGTCTTCTCCACTTAATTTTGTTTTTTCTATAAGGTATCTTCTCTAAATAATAATGTTCTCGTTTACATTGAATCACGAAAAGGGAAAAAGTATTATATTTTTTGGATGATGATTCATTTGAATAAATTTCATTAACTTGGTAATTAGAAGAATGGATGACCAAGAGTATTGATATTGTCTGCAGAGCTACTATTATTTTGAGAAAAGAGCAATTTTGGCTTTTGTTCATGGTAAAGTTTTAGCAATGTAAAAACAATAAAAAATTATTGGTGTTAATAGGTGAGCCAGGTCAAAAAAGAGATTGTCTATAGTCGATGTTTACATAACCAAACAAAAGACTGTCACTTAGTATAAATGGAAAACTTACTTGATTTTAAAATTCAATTTCCAAACCAATTGTTCCAAATCAAAGAAGATCCTTTCTTGTGGCATTTTATATCATTTATGAAATTACAAATTTGCTAATCACTAAAAAAATCATAAAATTTAAGAGTATTTTTTGATTGAAGTTTTGTGTTTATCAAAACGATCAAGAAATATAAAAAAGTGATACTTTTTTATCATGATTGTGCATGGTTTTATTTAGCCTTAGTTTTGACGTAGCCTGTAATAATTTATATTTTTTGAATAGCTTAGTAAAATCTTTTGAATTTTGTAATTTACAATCGGATTGGAACTATAGTAAGTTGAATGGAAATGGGCGGATGAGAGTTGATGCATTTTTGCCAAATCTATCATGAAACATAGTGTACAGGGCTGGTCCGAGGGCAATGCAATCTATGCTGCCCAAGCGGCTATCTTATGTCGCACTGGGAGGGGCCCCTCGCCGCTTTTCCACCTGACCTTTCACGTTTCAACTACAGTGGACCCACTTGGCTGAATATCTCCGTGGAATTCCACAGTTAGAATTACAGTCAATTTAAAACTTGGAAAAATCTAATAGATTCAAACTTTACCCATTGAGTCATCAACCTATCTGAAAATACTTGTAGGATCAACTGATTTAGGACACAATTCATGTGTAAACTACTAAATTTTTACGTCTACAACTACCACTACATTTTATGGTCTCATTTTTCAGACATCAACCAACATTGCGATGTCTCCAAAGACAACATCAATAAAGAAGAAGGAGGCTAATAAATTAGCATCATTTGCGATGAAGCAGATTACAGACAGGTGCGTAATATAATCATCATTAGTAGGCTTTCATTAATTTCACTGAGTCAACCTCAACAAACCGGGACAAACAGGGTGCAATCATCAACCCCCCTCTCCCCTTCTGTCAAGTGCCATAGAAGAAAGATATTTCCATATTTACAAAACTAAATTGTAAATTCAAGCTGAGTACAATAGACTTAGGTTAACCCATTGGCCTTGTATCATGAGACCGTTCCGTGACAGCTGTTGTGGTCCCAAATTTTGTATCACGAGACCTTCCCTCGATGATGTTAACACATAAACAATGTTATCTCCAACGTCCTATTTGTGATAATGAAGCCATATTTTGATGTAAAACTATTATAAGAAAGTCAAAGTAACTTCTAATAACAATAATAGGTTGAAATTTTATCAAATAATACATTATTATTCTCTATAATTACGTGACTGTTTTCCTTGATCTCGTTGTACAGATCGAAGCTAAATATACATCGTCGTGGGTTCTGATAATTTTTGTTTATACTTCTTTGACTGTTTCTTTTCTCCTGTGTCTGTCCCTGTCAGCTGAGGGTTGTATTGTCAGTAATAAACTAACCCCTATCAGTAGTGCGCAGTGTTTTTTAAACAGTGTTATGAGTAAACTATTGACAAAGTGTTGTCAAAAAGGATTGTTTATGAACTTTGTGGATAAAACCCTTAAGTAACCTTGTTTTTAGGAAAAAAACTAATTAATATTATTAGTTATAAAATAAAAAACTCTTGTTTCGCAAAAATACAGTTTTAGAGTTTTTCATTAATTATTCCTAAATTTTTACTAGTAATTCAAATAATGCAGTCCATGCTGCCCAAGCCTTATGTCTTATGTCGCCCCTCGCCACATCTTGCCCCTCGCGGTGTTTGGCTTTTCAATAATGCTAAGGAACTATGTCTTCGCAAAATGTAAGGTTTTACTAAAAACAATCTAAAAACTTTATTTTTAGAAGAATGGTAATCATAAAGAAAGTTTTACGTAGGGAATTAAATTGGTTACCTTTCTATTGCAAATAATAAACGTATATTAAAGTTTTTAGGATGATAAAATAACCTTGCTTTCAAAAAATATAAATAAAAATTATTTTGTATTTTTAACAGTAAAAAAGAATTATTCAGTATTAAACAACTTCTATATATATATATATATAGCCCGTGACCTCAACCTCATTAATTTCATGCCAATGAAAAGTAGCCTCATTAATTTCATGTCATGTTAGACGTAGCCTTTTATATACGTAAAACAATAATAGGTTGAAATTTTATCAAATATTACATCATTATTCTCTATAATTACGTGACTGTTTTCCTTGATCTCGTTGTACGGATAATTTATAATTTATAAGTTATAAGTTTTTTAATTTTTTTAGTTACAGTAGACTTAAATAGTCTATAATATATTCTTATAAACTATTTAATACCCTTTCAGAAAAATATACTATATATATAAATCAATTTTCTACAAATTTGTTCTAAACCTTGCATTTTTCACCATTTTAATAGGATGACTTAGTGATGGATTTATGCGAAATAATTGATAGGCCAATGGGTTAAAAACCAAAACCAACAGACAGATATATCATGTTACTTGATTGGTACAACTTTCGTTAAGCCTATGAAAGTTCACGCTTATTAAAAGTAATGTCAAGAAATTTTAGGACTAATTAGCAGCAAATATAAAAAATGGGTACAGGTCATATAAAACCAAAATGACTCCAATTACGGGGATGACAAAAAAATGGGATTCTCTACCTCGACTAGAGGAATTTCAATATTCATGTCAAATATCACTTGGCTTCTTATCTTGTCTTAGTCTTGATTGGTCATGTGTCTGTTTGGGACTGTCCTTGGCAAACCTTATGTTTGCCCACAAATACTATTCATTAGAAATAATCTTCTCGTTTTGGAAAATACGTTTTAGAACTAGAGGAGGGAATTATTAGCTGTATTGAAAATTTGACAGAGCTATGGTTTTTAAACTTGACACACTCTTAATTTATTTAAAAAGTATAATAATCTATATATTAATACGCAAGCATGTTTCATTTCCTCCTTTTTTCTCAGCTCGTGTGCATCGTAGGAGAAATCCGTGCATACCGTTAGAAAGGTATAGTCCTGTAGATGAGCAGAATCACATTCTAATTCACATCGAACACCAGGGCTATGCCCCACAGGCTTTCAAAGTTCCAATGTTAATCTTATGGAGGTAGGAGAATTTATTGAATCATTAGACAGGAAGAACAGATGTTTCAGTTATAAAGTGTTTTTAAACTTCTTGGGTCCAGATCAACTGAAATTTTGATCGAATTTCGATCAGGAGGCGATCTCTAGTACTTAATTAATACAACTAAGTTGTTTTTAATTTCTTTTAGTTTTTATTTAATTTTTCTTAATGAATAATTTTTATAATTAAAAAAATATTTGGACTGGTACAGTTTTGGACATTATAAACTTTGATACCACTCCCTTTAGGTTGGAATTTTAAGGTTCCATTGTAGTTTTCTCATCAAAATTAGTTGTCTAGTTCTGAAATAATTGTTATTGTAATAACACAATACTGTGGCAGGTACCAGGAGAAGTGCCCCAAGGACGACCAGGTCGCGGCTCTCGAAGGACTAGTGAGCTCTCTGCAGATAACATCCGCCGCCTCGTAAATAAAAATCTCCTCAAGCTCACAACTTTGAACAGTCACTAGTTTTGTATGAGGAATCTTGGCTAAGTTTTATTGTATCATTATGGTTTTTGTTTTCTTGTTTTGTTTTTGTTATGAATTGTATCATGATGAATTGTATTTAGATGTGGCTTTACTGTATTTTAATGAACTAAAGATATTTATTCCATTGTTGTTATCAATAAAGAGCATTTATGTGCAGGTACGATAGTGTTTTTTCAGAAGTTAAAATGCTGATTAATTTTTTGTCAGTTTTATTTTTTTAGTTCTTTGGTACTTATGAAATTCCCTTACTGAGAATACACCATTATGGTAGTAGTCAAGGGAAGGCCTAAGTCCAGGAGCATGATACTTTTTTTCATTTTGAGATCCCTAAAAGCCAAAAACACCATTTGTTTAAATTCATATATTTATGTGTGTGTGTGTATTCATAAACACGATAACTTTTAATCTAAACCTCAGATTTTGATAAAATTTTATTTAGTCGTGTAAGGCAGGTTAAATTTGAAAATCAGGGTGATAGTACCAAGGGATCTGGGTTTATTGGGTTTCAAAATGGGTCCGAATTGTTTTTTCCTTAGTTTTTAAATTTCATAATTTTTAAATGAATAATTTTTAACCAAAATTATATAAAAGGATACCAAAATCCTATAATGGGAAAAAACTAAACAATTTTGATATTTTGAAACATTAACTTAGCTTTACACATTATTAAAAAAATAAAAAAATGTGATTGCCATGTTATTCTTATGAGAAATCAACAAAATATCCCTCATTTATTAACATATTGAGATAAAATTTGGTATATACAGTAGTACAGTACTTTTGTATACCCAGATGGGATGTAATTTACATTTGCTTTCAACATCCACATGGCGGCAAACCTACATACTCACACCCATGGTGTTTGTAGGGGGAAAAAATGCCGGATCTTTATATGATTTGGAATGTACCTTCATTTGGTAGGGTACCTAATTTACCTTAAGTTGCTTACAAAACACTTGCATGGTAGAAAATTTACATTTCAGCCCCATGGTTTTTTATGGGTCAAATTCATAAATGTCAAATTCCATTGGAAATTCGCTGAGTACACAGGTATGCCGCGACCTAGGAGGGGGTTGAAGGGGTTATTATAACATTCCTTTTGGGTCCGGTCCCTGCTTTAGATATTTAGGATCGGCAGTTTCCCTTTATCAATTTTCAAATTGATATACAGTAGACTCCCTCTTAACCGGCCACCTTTTAACCGGTCTCCGCTTTAACCGGCCTACTCTGACACAAAATAACATCTTTTTAACCGGCCATTTTTTATCTCAACATCGCTTTAACCGGCCGCGTTTCGCCGGAAACTAAGTTTTCTTATCTAATGTATCATTCAATTCAACTTTATTTCATATTGACGTTCCCAAGCCAATTAAACTATAATGTTCTGGGCGGAAGTGACTGCCACCGGAAATCAATGCGTTTGCGCCTACTATTCAGTAGACCACAATAAAGAAACGAATTATTATTAGTGTAGGTTTGTTGTGGATTTCATGGGTGGTGGATATTACAGTAGCTATAAATCATTTACAGTAATGTATTTAAGGTTGTTTTTCAAGTAATAATTATATTTAGATCATATAAAATTGTGGGATGGCGTTCTTAAATGAACATCGGTTTAACCGGCCAATTCATTATCCGGCTGCGTCCTGGTCCCGAGGTGGCCGGTTAAGAGGGAGTCTACTGTATGTTACATACTAAATTTCTATAAGTTAAAAATCTTGAATTGTTCAGTTTATAGCATTTACATGTTTTGCATTTAAAATGTCAATAATCGAATGAATTTATTCCATTTTAAAGGAACAGTGGATAAGAGCCTTTAGAAGAAAACATTTAAAATAAAATGTTTTTACATTCAATGAATGCTACATTTAGTTATATGAAAAAGATGTAGGTATTCATAATGTGACTATATCCAGCAATCACGTTACAACAAGTATTATTTTGTAAAAATACCAAGTTATCAAAATAAAACACGTGTTTATTTGTTAGTTGGAGTCTTTCACTACCTTTTCATTTCAATACCTACTTAAGGTTGATTATTTGGTTAAATTCTCTAGATGTTGACATATGCAGGGTGGCCACCCAAAACTCGTTAAAACTCAATAACTCTGATACTACTTTTTAATTTAAAGTTAAAAACCTGTTTATAAATTATCTTGAATACTATTATCTTGTTAACAGTACAGAATCCAATAAGTAGGGACATCTCGTGTTGAAAAATTTTTCTGACCCCTGAAAATTTTTGTGAGATATAATGAAGCGCTCATGCTAGGATTACTTCCAATAATTGCCAGGGGAAGAGCATCTTTCTACATCTCGAATGTCAAAATGAGCATGTTTGATTACAAAAAACAAAACATTAACAAATACCTGTAAAATTATTCTAACCATCTGTTTTCACTCCACCGATCATGTTGAGTGATTTGTAGCTACAAATTGATATGGTATAAACCAATGTATTTTACTTACAGTAGACTCCCTCCTAACCGGCCAACTCCGGACCAGACCTCGGCCGGATAATGATTTAACCGGTTAAACTGATGTACATTTAAAATGCCAACATGCAATTTCAAATAGCCTAAATGCAATTATGGCTTGAAAAAAAACAACTCTAAATATATTACTCTATACTAGAGATCGCCCACTGGTTGAAATTCAAACAAAAACTCTCATCTTGAGACTGTTAAATTTAAAATGTTCATAACTGTAACATCTGTTCTTTCTGATTTGGTAGCATTTGTTATCAGCTGTCTCATTATTTAATCAATTGTCCTTCTCCCATAAGATTAACATTGAAACTTTGAAAGCCTGTAGAGCGGAGCCCTGAGTGCCGATCTGAATTCATCTACAGGATACTACCTGGCTACATAACTGGCTGGGTAGCTGAGTGGTTATAGTGCTCGCCTTTGAATCCAAAGGTTGCCGGTTTGATCCTGAGAAAAGTTAGTACCTTTTTAAAGGTTCGATTCCGGACTCAGTTGCCATTTGTCATTGGGCCATTAATGATGCTTTCTAACAACTGGTCGATGTTAGATAGTAAACTATATGAGTGCATCCAAAATGTCATCATAAGATCGCCAGGCCTCCATTTTGGTCATTATTTGTGACGCACTTCCGGTACATCAATTGATGTAGTCCGCCGGTGGCACCGGTCGCGTGAGTCCCCGCAAGGCATTTTTGAGTGGCTAAAATAAAATAACTGATTATACATCGAGTAAATGAGAGGAATGCATAAAAATATTATCTGAGGATCGCCAGGACTCCAATTTTGTCATTATTGATGACATCACTCCCAGTACATCTATTGATGTAGTCCGCCAGTGGTGTCGGTCGCGTATACGTCACCACGAGGATAAAGTAGTCCGTTTACTACCACAACTGTTTCTAACGATCCACAAACTTGTTTTTTGACACAACAAGTACTAAAAATAATAGAATAGAAAAATAAATGAAAAATAAAAACAACTATACACACTAGACAAAAGTATGAAGTTACCACGGTACCATCCTGAACAGAAACCCTACAGGGTTGCCACAGACATTAAAAGTCAGGAATAGTCAGGATTTTTGGGTTTTGGTCAGGAAAAGTCAGGAAAATATTTGAAAAAATGCCGAAAGTCAGGAAAAAATGGGTGAAAAGGGCCAAAAGTCAGGAAAATTTGCAGTGGCACAATCCGATCGTCTTGTTATTGCTTCCTTAAATCGGAAGTTCTAATTACTGAGTGAAATGTATTAATTTATACATTACTTGTAGTAAATGTACATTTCTATTGTGTTTTTCATTGTTATAATGTTAGTTTTTACATTATTATTGGAACACTTTGTTTTATTTTTAATGAATTTCTCTATAGGGAAAATTAGTGAATTTCCTTATAGGGAATATATTTTCTGGTTTGGATTACCTAATAATTATATTTAAATGTAACTCCTATGGTTTACTCATTTATATCACCATATAATATATTTAGTTAGTTGACTCAGCCATTGGACATTCACTGAATATGCAGGTCTGCTGTGACGGGGGCAACTATTTAGATGGAGGAGGTTGCATTAAAAAAAAAAAAAAATAAACGAGTCTTAATTATTGTAAAACCGCGCGGTTCCAAAAAGTCTGGAGAAATCTCTCAGATTGGTCAGGAAAAGTCAGTAAAAAAAGGCCTCAAAAATTCTGTGGCAACCCTGCCCTAGAACGGAAAACTATACGCGCAAAAATGGAGCTGTGTACTGGCACGACAGGCGGCAAAGGGATAAAACGATCCCGGACAATGGCTGAGCTCTTACTAAACTAATGGCGCGACTACATCAATAGCTGTAGGCCGCTAGGAGGGCTCGCGCCGCACTACATCAATAGCTGTAGTCCGCACTCAACGTGTTGAGAACATCATGATATAATGTTGAATTGAATAACAATAGATAAGAAAACAAAGTTTCCGGCGAACATGGCCGGTTAAAGCAATGTTGGGATAAAAAATGGCCGTTTAAAAAGATGTTATTTTTGTATCAGGGTAGGCCGGTTATAGCGGAGACCGGTTAGAAGGGGGCCGGTTAAGAGGGAGTTACTGTATGTCAATCAATCCTTGATTGATTGACGTAAGTGAAATACTTTAATTCAACCAATCAGCTTAATTCTTCACTAAAAATTAATAGTGGCCCAGTGCTATCTGTGTTTTGAGGGCGGCATTGTTAAAGTGAACACAATATGAAAGAGACCCAAGACTGGGAGACCTATGTAAAGTCATCAACTCTAGATGTAATGCTGAAAAAAATGCAAAATTTTGTGATACTGTACACAAGGTGTGTAAAATACAGGAAGGAAAGCAAAAAAGTACGTAAATCAGTCAAAAGATGGTTTGTTTGTCTCTGAGAGGGACCTATAGGGTGTGAGAAATGTTTATACTACCAAATTTTTATGGAATCTCGGGATCTCAAATCCCGGGATTGACACCCCTAATTATAATGGATCAGCTGTTGATATATCTTACAACGTGGTTTTACAATGTTTGTGCTGTATTAATAGGTTCTTTTAAATAGTTTTTTCCTACCACTGCATAGAAACAAACACATTGCCACAGCTGTAATCGTACGCAAAACAGTTCATTTCCATTTTCCGGTCCTTTTCCGCTCTAGAGCGGTAATGGAACATTGGCGCACGCTAAATCAAGGTTATTTTAAATATACAATAGGTTAGAACGGTAAAGAAGGTGACGTCACAACACAGACTAGTTTCTATTGGTCAAGAATCACATGACAATCACCATAATTATTACAAATTAATTGTAGTTGCTTTGCTCTGAATCAGCTGATTTCACGGTCAGTATTTCGATAACACTAACTTCCGGTTACACACCTATAGTTTCCCTGTCAAATATTGACGATCTAGGTTATGTTTACATTCATCACAACAGAAATATCAAACACAACCGAAATACATTTTATATACAATAAAACATTTAATCGGTTGTAATTATGGTGGTAGGAAAAATATTGTGTGTATTACGAGCATAAATAGTCATTGCCGCTCTCGACATGTTTGGCCGCACTCAGCTGATGCTTCGTGCGGCCATCTACATTCTCGAGCGGCAATGACGTTATTTGCGCTCTTAATACACAAATAGCTATTATTCTCCTTTTCATAGTTTTAATAATTTATATACCTATTTAAGTAGTTTTCTCCTTCTTTGATAGTGGGTAAGTAAGTTACAGAGAAACCATTCTACTAGTTTTAAAAGAAAACTTCCTAACAATAGGAAGCTAACCTCAAAAATGAAAAAAAACAAACCTGATATCAACATCACGTTAAGCAATACAGAAAGTGAAGTTAGTGGCGAATCCTAAGATTTTAAAAAAATTGCGAAAAGTAGCTAAGGTTTCAAATCAACATTCAAGTGACAGGTATTTTTTGAAAGTCTCAAATCGTTTCAATCCTTTGCATGATCACTCTTACAGTGATCCCAATCAGATGGAACATCAATCTATTGAGGCTCCAGGCTCCTCTAATAACCCTAATGATCAGCCTAAAAAAAAATAAAATCCCACCAATTTTTGTTTATCAAACTGTAAACTATCTAAAACTAGTTGCAGACACAAAATATTTTGTAAATTGTAATTTCTTAACTGAAAACAAAGGCAACAAAATTAAAGCATTGAATATATTTAATAAAAAATAAATATAAAATGTATACAAAAATAAGACTTAAAAATTTAAAGAACTAAACAATAACTTGTTATCAACCTAATATAAGATTTGTATTCCTGCACCATCCAGGAATTCATTGGCAGATCTCCACTTTCTCCTGGTTCTTCTAAGACACATGCTCGTTGCCCTTAGTATTGCGCATGTTATTCTTGCTCTTAACCAGTTTATTATTACGCTGTAGGGCTTTTGCCATTTTTCGGACTAAAAAATCTTAGAAATAAAGGTAAAGAGTGTGTAACATTGATTTAATTAAACTCAAAACAAAACAACAAGATAAACAATAACAAAAACATCTTAAAACAACTGACAGCTATTTAACTAAATTATCAGCTGTTAATATAATTTTAAATCCATGTACATAGCATTTCCTCCCCTTTTATTAAGGAGAGTATCAATCGGGAATTTTTCGAACTCTTTGAGAACGTCGAGACACTTCACTCTGTTCTTTATTTGTATTATCAGGTGGTATCTGAAATGTCACTTGGCGTTGGTTAGAATTTTTGAAAAGAGGAAGGTGTAGTCTCTGGACGTTGACAATTTACATCCGGGCTTGAGGGTAAGGTTGGTAACCTCCGAGCAAGGTTTAATTCATTTTCTTCTGAGGCGCAATCATTTGTTGCTGAAGACTGGCAATTACTAATGTCCTGGTTCCCAAAATTTACATTAGAAAAAGGTTTCAGGTTTGATTGGAGACGTACATCTGATGTGTTTGGCTGCATTTCAGGATTAGTGGGCACACTTGAGTCTTTAATCACCATAGTAGGAGATGCAGATTCGTCAAATTTTGTTTTAATAATGTCTTTGTTTATTGGTTCAGATCAATCATAGTATTTGCTATTAGAATAGACTGGACTACCTGAATGTAGCGCCCTTAGTTGGTTCTGATGTCTCCTTACTTTTCCTCTTTCGGTGTCTATAGTGTACATCATCCTTCCCAAATATCCAGTAACAATGCCCTTAATCCACCGTTTTGTCCCACTGAAAAATTTTGCCAAAACTCTGTCACCAGCTTGGAATTTTCTGTATTGTTCGACATCATCATCAATCATAGAAGGACGAGGTGGTTCCAAAAATGCGAGTAAAGTTTTTGGTTGACGTCCATGTAGAAGTTCTGCTGGAGATTTACCTTTGTTAGGATTTGGCGTTGTGCGATAAGTGAACAAAATAGTATTCAGGGCATCAAGTTTATTTTTCTTATCTAACCAGGATTTTTTCATTGCTTCCTTAAAAGTTCTCACAAAACGCTCTGCTTCTCCATTTGAAGAAGGATGAAATGGAGCAGTTGTCAAATGGGATATTCCTGTTTTAACACAGAAATCCTTAAATGTGGCAGAAGTAAATTGAGCTCCATTATCGGAAACAAGAATATCAGGTGGTCCTTCTAGTAGAAAGATTTGCCGTAGTGCATTAATTGTTGATTCTGAAGTAGTATTATTCATTTTTATCACAAAAGGGAATTTTGAAAACGCATCAACAATAACCAGCCACATACTGTTCCAAAACGGCCCTGCAAAATCAATGTGCACTCTTTCCCAAGGTTTACATGGAGCAGGCCAGCTTTTAAATTGTTGTTTGGGATTGGACTGACATTCTTGACAATGATCACAAGATTTGGAGAGAGCCTCTATGTCTTGATCTATGTGAAACCACCAACAGTGGCGTCTTGCCATCTGCTTCATACGAACAATCCCCCATTGACCAGTATGTAGCAGCCGAAGAACAGACGATTGAAGAGCTGATGGAACCACAACACGAGGATATTCACATTGAAGTAGTAGCACTCCAGAATGCACTGTAAGAGCATTCCTACGATCAAAATATGGTTTCAACTGATTGCTTGGAGATGATTCGGGCCATCCTTGAGTTACATACACCAGAACATCTCGAAGAATCGGATCTTTTTGCGTTTCATGGACTACTTGTTTGTAGCTAATTGGAAAACCAGTAACACTACCCTCCATATCTTCAGTAATCCAATTGCAGCACTCTTCTGAGCTGTCAAAAGCTTTATCTGGGCCACATGGCAAGCGGGATAAGGCATCAGCATTCTTGTGTTTTTCTGTGGCACGGTAACGGATTGAGAAATTGTAGCTCATTAAAGTGATTGCCCATCTTTGAAGCCTTGACAATGTGTAAACAGGTAACTGTTTGTCTGGATGAAAAAGAGACACAAGAGGTTTATGGTCTGTGATAAGTTCGAATGATCTTCCATACAAATACTGGTGGAACTTGTTAACGCCAAAAATAATTGACAGAGCCTCCTTTTCAATCTGACTGTAACCCTTCTCCGCATCATTAAGAGTCTTAGAGGCGAATGCTATGGGGCGCTCTGAACCATCGGGATATATATGAAAGAACAGCACCAACACCATAAGAAGAAGCATCTGTTGCTAAAATTGCTGGAAACTCGCTGTTCTAGGGAACAAGACTTGTAGCATTTACTAGGGATTCCTTTAGTTTTTTAAATGCAGTCTCTTCTTCTTCGCCCCATTTAAATAAGGCGTGCTTTTTCCGAAGTTTGTTTAAGGGAGCAGCTACAGAGGCAAAATTAGGAATGAATCTATGATAGTATGTCATTTTTCCAAGAAATGTAAGAAGTTCGGATAGATTCTTTGGCCGTGGCAAGGATTTAAGAGCCACAACTTTGCTCTCAGATGGAAGAACACCTTTCTCAGATAGCGTATTGCCTAGGTACTCAATTTCTTCTTGGAAAAATTCATATTTCTTTAGATTACATCGAAGCCCATTTTCTTCAAGCCGACTAAACAATAAGCCTAGGTTCTGTAGATGTTCAGTTGTAGTTCTTCCAGTTACAATTATGTCATCTAGATAGTTTACACAGCCTGGAATTCCAGATATAGTTTGTTCTAAGAATGATTGAAATATGGCCGGAGCACTAGAGACTCCAAAAGGCAACCGTTGATATTGGAACAGGCCAAAAGGTGTGTTGATAACAGCCAACTTTTTAGCTTCTTCGTTAAGCTCCAACTGTAAATAAGCATCTGAAAGATCCACTTTTGAGAATCTTTTTCCACCTTTTAGTTTACAAAGAAGCTCTTCAAAACGTGGTATAGGGTACCGCTCTACATCAATCTGATTGTTAATAGTAACCTTAAAATCACCGCACAAACGAACCCTACCATCTGGTTTTGAAACAACAACTACCGGTGCTCCCCATTGACTAAATTTAAGTGGTTTAATTATTCCTAAATCGAGAAGTCTATCAATTTCTGTCTTCACAGCTTCATGTTGAGCAAAAGGAATGGGTCTGGGCTTATAGAATCGTGGTCTAGCCCCTGGTTTCAGATGAAAGGAAGCTTTGAAAGTCTTGCATGTTCCTAAGCCAGGCTCGAAAATAGATGCATACTTCTGGGTAATCTCTTTAACTTTGTTTTTCGTCTCTTGTTCAAAGTCAGGTTTTGCAGATAGCACATTGACAGCTTCAGAGAAAGGAGTTGATATTGTAATACCAAAAGCATGAAACCATGGTGTTCCAAAAATATTGTCACCCTTAGAGGAATTAGTCACAAGTAATCTTAACTGTTTGGATTTATTATTGAGAGTTACATTAGCCATAAACCAACCATTCAGAGGGACATGTATACCACCATAAGCTTTAAGATATGAACTTGGAGGGTGCAAACGTGGTTTGCCTATCTGCGCATATGTTTCTGGTCCAATCATAGAACATGTTGCACCTGAATCGAGGGTCATCTTAATTGGTTTACCATTAATAAGTAAGTCTATGTAATATCGTGAGTCTGTTTCTGTAATAGGATGTGAGAGAGAATGAACTTCTTCGATCAAGTTCACGGCTCTGTTGGGTTGAGAACAACAAATTGTAGAAATGTGTCCAAGTTTACCACAATTATTGCAAGTTGCTTTGTAAAAGCGACAGTTTCGTCTTTGATGAGTAAGGAAGCAAGAGGGACAAGACTTGCGAAAATTTGGGACATCTCCAGAAAAGGTAGAATCCCCTTTAAAGGTACTGGAAGGCTTACGAGTTTTGTTAGGCTTACCAGAACTGTAGCCTTGTGAAGATGAACTACATGAACGACCTGATGGTGATCTAGAACCTCGTCTGCGAGATGTGCTCATTTGCAAAACATTGGCTTCAGGGATGTTTTCAGAGTTAGTAATTATTTGTTTCGCAGCTTGGGTAGTTTCAAATGTCACAGCGATTTTCAGAACGTCACTGAGTGAAGGATTAGACGTTTGAAGGGCTTGGGTGCGAACAAAATCATGGGGTGTGTGTAGAACTATCACATCTCTGATATAATCATCTACCAAGGATTGATTACAACCAGATTTTGTACAATTTAAATTACACGTGCGGGCAACCCCCCTAAGTTCTGTTACCCATTCAGAATATGATTGTCCTGGTTTCATTACAGTTTTCAGAAATTTGTACTTTGATGCTAGGACGTGAACTTTAGATGCAAAGTAAACATTAAGTTGTTCAACAATGTCTTTGTAAGATTTACCTCCTACATCATTACAACCAAAAAGTTTTTGTAATAGGGAAAAAATCTCTGAACCTACCCAAGAAAGGAAAAATGCACGTTTTTTACCATCATCCTCAACACTGTATGCATTGAAATGCTGTTCCAGACGTAAATAATATGATTCCCAGTTTTCATTGGATGAGTAAGCTTGAAAAGGTGGAACTAGCTGCAATGGCTCATTATTCTTACTTTGATGGTCACTACTACTCTGCTTTTCATACAAAAGTGTTTCAATGATCTTATTCTGATTATTTAAACATTGTTTCAAATATTCCAAAAGTTCTTGATCCATTTGCTCGTCGCCAATAAAAAATCTTAGAAATAAAGGTAAAGAGTGTGTAACATTGATTTAATTAAACTCAAAACAAAACAACAAGATAAACAATAACAAAAACATCTTAAAACAACTGACAGCTATTTAACTAAATTATCAGCTGTTAATATAATTTTAAATCCATGTACATAGCACGGACAGCCTCTCTGCCATGGCTCTCAGGAGATACGTGAATTCTTCTTCAAGAATACCATCCACTGAAGTCACAAGTGGAGTAAACGTTGCATTCCTGCTCTCACTAGCCGCTAGGTATTTTCTCTTCTTTTCTGTCTCTGCATTTTTCAATACTTTTTCATGTGTAAGGGAGGCATATGATGGGGCATCTGTGTCAACGACACGAACATCAAATAACGCCTCCATCTGCGCCTCCCATACACCTCTGCAGGCTAGATCAGCTTTGAGAGCAGGAACATTTAAGTCTCCTTGCTCTGCAACCAAGGGTTCATTAACACAGTTTCCCCATGCCTGGTTCATCATACTACCCAGGGTATCTCGTACTTCATTGTGTCTTTTTATTATTAGACCTCCAATGGGGCATTTTAATGCATGATCTGTGTTGAACCCTTGGCCGCAACCTTCACACTTAGAAGGGAGATTAATAGGTGACTTCCCATATCTCAATGCCAATGAATCTCTGAATTCCTGGGGTGACAGATCTAAATTTAGTTTTTTCAATGGGATGCATGAAAACCAATTTCCATATTTTGCTTTGGAATTGGAACTACGCCTTATTATTTTTTGTCGGCACTGTGGGAAGGATTCTAAATTTTTACTTAATATTTCTTCTTCTATAATGTTTTTCTCTTCTTTGTATGATTTCACACTTGATTGTAAGGCATGTTCATGTGAACTGAAATCAAGTTCGTTTCCCATTGATAATGTTGATGTTAGGATTTCACATCCTTTTTCTGACGTTTCAAACAATTTGTTAGATTGCGAGGTAGGATCATTTAATTTAATCCTATTCCTCCTCCTTTTACTCTCAAATGCAATATTTCACATTCTTCTTTAGTGATTTCAGAACCAAAAAGTTTGGGAAAAAGGGAGGATCTAATTGCCTGCTGGATTAAACATGTCTGACTGAATGTCAACTACCCTTTGAAAAAAAGTCTATTCAGCTTGAAGGGACTTCGTTGCAACAGCATGCGCTGATTGAGGGTGTTTCTGTGCAATTTCCTCTATTTTGACAACATGCTGAGTCCAAATATTTATTTTTTCCATGGCATATTTTATTTTTTCTATTTCACAGCCAATATATCCTCCTAAAAATTTTGAACCTTTCACAATTTTCATTCCTGTTACTTTATTTAGTGCTTGTTTAGGAAGGTCTTCATCGTGATTCCAAATTAATTTTGTTTTGTTTACTTTAGGGAAATATCCATATTTTGGACCACTTTCAGAAAGCTTCTGCCACCATTTCATTACATCATCAAAACGTCCTTGACATGAAGAATCGTCTGCATACCATACTTGAGATGTTTTTGGCAATTGTTTTAGTTCTTGAATAAGTGGAAGTGTTGCTAAGCCATACAGTATCATTGATAAGGGGTCTCCCTGAGTAACTCCTTCTTGGCTATACATTCTATTATGACTTCCAGGTATTATTAAATCAGAACTACATTGATAAGTATTGTAAATGAAGGTAGCTGCT
This sequence comes from Neoaliturus tenellus, assembly GCA_030545055.2. NCBI lineage: Eukaryota > Metazoa > Arthropoda > Insecta > Hemiptera > Cicadellidae > Neoaliturus > Neoaliturus tenellus. Next base: position 169,930,301 of record CM061533.1, on the reverse strand, counting down.
CTAGGCCAGTGTAATCTTGCTTGCCATAATGCATGAATCCTGTTGATATTATTAAATGCATTATCTGCGTCAACTAACAGCATGCACCATTCATTGTTTTTGTAATAGTTTCCATTGAATGATGACGTCTAAGGCATTCTCCTATTCCAATGGGTCGTACACCAGGATTCTTGTCTATAGCTATTAGTCTATTCGCCATTAAGGCTCTTATTTTATACCACGGTACAATCTCTTTATTTAGTCTCATTGCTAGAGTAGCTTTTGCTGATCTCAAATAGGCTATGCACTTTTCTTACCATGGCGTAGTAAAAAATCGGTCCAATTTTCTGAAGAACTTCCTCCAGGTCCACCACTTCCATGGAGCTTTCTAGCTACTTTCTCAACGTGTTCAGTTGTTATTTCGATAGGCACAAGTTTTGGAATTTCTTTCATGCCTTCTGGTAATTTAAGCATGCTTATGTTCGGGATTATGGGAGCTGGGTGTTTTTCTTTCAATAGTTCGAAAACTGTACGACCAGAATCACCAATAATACTACCTGGATCTAATATTCCACCCATATTGTTTTCTTTTGCTAATCTTGATGCTTCCCTTATTTTCCCACTTTGGACAAGCCTATTGAATGATGTTTCTTTGTACTGAATATAATCATTTCTATCTAGTTTTGTCCATTTATGTTTTAGGGATTTGTCACATCGTAAGGCTTCATTTATAAGTTCATCATATCGCCCATCGTTCCATTCATTGAGTCTTCTATCAATCAGTCTTCTGATATCTTTCGCTTTTTTACCATTTTCTCTCTTTGGAGAATGACTGCAATGTAACAGATTACTCGGTCAGACGTTTCTTTCTCGCTTGCCAGTAACAAGATCTCATCTGCAAGCTGCTGAACAAATCTATCTCTAATGCCCCCACTTAGTAATTCGTATTGCAACCTTTTGAGAATCAAAATCCTTTCCCAACGATCAGTCCAAACTGATAACTGATGATTCAATTGATTCGTCTGTTTGTGTCGAGGTTTTCCCAAATGATTTTAGGAGGTAATCGAGGGAACTATTATCAGACAGCGTTGTTATAACTGACGGGGTAACTGGGTCTGATAAGGCCCAGGTTTAATGTTTTTTGTGAAGATGATTATTTAATTTTCTTCTACTATTGAAACTAACCTCGCAATCAGCACATTTCAACTAAGAATTATTAGCGTCTGTAATTTCATCAACATCATCACCATCATTATCTTTCCAGGATTTTGATTTCTTAACTAGTAAGTCAAAGTGTCCAGAAACTGAATTATCTGATAATAATAAATGTATAATATCGCAGTTGTCGTCTTGAGAAGAGATTATTATCGGAGGCTGCCTCATTGCTATTGTGCGTGTTATTTTTATTGGTTGAGTAGGTTGGAGGTAAATATGAAATTTTAGATTGTATAGTTGTGATAGAGCAAAGCATTCTAAAGACGTGCCAAATGTTCCATTATCACTCATTAATTTTATATAACCATTTTTATCTGATGCTCCACATTCATCCAGTACATACATTTTCATGTTTTCCCAGTGTTTACCAAGATATTGAACTGCTTCGGCTCGTAATTTTAAATGACTGTTTTGGGTATTGAATAAATGTTGACTTACGGAATGAAACAAACAGTTTTTATCATTTTCAGACTTTAAGACAGAAAAATACTCTGCAGGTCTCATTCTGAAATCTTGTTTGAATAGGTTAGGATCAAATTCAATGTTGCTTTTCTTGTCTCCCTCTTTCCTTACAGATAAACTGAATCACTTAAGTAAAAATGTAGTAATACATTATTCTTATACAAATCAATAGAATTGGGAAAAAAATTAAAAACTTAATTTAAATATTAATAGAAATCAGAATAGGCCTAAATATTTTTTGCTTTTGTTTATAATTCAGTCAGCTGTGTGTTGAATTAAAATTAATATCGGCTGTGAGTACAAAATTAAAGTAATACTAGACGATGTCAATGACTTCAAAACCCTTGCTGCTTTTTATGACACAAATGGTGTTCAAAATAAACTCATCACCAACCAAGAAATCTCTGTTGTAATCAGATATTTCCCTTTTTCATTAACTGAAACTGAAATCAAAAGTTAACTAGAGACCCTGGATTACCCAGTAAAGAAGGTAGTGTGTCTTCTAAATCGCATGAAAAATCCAATCTCTCTATGCATTTTAGACCTTAAAAACAGCCAAACAGCTAAAGAGAACAACTATGTTACTCTGTTATCTCAGAGAGCCCAGGCGGAAACCAAAAGACGCTCGCCAATGCATTCGGTGCCAACACGCAAAATTTCTGTAATCTAAATCCACGATGCGTAAAATGCCCTGGCGATTACCTTTATTCTGAGTGTAAGAAACCAAAATCTGAGGCCCCTGTCTGTGTAAACTTTAGTGGTAACCATTCTGCAATCTACAGAGGTTGTGACTATTTTTTAAGAACTTAAAAACTTAAATCAAATTCCTTAGCTTAGCCAAGTGGTGGACAATACCCAAGCAATAATACTGTCAGGAATATGGACGCTGTTACAGAAAATAAATCTCGGCCAGCTCCAACTAAACTTAATTCCAGCTATTCGGCTGCCCTTAAAGGAAATTCAGTGACATCTCCCACTCCCTCATTTAATGAAAACGTCAACAGTTCTGATGATAAGACCGAAAATGAAGAAGAAAAGATTGTGGAAATTATAAAGGATTTTTATCAATCCATTCCTTTCAAGAATTAAAAAGTTTGTCATGCAGCTCTTTAAAAACATATTTGACCATGTTTCATCAGACTAATTCAGTAATCTTTTTAATAGTAATCTTCTTTAGAACTGGATTGCTAACGGGCTACAAAATAAAGGATGTACATTCTTAGAATTTTTAACAAGACACAACATCAAAGTTGCATGCATCTGTGAAACCGACTTGATCCCTTAACAAACCGTTTAAAATTCCTGGGTACCAGTACGCTATCCATAGGAATGATCGAAACTCTCCAATTGCATCCGGTGGTGTGGCTATCTGTATATAAATAACACTTGTGGCTAGTAGGGGCAAAGGCCCCTAAATATCAAAATGTTTACGTTGTCTCCAAAAAAAGTTTCAATTAATCACCTCCTTGCAACATTATTGTATTGTTCTCAAGCTGTAGTGTGATTTTACACGTTTGGGTTTTCTAATAAAATATTTCCTAATCTTGACGAAACTTTTTGGTGGTATCAAATCTGTTTTCTACCAACAATTTCCCCTGTTTAAAAGACAGTGGGTAATCTATTTTGTGGAAAAAAGAAAAATTACTGCACTATTGTACAACCGAAAGCGGTAAAAATAGTTTTAACCTTAAATATGTTCATGATAATAGTTCAGTACAACATAAGCCCATTAATACTGTACAATCCTTCACCCTGGACTCCTGTGCCCCCCATTCTCCACACTCGCCGTTACCCCATACCTCACCGTATACGTGTCCTCGTTCACACCTCTCCTGACACGTGCTTCTTGTATCCCTATGCCCCCGGGGCCCGAGTACCAACATGGCCCCGTAATCCTCACCCCTCATGTCCCTGTCCCCCCCATTCTCCCGTGCCCACATTCCCGCAGTTCTTCCCCGTGACCCCACATTTTTATTTTCTTCATTCCTCCGCAAAGTCCCCCACGCTCAACCACCTTCCGTGCCACCGATGTCTCTAGTGCCCCCATCCCCATACCCTCATGGCCTCATGCCCACCATTCCTCCCCATGCCTCCACCTTGGCTCCCATGCCCCACTTATCCCAGTGCCCCCGACAACCCTCGTACCCCCATGGCCCCCACCCACGGTACTCATACCCACCTCATACCCACCATCCTTCCCTGTGTTCCCCATGCCATATATGTCCCCCGGGATTCCCCCGTGCCCCCGGGCCCATCTGACCCCCATGATTCGTACCACCGATGCCCCTAGTCTTCATTTTGCCTTCCCATCATCGCGCCGCCACGTGCCCCCATGTCCGAAGGTGCTCCCCGTGGCCCCCGTGCCCCCCATGCCCATCTAAACCTTTTGCCACGGACGCCCTTAGTGCTCGTTGTACACCCACACCCCCCACCTCAATATGCCCCAGTGCATTTTCATGCCACCCCAGAGTGCCCGCTACGCCCCGCACCCCCGTACCCTCCAAACTCCCGTGCCATCATGCGTTCCTCATGCGTGTCCCTACGTCCCCCATGTCTCCACCGTGCCCCTCATGCCCCCCTATCTCCAGTGCCATTCACACCCCTTGTGCCCCTCGTGCCCTTCCCCGAAATCCCCCAAAACCCAGAACCCCCTTTGCTTCCCATGGTCCCGTGCTGCCATCCCCGCCGCCCTTCCTTCTCCATACCCTCCTGTGCCCCCCGCCGAGCCCTCTATTTCCCCCGTGTCTCCCCCGTGCCATCATGCCCCCTTACCCTCCATGCCACTGACGTCCCTCGAAAAGGTCCCCGTCTTTATGGATTAACAGGCGTTTATTGTTTCGCTACGACCTACGTACAAAAGAAGCAAAGAAAGGATGAAACCAAAACAAAATATTCCTCATACGGGGGTTATCCTATGTTAGTAGTTTACATTAATATAATGATTCAGTCGAAGATAAACAAACACTCAACAAAACGATTTACTCTTCAACTCTTCGACTCTAACTACTATCTAGCCAATATATAAAGCAGAAACGTAATAACTAAACGACATTCACTGAGTAAAGATAACTAACCATTAACCATTATATCAACCATGCCACGTCCAATCCAATTTTCCATGCAATTTACCATGCCACGTAATCCGTTCATGACTATTAGTGTTCTCCTTTTTAAGGTAGGTTTACGGTTTAAGGTAGTTTTTCACTCTCAGAGAGTTTCGTACTCTCAGCAGGTACTCGCAGAGGTGTTTACACAACCAGCGAATTTTCCAAGATGGTTAATCCCAGACAGTTTTCTGTGAGTACTATCAACAGCTGTCTGAGATTTTTATGAGAGTAACTAACTACTCTCCGAGAGCGAAAAACTCTCACGTGTAAACCCACCCTTATAGTGCATTGCCAATTTTAAAAAGTTACAGCAATACGGTTATCTTAACTCAAAATATCTGCTCAATTACCAGCTGAGTTTATGATAACAAATATGCACTATAACATCTGCTCAATCACACGTGTAGATCTAAAAATCTTCTACCAATTAGATTAACATTGCAACTTCAAGGTCCAATGGGGCGAAGCCCAGGTAACTTTCGATGATTCTAGTATTTTTCTTTGCGTCCTTGGCCCTCAAGCTTTAATACAATACCCCAAGCCAATAATACATTACCCTATCTTTTTTCTAACTCGAGATATTTCGTACGGAATTATATATACTAGAGATCGCCCACTGGTCGAAATTCAACCAAAAATTCAGTTGATCTTGAGGAAAATAATTTTAAAATGTTTTATAAATGAAACATCTGTTCTTCCTTATTTGCTAGCATTTGTTATTACAACAGCTGTCTTATGATTCAATCAATTATCCTTCTCCCATAAGATTAATATTGAAACTTTGAAAGGTTGTAGGGCGTAGCCCCAAGGGTCGATGTGAATTAAAACATGATTCTGCTCATCTACAGCACAATACCTTTCTAACGGTATGCGCGGATTTCTCCTACGATGCACACAAGCTGAGAAAAAAGGAGGAAATGAAACATGCTTGCCTATTAATATATAGATAGATTTAAAGCAATTAAACTTATTTTAAATGACAGAATTAGTCATTGTTAGTGCATACGTTCGACCAAACAAAAGAATCCAACGCATTAACATTGAACATTTCTTTTCTTTCGGCTGTCGTACCTAAGTACTAGGAGATTTAAACAGTAAGAATACCCAGGGCCGGATTTATGCATGGGCCCGGGCCCAGGGCGGCAGATTTTTCATAGATTTTTTAATTATTCTAAAATATCAAGAGAGGGCCATGCACATTATTTGGTTTAACTCAGGTTTCTACCCTGAGTAAAACTTGAAAAAGTTCAATGAGTTTTGGAAACAATACATAATTAATCAGATTCCTCATAGTGTTTATAGCGTCACTATGAAGGAGTGGCATCCAATGTACAGGCAACTGAAGGAGCGAGCAGTGCCGTCCTTAGGGTGGAGCGAGTGGAGCGGCCGCTCCAGGCCCCGCGCTGAGGAGGCCCCGCGCCGCGAGGCCTTCCGCGCTAAAAAGTTAGTTGCGTAAACGTTTAGGTTGAATAAAAATAATATAGGCATAATAATGAACAGATACGTACCTAAAATATCGGTTTAAATTCCCGCGCAATATCTTCAATAATTGTGATTTAAAAATCTACGAACGCGATTCTTATTCGTACGTAATAGTAGCGACCAAAAGGATGCAAACGCAAACGCAAAACATCGTTTGATAGCGGCGGCCGGCGGGCGGGGTGACGGGACCAAGCCTCGCGGCCGCCGAGCCATGCTTGCAGATGCCACAACCATGCATGACCGACCTTGCTTATCGCTAGCCGTTTTTCAACTGTTTTTATATGAATTTTTAATTGATCAATTATATCTTTGAAGTTATTTAACGTACGGAATTAAAACTTGGCACAACTGTTAAGTGCGTTAAGGCACAAATGCAAATGAATTTGGACATTTCTAACGTCTATGGTTGCAAAATGGCGGCCATTTAAAATTTTCAAAGCTAAATATCTTAAAAACTGCAAACAAAAAAGTTGAAACTAAGTTTGGTTTGTAATGATCAAATCAGAAACAACGAATTAATCTAAGTTTTTACATTTTTAAATCATAAAGATTTACATAAGCCTAAGATTACGAGGGAAACCCGTGTTTTCTCAAAATAAGATTTTAATTTCTCCACTGCCCATTAGTATTTTTACTCCGGTAATTAAATAATGCAATTTTTTGTTAGTTTGCAAAAGTTTGTAAAATTTACAGTTTTTAAAAATATTTAGCTTTGAACATTTTTAATTACAGCCATCTTGAAACTTGAAACAGTAAAAGTTTGAAATGTAGAAATTCACTTGCATTTGCGACTTAATACAGGGTGTCTCTGAACTCTCTTCCTTTTCAGGTATTATTCCTGGACCAAAGACAAGCCAAAATCAAAACATCATATTAAAAAATTCCAAAACACCATAGTTACATGTACAGCCGCCATTTTGTATTTTTTAAGAATAATTTTTAATTTAAGAACGGCTTGAGGTAATAGGTGGAAATTCGGTACACAGCTTTTTGAAGTAAAGACCTAGCTAGAAAAAATGATCAACTTTTTATAATTCGTGTTTTCAAAATGATGGCCAATTAAAATCTTTAACCTTAAATTACATAAAAACTACCTTCATAAGGTAGCAAAGTTTATGTTCTTATGTGGTTTTTTCCAAAATTTAATTTAAAATCCAACGATGTAAAATAAGCGAGTTAGAGCGATATAACCGAGGCTAGTCACGGTCGGACCGCTTCCCCTGGAGCAGTTTTGGTATGGAATCCATTGTTGAGCTGGCGCCGCAACCGCGCTTTTTGCGCGGCAACCCGCTCATATGCGTGACTATTTGTATTAAAATCACTAAATTTTAAATATGATATTTTAGCTGTCTTTGGTTCAGGAATAACACCGGAGGGTAGAGGCAGAGTTCAGGGAGACAATGTAATTAATAGCTGTGCCAAGTTTCATTTCTGTGACTCAAATAATTTCAAAGATATAGGGGTCTAATGGATTGAGAACATATATAGACAGTCGGAAACCGTCTACACATAACTTGGACACATGCTGTCGTATGTTCCATACCCCACAACCCCCCAGCAATCACAGTTAAATAAGGCCTCGCAAAAATATTTTGCTCCAGGCCTCGCATTTCCTAAGGACGGCTCTGGGAGCGAGCCATGACTTCATAGCTAATTTTAACATGGTATTAAACTGAGATTCTTGCCCCTTCAGTGTATCCACTCTGGCCAAATTCAAAATCCTGGAGGTCGCGAGTTAAATATTTCATTTCATCCCATTTATTGTATAGATATAACGTTTTATTGCGACGGTTGCTATTTGAGATGTTTTATCTTTGAACTCCCAGCATTAAGTCATCTGCTGATTTTCATTTTGAAATTTTCTGCCTCCACTTTAAAACAAAGAGCCACTGATGGTCATGACACCATATATTTTTTACATTTCATCTGTAGGTTTGTTTATAAAGCAACTAACCTATAGCTTACTATATTTCGAAACTTGTGTTGTAATTCCTCACATTTTAATATCGATTATACAATGGCAGCATTCAGGGGCCCTCTTATCAGGATCGGGATTCTATGATTTTATTCTTTGTTTGTAGCTGATTTTGATGATTTCATTTTTCTGTCTGCTCATGAACCAAACTACTTGGTTTTGAACATTAGCTTTTAGCCACAATATAAATTAATCTAAGATCTTAAGTAGTTTTATTATCTAAATTGGTAGACAAAAGTACAACAGAAACAAATTTTAACATGGAGTGATATGGTTTTTAACTTTTGTTGTCAATCAAGTCACAAAAATGTAACTTTGAATTTAGGATAATCTCTTATTTTTCTTCGCTTTCGCGATATTATGTTTATGTTATTAAGATTTACCTGGACCATTAAACAGATTAATAATTACAAAAGCGAAAAACTGAAAAGTATCAAAAGAAATAATAAATTCTCTGTTAATATCCCAAATAACATGCAGTCTTTATTTGCATTCTGCTTGAACACAGGTTAGTGAGGTTAGGGCCTATAGCCAAGAAAGAATGATGTTATTGAAGTTATCTTTTGAGGATATGGTTCTATACAGTATGCGACAAAATAAACAGTATTATACTGAAATTGTAAGATTTTATATCGTTAAACTCAATTTAACATGTCCAATATGACCTCCATTCAGTTGAGGCAACACTTTTTCTCTTCTTGAAGGTTTTGTATCATTTTGGTGAAGATGATGGATTCAGTTTCAGTACTGTTTTTTTTTCGCATAGTGTACAACAAATTGATTTAAGGTAGGTTTACACGTAAGAGTTTTTCACTCTCGGAGAGTAGTTAGTTACTCTCACAAAAATCTCAGACAGCTGTTGATAGTACTGGCAGAAAACTGTCTGGGATTAACCATCTTGGAAAATTCGCTGGTTGTGTAAACACCTCTGCGAGTACCTGCTGAGAGTACGAAACTCTCTGAGAGTGAAAAACTCTCACGTGTAAACCTACCTTTATATTTAACACATTGTTTCGTGGATGTGGGTGAGGGGGAGGGCAGAAATATTTGGGCCCATGCGCGGCAAATTCGTAAAGACGGCCCTGAGAATACCGTTTGGAAATGTAGAATCAATAATCCTAATGGTAGAAGACTTTCACCACATCGCAACAGATCTGTCAATAAATATATCTGCTCTGCACCTGACGGAACCTACCTTCTATCCTACTAGACTTGACCACAATCCAGATGTTTTAGACATAGTAATGTACAAAGACTTTCATTCACCTATCTTTCATAATGTTTTGAGTGAACTAGATTCTGACCATTGTCCAGTTATAATTTCTTCTGACACTTCATATAAAGGCCATTATATTCCTAGATTAATTCCATACAAAATGGGAAAGTCAATTGGGAATAAGGATGTGATGGTATCCAAATCGGTTCTCGGTTCCACTGGTTTTTGGCAAAAGTACCGGTACCCAGAACCAATGTCAAAATCTCAGTGCCACGGCTGTTTACAACAAAAGAAACTAAAACCAAGCGGGCCCATCCACAGTTTTCTAGACAAATAGCAATGTGATTGTAATTTGAGCCAACCAGGTAGACTGATAAAAAATCCGATGTCTTAAGTTTATTGTTCAACGTCCCTTCGTCCAGCACGGGGTGGAGGGGAAGAGGGGGGCCAGCCGGGCAACATTTATTTTGTACTTATACACTCAATCTACTTTCCTTTCTATAGTGATTCGTAAATATGTACAGTACAATCAATCTTAACAGTCTGCAGTACCTCCGCCATCTTCATTTTTAGTCCCATAAGAACAATGTTAATCATAGGTGTCTTTGAAACACTTTATCTCGATAATATTGCATCGTATTCGCATGAAACTTGAATATGTTCACAATAATGGTATGGCGGTTCATGTGACCTGGATAGTTTTTTTAATAAACCTCCTAAAAATGTTTTAACATGGTTTAAAAATGGTGATAATATGCACTGTATTTTATTCGTTATTCGAGTGGATATTTTTTTTAATAAATTTTCAATAACACTGTCATAACATTTAAAATGACATCAAGTTTGTAATTTTCAGACGAAAAACAAACTCACAGTTGTGTTTCAAATTTAACATTGTTCTTATGGGACAAAATACCGAAATGGCGTAGGTCCTGCAGACTCTTAACCGGCCATCTTTTAACCGGCCTACCCTGACACAAAAACAACACCTTTTTAACCAGTCATTTTTATTTCATCATCGTGGATCCTACATTAAACTTTAGGTCCCTAGATACCATAGGCGTCATTTGGGGGGGGCAAGGGGGGGCAGTTGCCCCCCCAATAATTTCAGAGATAAAAAAATTGAGAATTTAAATGTTAGGTTATGTAATATGATGAAATATTATGATATAACAATTATAAACTTCTGAATCAGACTTAAACAAAATGTCTACTTTGAATTATTTACGTAAAACTCTTAAATTGACTCATTCTGCAATCGTTATCTTTGGCATGAAGTCCAGTCTCACGTCTGTTGATTTGTTAAGCATTATAACCATAGCTCATTAGAGTTCCCGCTACAGAAAGAGCGCCAATGTGTCAGGTAGCGCAGCTTAGCGGTAGACAGCAGTATCAGTTTAATCCAAAAGGCGCATGCGCGGGTCTAGAAGCTGGACAACAACGTCAAGTGTTTGACAGTGTTGTCAAGTGTGAAACGCCATCGGTCAAGAAAGGTTGTGTGTTCTCTGGGGCTTTTTGAAATAGAAAGATATGTAGAAATCGACATTACAAAAGTAATAAATGCCTTTGATTGACTTTGGTAAATGACTTTGGTATTGACGCATTAATTTGACATGGTCATCAGTTAACTAAACTATGTTCTTGGATTGACCAATAATACAGTGAATTAATGAAATAATAGTGTAAGCTACATGTTCCCCGAAATCGAACATTTTAGTTACTTTTACTGATTAAACATTTCATTTCCTACAACATAGAAATTTTCATTTCCTATAACAACTCTCGGTAAACATTTTTTGTAGGCCTATATACACTTTGCCATCGTTACCAAGATACCTTATTGGTCTTTTGCATAGCATAATACCTATAGCGGCTTACGGGCTTTGAAGTCGGGTCAGCTGTCAAATAGATAGAATTAGGCCGTACAGCTGAATGACGATGTTTCGCCCAATAATTCCAATGTTAGATTAAATCATTGTCCTCAACCACTTATCTCCAAATCTCAAAGTGAAAGCATTAGTTTAAAAAATTAAAAACCATCGAATCATAGTTTGAAAGAGAATGATTTATTAATATAACAATTATAATGAAAATGAGATAGATAACGTGTCCGGCAACCAGTACCAATGTCACAAAAAACTTCTTTCAATATACAATTCAGAGCCGTTTACACTATAAGGATTATAAACCATTCAATTTTCTTGATTAACCAGTCATCGATATAAACAATCTGAAGAAACAGTGGTGTTTCTAGCAGGTTTTCTTATCAATAGCGACACCAAATTTTAACATAGTAGGCTATAATTAATGAAAAGATAGTCTTCAATCATTGGCGTCATGATCATCGTTTTTAAATCAATGTAAAACACACAATGTTTTGTTAAGGTGATGTTCTTCATCTCCGTGATTTTCTTCTGGAGAACGTTTCAGTGTCAATTTGTGAAACGCCCACAACTTTGTTCTAAATATCTTCCGCATGCAGGCTCCGGTCTACCTGAGCCCGAATGCTGCCTCGCGGCCGCGGCCGTAGCGCTGGGCGAGTTTTGGCTGCAGAGGTTTAAGGGAATCGTGTTTTTAAATTAACTCATTAAGATAGAGATTGGCTCTTAAATTTGTCTAAAAGATAAAAGACGGATCGCGTCTTCTCTAGTTTTAGAATTTTTGAATACAATTTCTAATTTCAGCTATAATTATCTAAAATCAACTGTTTTTCTCGATGCAAATGCATGGGTCATTTAGAATCTTGTTATCTTTTGCTAAATGCAGTCTAGAGCTATACCTAAGGTGTCATATTAAAGAACAATGACGGTGCTAAATTTCCTCTGTTACACTTTGGAAATTATTTCGTCAAAACTAGTTAGAAATCGAGAAAAACAGATTATTTTAGACGGTTATAGACGAAATTAGATATTTTATTTAAAAATTCTAAAACCAGAGAAGACGAGATATGTCTTTCTTCTTTTAAAAAAAGTTAAGAGTCAATCTCTATCTTTATTAGTTAATTTTAAAACCCGATTCCCGTAAACCTCTGCAGCCATCAAACTCGCCTAGCGCTTCGGCCGCGTGGCGGCATTCGGTGTTTTTCATCACAGTGTTCATAAGTTTTTCATAAAGTCGTTTCTCATAGCAGTTCCCGAAGAATAATGACCTTCTACATATAGAAACATATGTAATATAATCAAATTTTACATGCATTAGGGTTTGTTTTCATGGATTTATGAGATAAGCCTAATATTAAAAGTTCACAGTTTATGGACAGCTTAGTGTTACAATGTAAACTTAATTAGTTTTTATTAACAGTTTTTAGCGAAATTTAAGATGTTTGGCCTATTTGTAGGAAGGGGGAGGGGGTATGACCTTATGAAAATCTTGCCCCCCCAATCAGAATGCTGAAATGACGCCTATGCTAGATACCATTGGCTGTTGGGATAACAGTCCTGTCTAAGGAGAATGTCGGCCTTAGTCAGTAATAATACTACAAGATCACGCCACAATCATCCTACACTCATCTCTCATTCATAATTGGCTTTACACTACCTATTAAGTTAGGTCGCCATTTCAGTAAAGGTATTATTAAGATATATTACATAAGATATTAGGATAATGTATATCGGTTTAAGAGGCTAATTCATTATCCGGCCGCGGCCTGGTCCCGAGGTGGCCAGATAAGAGGGAGTCTACTGTAAATATGTTTTGAGAATTATTGTAAGGTACAGATAATAAAAGTATCAATGTATACATATATGTGAAATATTAGATCAAACCTGTACTTTGGCTGGGTTTGAGAAAATTTATTGGAGAGCTACCTCGTGGTCTTAGGCCAAAGCATTTTAAAATTGCTAAGCTTAAAGGGAAAATTTTCAATGCAATTGATTTAAAAATGGTTTATTAATTATCTTATTTTGTTAACACCAATAAAGTAATTTGAAGGAACCATAAAACCTCTTAATACCTTTTATTTGTTGTTCATTGTATTCTGGTTGGATTAAAAGAAGGGAAAATTTTCCCTCAATCCCAAATTCTTTCTCTAGCCAACAATTCATCTATGATAATGAAACAATATTACTGACACAAATATTGTTTGGAAGTTAATTAATAATAGAAATTCTACAAAAAATTCTGTTGATCTTTGGCCAATTAGTTTTAAAATGTTTTTTTTTTTTATAACTGAACATATTTTCCTGATTTGCTAGCATTTATTATTAAACCAGCTGTCTAATGATTCAATCATCCTTCTCCCAAGAGATTAACATTGAAACCTTTAAAGCATGTAGGTCGAAGCCCTGGGGGCCATTGTGAATTGTAATGCTCATCTACAGAACACTACCTTTCGGACGCTATGCGCGGATTTGTCCTACGATGCGCACAAGCTGAGAAAAAAGGAGGAAAAAACATGCTTGCCAATTAATAAGTAGCTTTTAAAAGTATGAACTGATAAAAATTAAGTATAGGGAGTTAGGTAGGGAGGGAGGAAAGATCCCCATAGTTTGGTGCTCTCCAACTCATCTATGCTCGTATCAATCAATCAATCAATCAAAATATCTTTATTGAGATTTGCACAAATGTACAATAAATAGCGTCAACTCTTTATACTAGAAAATAAAGTATATCTTAAGATCTACAAAATACATTTATTTCAGGACTATTTTAATTTAGCCACAATTCATCAACAGAATAACACGCTTTCCCTACTAGATATATTTTCAATAATGTTTTGAACTTTGAGTTATTTTCTACATTTTTTATATCTTTAGGAATCATCCTTAAAATTTCATGCCAGCATAACTAGTTCTCTTGGAGTATAATTCTAGATTATGTTTGGGAACAGTAAATTCTTTTTTATTTCTTGTGTTATAGGGGTGCTCCCTCTCTTTCTTAATACACTTTTCATTATTATTTTTAATATACATTATACATTCAAAAATATATAAACCATGAACTGTTAAAATATTTAAGTCAATAAAGTGTTGTTTCACAGACTCATCACTTTTTAATTTCAAAATAATTCTTAGGGCCTTTTTTTTGTAAAACTACAATTTTTTCAAATTTTTTCCTGAAGTCCCTCCATACACTCCTATTCCATAAGCTATGTGCGACTGAATATGGGCATAAAAAAGCATTTTAAAACTGAAAAAACTGCAAATTTTGAAAGCCTTCGAAGCACAAAATACCGGTACTATTTTTTTAATCACAAATTCAACATGTAAATCCAGCTCAAGTGTTTGTCAATAACCAATCCAAGGAATTTTGTGTCATTGATTTTATTTATTTCCTCAGTGCCTCCCAGAATGAGAGGATCTAGACCGGTTCTATTTTGTTTTGTATAAAAAGCCACAAAGTTAGTTTTTTCCTTATTTAATATTAACTTATTTTTAATGAAATAATCAATTAATTTTGAAATTTCAACATGAGCCATTATTTCCAGTTCTGGTTCTGTCCCAGCAGCCATGATCATGTTGGAATCATCTGCATATAAACACAGCTGACTCTTTACACCACATGTGCCTACTTAGACACTGTGGCATTCCTCTGATATAACATATAAACAACAAAGGGCCCAGGATTGAACCTTGTGGCACCCCATTTCTTATGGTTTGAGTTTTAGAATTAAATTTTAAAATTCTGTTATTAGATGTGTATGATATTTCTACATATTGTACTCTATTTGTGAGGTATGATTGAAACCATTTTAGGTGATTGTTTTTAATCCCTAAATTATTCAATTTTTCCAAAAGTAGGTCATGCGATATGCTATCGAAGGCTTTTGATAAATCCATGAAGACGCCAATTGTTTTGTCTTTTTTGTCCATTGACTCTAATAGGGATTCTGTAAATGAGACTAAAGCTGAAATAGTGGATTTATTTTTCCAAAAACCGTGTTGTTCTTCATCCAAAAGATTATTATGTTCTATGTGATTAACCAATCTGTTTTTCATTGCCTTTTCATAAACTTTTGAAATGGAAGGGAGGATTGATACAGGCCGATAATTTCCAATTCCTGTCTTATCCCCCTTTTTAAAAATCGGAATAACCTTTGATATTTTTAATTTGTCCGGAAATATGCCTGATACAAAAGAGGAATTTATTAAGTGTGAAATTGGTTTAATTAATGGATACTTAAGGTATTTTATCAACCTAATGGGAACGTCATCGTAACCACTGGACCATTTACTTTTTAGAGAGTCGAAAATTTTGTCCAGCTCTTTTTCATCGACCGGTGGGCACCTAAAATTTGGAATACATTGATCTGTAGAATTATTTGAACCATCAGTTTGTATTTGTGCTGGAGGGAGTTCATCTAACATTTCATCTATTATGTTGACAAAATAATTGTTGAGATAATTACAAACAGAGGATGGGTCTTTTACAGTCATGTCATTGATTTTTAATTTAATATTGTCTATCTGTGTCTTATTTCTACTACAATTCAGTTCCTCATTTACAATTTTCCATGTTGCTTTCTGTATATCAGTAGAATTTTTTATTTTTTCATCCATATACTTTTTTTTAGATTCAATCAGTTTTTCATTATATATCTTATATCTAACTTTAACTAATTCTTTGAGGTTCTGAGATTTAGTTTGTCTTACCATCTTACTTAAATCGATAAGCATTTCTTTTTCCTTCTTAATTTCTGGTGTTATCCACGACTGATTTTTAAAAATCTTTTTCCTAGTAACTTTTGGAAAACAGATATTGAAATAATAAGTAAAAATTTGGTCAAAGTATTCATATTTTTTTTCAATTCCTGCATTGTACAGTGGAAGCCAATTTTCGTTTTCTAAAAACTGTTTGCATAATTCGATATTTTCTGCTGAAAATTTTCTTCCTGAAAAGGTCAAACTTTTCCTACAGTCTGATTGAAAACAAAGCAGCTCCAACAACTGCCCATCATGGTCTGATAACATTGTTATAAGTCCTGTGACTTTAGTCTCATTTTTATTAATATTTGTTAAAAAGTTATCAATGCATGACCCTGATCTTAATGTTACTCTTGTGGGAAAATCAATTAAATGTTTCATCCATGACAGCGCAATATATTCCTGAGCTCCCTTGATTCACATGAATTTTTTAAAATATTTATATTTAAGTCTCCCTGCCACAATCAGGTGTTTTTCTTTGTTAACTAAAATTTCCATCAAAGAATTAAGCCTTTCCAAGAATTCTCCATTTTTAAATTGAGGTTTCCTATAAATTCCTACCAAAATGAAACTTAAACTCTTAAATTTAAATTTAGCTACTGTGCATTCAAATAACTTATCTGTACACAGATTATCTATAGCTGGCAGAGTCATTTGCTTTGCCTTTATCTCCCCTTTCGATAATATCATAACCCCCCCACCAGATGTAGTTGTACGAGAATATTGTGAAATGACTGAATAATTTTTTATGTTAACTTTTTCTAACTCGTTCACCGACATGTTATGTTCCGTCAAAACTACTATTTCCGGGTTGATTTCTGATAAAATAACTTCCAATGATTCCAAACGTGTCCTCAAATCCATTATGTTTTGGTGAAAAATTTTTAAATTTGTTGTGATTTTGTTATTTTTCCTATTAGTAATTTTTTTGTTAAATTTAGTTAACGAACTTATACTTTTTACTTTTAGGGAAGCCTTATTTTGTTTTTTCAACTGGGCTTTTGTTTTTGTTTTGCAAGGTAGTTTAAAGGCATAGCATTGGACTGTACATTGTAAACTTCAGAGGGCTCCTGACAAACCAACACATCACTCAACTCACTTGAAGCACTGCTCTGCTCTTTCACTTCACTAACACTTATCTGGTGGGAGTTGCAGGCTGTCTCAGGTGATGCCTCGGTACGCTGTTGTCTCGCTTCTGGTGTGGGCCAGCCCTTCCATGGTGGACTGGATGTCATTGGTGATTGTGGAGATTCTGTCAAAGGCCGGTTCTCTTCACTATCTGGTTGTGAATTGATCTCGTCACTCACAAGCTTCCTCAACGTATTTAAAAACTGTTCATGGCTCAAACCATTATTTAGGATTCTTTCTGATGTTTGCTTATAAGCAACAATTTCAATTTTTGCTCCAGTTTCCTCTTGGAATTGTACTATTCTTTTAACAAAGTGCTTCAGGGGGATTTTGTCCCTGACACAACCTAATGGTGAGGCAGACTAAATGCTTGAAATTTTTTGTTTTTAAAACTTATTGTCAATTTTTTGAGGGCGATGTCGTAATCTCTTAAAAACGGTTTACCATTGTAATTCAATTTTGTGACTAAACCATACACACCCGCCCCCTTTCCAGGTTGTTGAAAGGTCAAATAATGATCTTCAATGCAGTCCCAAATATTTGGCTTACCGAATTCTTTTTGAATTTCACAGCTACCCCAGCTGACATTTGCCTTTCATGTCCAAAGTCTCCTGATATACAATGGGCAAATGCAACAGAACTATCATGACGTTTTTTATTGATTACCACTGCCATGTCTTGGTCAATTACTTGGATTCGGGGCTCCTCATCTAAAACTTTCTCAGTAACTGTTTGTCTATTACTTTTCCATGTAATCATTTCATACATTAGTTTGGTGATCCGGGACTTTCCATTTTTATTAATATGAAAACCATGTCTTGTATGACAGAATCTTTCCAAGTACCAAAGATCCAGCAAATGAACATTATTTGGGTATTTATCCACTAGATTCCTAATTTCTTCATTTACTTTACATATAGCTCTTTGTAAACTATGCTCATGATGGAGATCATAGCGGTAAGGTATGGTTGAAACTACCACATTCAAACCTGGGGTACTTATTAATCTGATATTCAAGAGTAGAGATTATTTGTTCAGAATGTTGCTTTGTACTGATTTCATCATTCTTTTGTGCCATATCATTACATCCTCCGACTATTACGACCCAGCCTTTGTCAGATGCCTGTTTTGAGCCGTTCTCCCAAAGGTGCAACCACTCTTTCCAGCAATGCTCCTGGTTGTACATGCCCAAAAACTCTGAAAGATCTTCCCAACACCTTCTCCAACATGTAGGACAGGTCCTTGCCTTGGCTGTCGGCAACCAGCAGTACATCCGTACGATTACAATCCTGTAGATCCTGATGTGTAGTTGGGTTTACCAGGGTCTAGATGGTTTAATGCTCCTTTGAGGTGGATTACAGTAGTTTGCTAGATTTTTTGTTTTGGGATTCAATCTCTTCAGATAAACATGCGTATTTGTTGCTACATGAGAGTACAAAATCTGTGTTATTGTTACTATTGTAGTTATGTTTCCGATGTAGTTTTAACCTGTCTTTGCTTTTTGAAGCCTCTTTCCAAGTATTTAGCACCTTGCCTTGTGACTTTCCAGCTTCATTTAGATGTTGGCTACTCATTAACTTCAATATCTGATCTCTGTTTAGCTTTTTCCTATTAACTATAGCATAAAACATCTTAAATCGTTTGTTTACGCAATCATCATGGTCAAAATTTGGTAAATCTATAGGGAAGGACTTAATACTACTGTCAACCATTTCACATTGTATGAGGTAGTCTATGGCTAACAGAGCATATAAACCACAATCAGTTGTATTGTTCTGAGTCGGACCTTCAATTCGTATAACTTCCGGATGATCAATTTGAAAATGTGTTGACAAAGTTGTAACTAGTTTTTGAGTGGCTTTTACATTTGTATCGAACAAAGAGTCATAGGAGTAAAACATGTTATTATTCTTAGACAGAAGCACTAAACTCCAATGTGTTCCACCTTCCGATTTCTGCTCCACTGAGTCATTGACTACAAAAATTAACAGTTCCTTTCCGTCTGTATTGAATGGCTCAATAAGAGTCTTTATGTCACATGGATACATTTTAATTGCCTGGCAGACACTGGGACTAATCAAAACAGTTTTACTTTCAGGCCCTAATACCTTAGTAGAAAGTATTTCACAGTAAAGATTAATAGAATCATCTGTTAACCAAGTGTTAACATCCAAGAGCTCAGATATTGATTCTATTATCAAGAGGTCTTCTTTTAATTGTTTATTTTCATTCATCAGTATCTGGTTAATTTCTTGAGGTGTTTTGTCTTTTAGAAAAGTCATACTATTTAAATTATTATTACAACTGTTATTTTCAACTTTTTCTGCATTTGAACTTGGAGCGGGGCTTACAGCAGATTTATTTACTTCTAAGTTGAGGGGTTTCTTATTGGCCTTATTGATTGTGCGAACCAAGGGTGACTTTTTCTCAATCGTATTTATTTTGGTCTGAACCTTATGAGTTCTTGGAGTGCTTTTATTTTTACTCTGTGCCCTTGTCTTGATATTTGGACTGACTTTTGTTTTACTATTTATTACCATTTTGCCTAAGTTAAAATAAAAACATTCAAGATAAATGGTAATTTCTTACTAGTCCATACTTAATTAAGAGTGAATCTTGAGTTGGGAGTTTTCATATTCAATATTAATTAACATATATTCATATTTTTTTACAATTTTGATCTAATAATTTGTTTAATTATTTCAATAATTCTTGTAAAAATATTATTGAATTATTTAGTTTTACAATTTTTTGTGATCAAAAATTAAAGTGCCTTGGGATGGATTTGAACCGGTGCCCCAGATAAACAGACAGAAGGCAGCAGGGCAGATTGCAGCTCACAGTACAGTAGCTTGGTGAGTGACAGTCACTCACAGCTGATAGGATATCAGCAGCACTAAGTTCCAACAGATTTCAAACCTGTAAGGATGTTGCTGTGGCTTGTGCAGGAAACAACCACTCAAGTCATTTAGTTAGAATTCACTTAAATAAAACAATATTATTTAATTTCCTTAAATTGTAATAAACTTAGTTATTTTTTCTTGAATCAATCAAAGTTTACAAATCCAAAGTTTTTCTTGCTTTAGTCAGTTCATTTAGTGTTACCTCAGTGCTAAATGTTCAGTGCCAAACCATGTGATTTTTGGAGTAGAAGTTGCAGGTAACATTCACAATTAAAAATCTATTTAGAATATTAACCAATTTTGGATTTTTGTTATATTAAATATTCTATGAACGTTGCCTAATATTTTAATACCAGTTTACCAG